>VZTF01001111.1:85039-516619 GCA_013397755.1 Cnemophilus loriae | reverse complement strand
CTGCCCGCGGCCGCTCCGGGGCTCGGCGCTGGGATGGAGCCCCGGCTGCGGCAGACTTGGGGCTTTGTGCGAGTTGGTAGAAGCAGAACCCGGCCGAGGGGCGGGAAGGTGCCGCTTCCCGCTGTGGGTTCCCGCAGAGCGGCACTGAAAAGGGGTTCGGTTTGTATTTCACTTTTATCTTTTGTGCAGGGTAGTATTCCCAAAGCAGAGAGTGTGAGGAAATGGGAGCGACTTCTCATCTAATTGAAGCGGGGTGAAATAAAGTGAAGTCGTGGGACAGCTGTGTGGGTTTATTTTTATACATCTCTAATTTGGACTGGGAGAGGAAGTGTCACCCTACTCCCCCTAACAATGGCTTCTTGTTGGGAGCCTGGGAAGGGAAAGAGAAGAGCAGGGAATTTTTCAGGACTTAAAGCTTCAGACTTTCCTTTGCTGGGGCACCTTGATGCTGGCTGGAAGTATTCTAATGGATAACATCAAGTCCCAGTGCTCACAGAGGTAACAACTCTGCAGGCATGACTGTGCTCCAGCTGTAAGTTTTTCTAAGTAGAAATAGTGGTGAAACGTGTGGATGGGAACAGACCTCCAGTTAATGCTTCCTTGGGACAGACTGCATGTGCCTGCTCTGTAAGAGCATCGGTACCTTCAAGCAGGGCATCACTTGGACTCACTGATTTCTTTTCAGGAGAGCTGCTGGTATAGATCTGAGCAAGTGCCATTGAATCAGCCTTTGAGATTGTTATTGCTGTTACACAATTCCAGTGGAATGTGAGAGCTAGGCTTCCTGTTTTTGGTCAATCTGTAGAAGCGACTATAAAAGATAATAGATATCTCAAGTAAATTGCTTTTGCATGACAACTTGGAGCCATTGTTCAGCCAGTAACACTTGTGACTTCTCCAGTGAGCCTGGTAACCTGAGAAGCAAAACTCCTTAATGCTGGGAGACTTGCTCAGGGTAACTTTAAAGACAACAGCTGGAAACTGGATATAAAGAGGGAACAGTTACCGAGATCAGCATGTGCTAGTGCTGTGCATAATGATGTATAGAAATTCAATCTGTTTTGAAAAGAAATCTTGTGCAAAGAGGAGCTCCTGGTAGTTTGTGAGTGGAGAGCAGTGATTCAGGGGGATTAGTGGACACAAGGCAAGTCCCCTGGGTGCAATATTCTGCAGCTGATTCTGCCCTGGGGGTGTTTGATGGCTTTATGTGGGGTGTGTGCACACAGAGACTTCAAATTCCAGATCTGTTTGTTTGCTTCTAAATAACTCTTAAAAAAAAACCGTAGTAAAATAATTTGTTAAGTGAAACCTTTTCCAAACGCTGCTGTCATCACAGCCTGTTAATCTTGCCAACGGTTTAACAATTTGAAGATGTTGCTTGGTTGTAACCAGGCTCCTTTGAAGGAATTTTTTGCTGGTGAAAGATGAATTACCCATTCTTTGTCTGAGTTAAGAGATCATAATGTGATTATTAAACTCGGTTATTCAGTGCTAGATATAAAGAATTGTGTTTAATCAGGGTCTTTGTTCTCTTATCAAAGTTAATCTGATGAAGTTTCCCCTCTTGTAAAACATGCAAACATCTCCCCAGATTAAGAATGCACCAAACTGCAGAAACCTATTTACCAGTTTTGGCTAGATGAGCTTTACAGTGGACAGGGCTCTAGGGACTGATGATTTCATTAGGTATTTGGATAAATGCAAAGGAAGCCCTTCCCCTGGGGCTCCCTTACTGACTTCTCTGCTCCGGGTTTCAATTGTTGTGAGATTAAGATGGTGAGTGAAGGAATTGCAGCCTTGTTAAATGAGTTTGTGCTGAATCCACTCATGCGGGATCTTCTAGTAACTCTTTCCTGTATTTACTTGGCTTTCTAGTGCAGTGACTTAAATGGCTTTGGAGAAGCGGAAATACAACAGTTCTGACTTTAGGGAAGCAAAGGAGAATGCTGCTCAGTGATTGATTGGAAGGGATGTTAGGGACAGTTAATTCAGTAGTTGTGCTTAAGCAGCTGCTGTTGATCTAAATGATCTGCGTGCCTTGTGAACGGCTTTATCTGCGCTTTTTGTGTAGTAAAACTGCAAGTGCTCCACTTGGAGCTTCAGTATGACATTTGCATTTTTGACAACGTGTAGCACAGTGCATTGGGAGAAGATAAATACTTTTCTTTTACATGATTGGCAGTGAATTTAGGGAGGGTGTGCCCATCATAGATACTGTAATACACTTATCTAAGTAGATGATGTGATCAGTAGCTCATTTCACACCTGAGGTTGTCTTGGTGGTGATATTTTAAGTGGTGGTAATTTATTTGGTGACGTGTCCCAACACACAGATAATGTTCTTGGTAATCTATTTTACACAGCATTAAATAATAGGTGGTGAAACACAAAGGGGCTGTGTATCCAGCAGAGCCAAAGACCAAGTAAGTTCTGCTTTATATCAGTATGAGGTATTTCTTGTTTGTGGCTGGGGTTTGTTTGTTTTTTAAGTTACAATGTTTTGCATCTCTTTGCTTCATAAAACGGAGAGGTGAGAGATGTGGATTGGAATTCATAGGGAACATTTGTCCCTCTTTAGATACAGGCCTGTTAGCTTGATTTTCTTGCACGTGAATTGCCTGTGGCAGAGGAGGTGGTGGAAAAGCAGCATCAAGCCTGCTTGCATTATTCCAGCACAGGTTTTGTACACATCCATCAGCGCCCTACAAAGCACAGTCCTGGCTCTCTAATGGTGTTCACAAGGGCAGCTTTTGACCTGCCACGTTTGGAGGCAGTTTAACCCTGTGCAGGGATATGGTGGTGCCTCTGATCTCAAAGATTGTGGAAAGCAAAGGTGGGAAAGGAAGGAGGGAGATGCCAGCTGCTACAGTGTTGCTGTGCAGTTTGCAGAGGGTTGGACGGGTGAAATTTATGCAGCTGCTACTTGGTTTTTATCTGTGTACCACCAAGTAGCACTAAGCAGCAAAAGAAACATGGTTTAAGTTGGTGTTTTGTTCGGGCTTTGATATGAATATTACTCTGCCCCCACATATATTAGAGCAGTAATTCAGCTTTAAAAAAAGCAGATTCTCATCTCTCCAGGCCAACTGTTTAAACATGTGACTGACAAGCTATCAACCTGCCTGGTGCAATAACAGATATTAATTTTTAACTTTCTTTTAAGTTTCTTGTCAAATTTGGAATAGCCACTACATGATATGTTAATATTTATCAACCAGTCTTTGCATGCTCAGCACTTTTTGGACTAAGTATTAGTGTGGACTTAGTAATCTGTGTATCTTTTTGGACATTGAGCTCATGAAGTAATTAGAGTTGCTAATTACATCAAAAAAGACAAACATGAATCCAGAAACTCCTACCAGCAGATGTGTGAAAGATGGATACTGAATTTTAGAAGTCTACCAAGTAGCCTTAATGCATAAGCAAAGCAAAACATTCCTAAATATTTTGACTTTTCAAGCATGTTGCAAAACTCAGACCAGCTCTTGTAATAAGGGTGATGCAAGGTTGAATTAAACCAGTATTTGTTGGGTTACTGTAACAAATGTCACAACATCACCTATCCCTGGCCCCCAAGCCCCTTGATAGGCATCTGTTGACATCTTTGCACATACATTCCTGTTGGCACTTTGGGAATTGGATTATTGCACAAGCAGCAGTGGTGAGTAGGGTCTTGGCAGAGCTCTGCCTGCAGCACTGCTGGTAGGGGAGGGCGTGAAAGGACCGTTTCCCCTGTGACCATTCCAGAGAGTTGCTTAGATTCTTATGCAGAATCAGCTGTCTATGCTTGCACCATTAAAGCTCTTTTCCAGCCCAGAGGTACCTGCTGCTCTTGCTGCTGGTGGATAAGTAGGTGGGAAGTGTGAAAGCTGAAGGCAGTTGGGTGATGGTCCAACATCTGGGCCCTGGGTGCTGTGGCTGGGAGAAATGATGCTCAGTGAGCATCCTGGAGGTCCTCTGAGCAGCAGCAGCTCAGCTGACAGTGACTGGGCTGCTGTAATCGCTTTCAGCCGTGTGACTGCTGGTCATGAATGAACTACTGTTGTGTCCCCTGCTCTGTACACAGGGGTTTGGGTGTTCCTGTGGGTGTACTGTCTCTCTTGGATTTATTGAATTAAAAATAGGTATCTCCAGTGTGGTCTGTGCAAGGAGTAGGTAAGAGGTGGGTGGTGTTTGGACATAGCAGCATTAGTTTAGCTTCAGTCTTAGCAGCTGCCTACTTTGTGCTCTTCAATGCTGAAGTTGTAGGTGATAGGTCACGCCTGTCCTATCCTTGCTAGTGTTACCTGCCCTGGATGTCCTTCCTGTTTCTAGGTCAAGTTTCTCTGGAGACTTGGATAACACCTTTCCATGTGTTGGGAGATCCACTTGGAGCACTGCCGAATGGTCTGTGAAGAGCCTTCGGGTTTGTGCAGATACTTCCCAAGTGAAGGGCTGAAGTGTAGATTTCCTCTGCTTTACCTGGGTGGCATTGCCACACTGTGCCATCAGCATGGGGACAGGGGATCCTGGCTGTCAGAAATCCTCCTTCCTCATCTCGCTGTGCTGCAGCCCCCAGCCCACCCCATGTCCACTGGCAAATGGCACTGGCACACCTGGGGCAGGTGTGCTGTGACACTGGGGACATGCTGCCTCGGGAGGGTGATGGAGGCCCACTCTTTTAACTGTTGATTGAAGAGATGATTTGATTACAGCCAAAAGATGGGACTTGTGTGTTTGTGGCTGCAGAGCCCAATCGGGGCAGCAGGCACTGCATTTGAGATTTCAGGTATTTGGTGTATTCCTGTGTGATCTGCCAGCCGTGTAAAGAGCAACCTGTAGCAGCTAAACAAGAAAATGTGGTGAATTGATGGAGCTGAAGACAGAAGTCCCCACCTAACAGGGCTGGAGAGTGGTGTGGGAGGAGAAGACATGCATATCTGCACTCTGCTAGTGCCATGCTGTTTGGTCTGGAGGTGGTGGCATTGGGGGTGATAGAGCTCTTCCCTGTGGTGGGCACATCTGACATCAGTGCTGACCACAACTGACATCAGTGCTGACCAGCAGCTGCCCTAGCAGGACTGTTTGCTTGGCTGCTCTACCTTCTCCCAGCAGTTCTGTTCCCATCAGGGGTGTGGACCTCTCTGGGCAGGGTGCTGAGCTGTGGTGGCCAGCCAGTCCACTCAGTTACTGTGGCATCCGCTGGCCTCCTGGGAATCGATAATCTGTTGGCTTTTTTTGGTAATAGATTAAAAATGCCAAGAATGATAAGCAAGTCCTGTCTGGCCTGCTTGGAAGAATTATATTGCATGTGCTCCTCTAATAGCTAGGGTTTCCCATCTGGGTTTGTGGGTTCATGCCTAGGCTACTTAAAGCTAGTTTTGCACTGGGTTTGTGAGTGGCATGATGATGAAAAGGAGGCTTCTGTGCCCCCAGGAGAGCTGCTGCCAGCAGAGATGGAGCTATCCACAGTCATTCTTTCCCTTTTGTTTGTTTTGCCAGCTGATTCCTGTTAGTTTGTCTCTACCTTTCAGCAGCTGAGCCATGAGGGTGACCACCGCCCATGAAATACAGCATCCTTGGCGGGTGGGCTGCTTGTCTTAGGTCCCCTTCCTTGTGTCCCCGTGTGCTGGCTGGTCTGCACTCTCCAACACTGTGCTGCTGGGCAATGTGCACATTCCTGGGGGCAAACTGACTCCTCCTGCAACATCCAGGCTGTCCCCACTGGCTGTGGTGGCCTGTGCACTACTAACGTTTGGGAGTTAGTATGGAAGAAATAAAATAATGATTGATTAGACATGCCTCTGAGGATGTGGAGCAGGATAACTGTCTGAAATGGGAAGCTCTGGTTAGGACTGCTGCCGATTGCTCATGTCAATCCGTATGGGCCATATGCTTCTAACCAGTCTCCTTGTCTCATTTCCTTCTCTGAAATGCTTACAGCTGTTTTTCCTGCCGCTTCAGTAGGTTTTTTGTTCCGGTAAAAAGAGTGACAGCTCACAGATGCTGCTGGGAGTCCCCACTGAATAGCTGGGAAGAGAGACTATTACTGTGATCTTCAAGAGAAGATAAAGTGTAGTGTCTCTGCGGGAGGCCTAATTACTGATGTTCTAAGTAAGCTTTTTTGTTTTTTCTTTTTAAAGCTGACAGTAGACTTTACTGTCTCATTCACTGTTTCCTTATCACGTACTGCCCTTAGTGATGGACATGAGAGAGGAGGTAGTTGATGAGGTCACTTATGTGTAGAACAAGTAAGGACAAAGTGAAGCTGTCAATAATCACGTGTTGAGGTGTTCAGCATCCAGTTTTGCTGCTACGCTTATAATGTTTGGGTTAAACTTCACAGTGTTGCTTAGATGTTGGCTTTTTCTCTAAAAAAGTCTGTGACCAAAGTGCTTGAGGTTCATCACTGCTGGTCCTCCACTTGTGCCAATGTACCATCTCTTCATCCTGCCCTTTCTGCATTCTGCCAAGAGAAGTAATTGCAGACTTCTGTAGTTGAGTTAATGATCCAGCCCTGGCCAGGTGAAGAAGGAGCTCTAGAGATGCTGATGCCTGTGCAAGTGTTTCACAGTTTATGGATGGGTGGTAAAGGGGCACCTGAAGACAGTGAGAGAAGCTATCTGGACCTGCTTTTAGACAAATGACCTGTGCACTGCAAGGAATGTGGGGCTAATGTGGCAAAGTAAATGGCTGTGTTGAGTTGGCTTAAATGCCAAGTTAAGACAGGGTCTGTAACAAATAAAACCTAGTGGTATGTTATGTCTGAAGTCTGTGTGATCTTGGGTTCGTTTAGGTGCTGAGAGTACAAAAAATCTCTGCTTTTAGTGGGTTGGTTGTCTGTTGCCCATAAGCCCTAAATAAGCAAAACTTCCCTTCTTTTCCAATCCTCTGCTCTGCCTTTTTTGCAGTCCCAACTGCACAAAACAGTGAGGTGTCCCAACAGCTGTTGTACTGATGTCTGAGATAGGAAACCTTTATGGGATCCTGGTGGTGTGTCCATGGCTGGTGACTATTTTCCTGCTTCGTCCTCCCAAGGGTCTGACTGCTGTGAAGGGAGCCACGGATTGGCTTTTCCTCCTGAAAAAAATATACTGGGGCTGTACTTTCCTCAGCCCATGTTATAAATTATAAACTGCTGTGGGAATTGGAAAATAAAGTAATTCTGATTTGTGTTCTTTTAGAGCCCTGTTCTTTCGACCAAAATACACAGGATAAGTCTGGCCCTTCCCTCTATTCACTTTTCATAGCCTCCTTTGTTTTTAATTTATATATCTTTTTAGTCTAAATTCCTCCCATCCCCAAAATAGAATAGACATCAGCCTGCAAGCAAAGATTGCCAGGCATTGGTCTTGTGGATTATAGTGGCTTTTTGGCCTGGTTGGAGACTGAGCCCCACCCTACGTAGGCTTGGATTAAAAATAGCCTTCCTTTTCATCAGGCTGAAAACTGTACACAGCACACATCTATGTCTTGGTTTCTGGGATACTGGCAGCCACAGGAAGCCCTTCAGCTATAAAATACCTCAGAAAATCTGTTTGCTGCTAATTAATAAAAAAATGCTAAGGTGACCACTGTTGGAAAGGTGTAGAACCAGATGTCTGACTGCCAGCCACGTAGTTATCATAGATGTTGATCAAAGTTTTAGCTGTGCTTCTTGAAGGACCTGAAAAAATTGAAAACTCTAGTCCACAGCCTATGCATTAGGCTGCCACTTTAAGAATGTCTCAGCTCAGGTGCTGCAGGTATGTCCAGTGGCCAGGAAACTGCTCCTGCCCCACAGCTTCCAGCTCAGTCCCGTCTGTCCAGACCTGAGCTGCACACTCCTCCCTCTTCATATAAAACAGAAAAACGCATTGAGGGCAAGAGGCTGGCAGGTATCTTGTGTGGTGATCTCATTCCTCCACTGCCTATTGGAAAAGCCAGGCCTCAAACCCAAACTTCTCAGGCAAGTCTGAGTGGTTGGCCATGGGAGAGCAGAGGGAAGATCTGAGATGCCCTGGACATCTGTTCTCTGCCTCATGAACCTCAAGAGTTGATTTCTTGTGTTGTTTCTTTTGTTTTCCACGGTCCTTGGCCATGCTTGGTGGGGCAGCGAGTCCTCTGACAGGGCGGTAGGAAATGCTGCTGGCAGGCTGCGGCCTGCTCCGTGGGGAGAGGCAGGATGCAGCTGACCCAGGATCTGGAAGCAGGCGGTGCTGCCTGGCAATTCCTCCAGCTTCCCCACAGCCTTTACGGTTGTTTAGGGCAGGGGTGGGAGTAAATGAGCAGGGGAGTGTGATGGGAGGAGGGCAGGGACACTCTGCCCAGTGCCTGTTCCGTGGCTGTTCATGACTAGCGTGCTCTGTGGGCCTGGTTTACGTGACCTTGGTGATCAAAGGTCTCTCTGTAATGAGAGAAAATGCTGCCTTCTCTTCAGTTTTTGGAGACTCTGCCTTGGCCTGTTCTGTTTCTGGTAATTCTATTCTAGAGTAGACTGTAAAAAAACTTAAAAATGTGAAATATTGTATTGTCTCATAAAACCTTTGTAAACAGTCATGAAACTGTCTGTAGAAGGACACTAGAAGGATTTTATTTCTCCCAAAGCCTAGGGATGAGCTTTCAGCCTTTGTCTAACTCAGTTGCATGTTTTTTACTTTAAGAGTCAAGGGGCTATTTATTCATATCTCAAATTCTTAAAGTGGAAAAACTGACTCCTACAGTTAGGTCTTTACTACAGAGTTGTTTTTTGTGGGTTTTTTGTGTGTTTTTTTGGTTTTTTTGTGTTTTTTGTTTTTTTGTGGTTTTTTGTGGGTGTTTTTATGTTTTTTGTATTTTTTGGTTTTTGTGTTCCTTGTGTTTTTTGTTTCTTGTGTTTTTTTGTTTGTTTGTTTTTTTTTTTGCTAGAGGAAACGGGATTTTTCTTGAAAATATGCTAGCCAGGCTGTTTTAAAAAGTTGTATAAATACAGGAACTTACACAAGGCAAAGTGAGTTGCTGCCCACTGCAGGGTCAGGTCAAGACAAGGAAAAACCTGCAAAACACCAGCTTGGGGAAAAGCGTAAGGAAGAAGATCTGATAATCTGGTAGATGAGACAGGCTGAGTAACATCAGAAATGCTGCTGGCTTGTATCAGTGTTTCCCATACCAGCTGCAGAATGGGACTGTGGCTCAGAGAGATGCTGTAGGTAATCCTGCCCCTGGCCTATGTCCTGTTAGTGCAGCTTCTCCTGGAGTTTTGTGTGCTAGAACTGCTTCTCCTGCCTTGTGTCCAAATGATGGGGAGACTGTCTTGCTAGGGGGAAAACAGAAAGAACTGATTGCAGAGTTCTGGACACATCCTCTTGGATTGCTACTGAAATTGTTGTCTCTTTGAGATGGTGGGAAAGGAAGCTTTAGAAAAATCCCCTTTGTTTTCTCTTGTTTTTTGTTTTTTTTTTTTTTCTGAAGGTCAACATATGAAAAGTATTTCTATATTAGAAAGCAAATAGGAAGGCATGTGATTCTGCATTATATCTATGTGGCTTATTTTTTGCCAGTATATTAGTGATTAAATTAGGGGCTCTCCAGAGCTGAATGCACAAGATGTTTGAAATTCAGGTTGAAGACCTGGGTAACAGAAGCTTAAATCCTGTTTGGATTAGATGGAAGGTGATGTGCAGTGAGTTGTTCCTGAAACAAGTTTACACAGTCACCTGTGTGCCATTTCAATGTTCTTCCTTGCCTGTTGTATTATCTGAAAACTATAGCTGAAGTCCTTTTTTTCTATGTGCTCATTCACTCAAAGTACCTTTTTTGATCAGATTTGGGGTTTTTTAATGTTTGTATTGATCTTTGCCTCAGTGATGTTGCTGGTGTGTGTGGTACTGTCCCAGCCCTGGCGGCAGAAGCCCACATACCAGGACTTCTGCTCTATGGATTCTGCTCAAAATAACAAGGAAGGGGGATTGCTGATCTGCCTCTTCCACTCTCTCTCCTGTACTACAAGGTAGAAGAGTGTCTTGCTCTACTTTCACAAACAATAGGACTGAACTTGTTGCCTTTGCCCTGCTGGGAAGGTCAGGAACTGGATGAGGTCCCATGGGTTTTCACAGACTCTGTCTCTGTTTTCATGGAAGATGTCAGTGCAGCCCCTCTCGGCAGATGAAAGTGCTGGGCAAGCACCAAAGTTCTCAGTCTGTCCAGTGCAGTGCTAACCAAGTGGAAACTTGAATTCGAGCTACCCATCCCTGTAATTGGCATTCATATTTTGTGAAGCAGTGCTTCAGCTGGGTCTGAAAGATCATAAATTCTGGGTCCTTGTTTATGCTGCCATCGCAATCTTGTGCTCCTTCCTGCTAATCAGCCAGGAAGGGTCTGTGGAGTGTTGTTTGAGTTTGGAACAGGGCTGTGGTTTTGAGATTCCAGGATGCTGAGTCTCGTCCCAGGGACCGGCTTGGATGCTCTCCTGCCTTGGAGCCTCTGCAGCAAGATGTTAGTGAGCAGGCTGATATTCCAGCCCATCCCTGTTTTCCTTGGGCTAAACCAGTGTTTGCCTTCTGCGATAACTGTTGAGCAGCTGCAGTGCTGTGGTGATATATACACATATATATTCTGCTATAAATCCTGTAGTTAAACATTTCCTTGACCCAGAAATAGAACAAGGTACTTGGCTCCAGCTGGTCACAGAAATAAAGGAAGTGAGTTCCAAAACAATATTGCAATTAAACTTCTTTTATTGCTGTTTTTTCCTGAATTTTGCACAAAATGTTTTGCCTCCAAGAACGGATTGTGAGGACTTTATTTTAGGGAACACATAGGGTGTTGTGGGTGTATATAAAGTTACCCTGTTGTGATTGGTATTGGGCAGGCATTCAGGGATAAAGCTGGCCCTTGCTTTTAAGAACTGTTTCTGAGATAGCAACATTCTGAAGGTCAGTAGAGAACAAATGGAAATACATTTACAAAAGCATTCATGTTTCTCAGTGCTCCTGGTTAAGCAAGTTTCTCAATCCTCACTTCGATAGAATTTGCCTTTCCATAAGGAGAGAGGGGAAACTAGGCCTTCTGAAGACTGAAAATATTTTGAATAAGCAGCCTTAATGTCTGACCTAAACTTCAGCCTGTTCCTTTCTACACTGTTTGGCTGAGGCTGGGCCTAAGCTTTCCTTGGGGACATGGATGGGAGGTTCCTGTGCAATCCTGCTCCTGCCCTTCTTTTGCCCACCCCTTTGTAATGTTCTCGTTGATCTAATTTCCAGCTGGGCTCTTGCCACTGTATTATATAAACCAAATGCTCAAGCAAAGGCAGCATAGTCAGACTTCTTGCTGAAAACTTGAAAAACTGACATTGCTTCTGCCCAGCTAAGAAGCTCCTGGAAGTTACTGTAGCTGTGCTGGACGGATGGTAATGTCAGTGCCCAGCCTACATTAGTTAGATCCATCACTAATGGCAACAACTTTTATTCCTCCCTCCTCTTCCTCCCCATTCTCTAAGTAGTATATACACCTTTTCTGGGTTATATAGGGTTGTTTTAGTTGGT
Source organism: Cnemophilus loriae (assembly GCA_013397755.1). Taxonomy (NCBI): domain Eukaryota; kingdom Metazoa; phylum Chordata; class Aves; order Passeriformes; family Corvidae; genus Cnemophilus; species Cnemophilus loriae. The sequence continues at coordinate 505,139 of VZTF01001111.1, read as the reverse complement.
CCCTTTCCTGCCTGTGTTCTGAAGGTCTGTATAAAAGAGTTTTGAAAGTCATGAAATGGAGTAAGATTCTGCCCTGTACAGTCCTTGAAACCTGCTGTTATGCAAGAGCCTTTATAACCAGTACCAGTCAATGATTCACTTTAGCAATTAAGGCTCTGTGCATTGGTTTGATAGCAACTTGGCACATAGCAAGGCATTGCACTTTCTTTAGTGCGTTGCCCTTTCACGTGTAACACTCATAGCTGATATTCTTGCTCAGCATTTGGACCTCTTTGGTGTAATCCATGTTGAACCTTGTGGTGTCATTGCTCCCAGCTATAGATCTACCTCTTCTGCCTGAGCTCCAAAGTTGCTTCATGCCTGCTATCAAATATCATGACTTGTTTGGCTTTATGTAGGATCTGTAGATGTTTGGTTTTTGGTTTTGTTTTGTTAATTTCTAGGATGAGAGTTTCTTTAATACTAATTCATAAAGCATTAAGCTCAACAGCAACAACAGACTAGAGAATGTAAGAAATCTGCAGTCAAAGCAAAGACTGGCTTCACAGCACAGGGATCAGTCTGCTACTAGTAGCTGTTTTTTATGGTCTGGAAAATGTGAGATGGCTTCCTAATTAACAGTGTAATGAGCTGTGCGGTGAAGATTGCGCTCTAGGGACCTGAAGGCTATGGGTGACAACTTAGTGTATGTGTGAGTGCTAATCCAGTTCTGCCCCACCTTTCTACATATTTTAAGAGTGCAGTAGTTTTGGGAGCCCCTGGAGTTACCCTTTCCAGCAGGTCCATCCTACAGGAGACTTTCTGTTGGGGTCTGAGATAAAAAGAGCAGTTGGAGGGAAGCAAACAAGTGCGTGAGCTAAATACCAGAAAAAGCTTCAACATTCCTTGAGATGAGATTTTGGACTAGTTCAACACAGATGAACTTGTAGGCTCCCTTGCACAATATGATGAGCCACGTGCCTCTGGCAGGATGTCCAGATGAGATACCAGTCCTGTCCTGGAGATCCTCCCAGGCTGGGCTGGGTGTGTGTGCTGCTGCCCAGGCTGGTCAGTGCCTGAAACCTTTCTGATAGTGAGAGCTCACCTGCAGATGTAGATGGGTTGTGTGGGACTGAGGAGCCACCCAGTGGCAATCTCCCACAACCTCCCACTGGCCAGGAGTGGGTGCAGCAAACTGGTCTGCACAGTGGTCAACAGTTGGCCAAATGTCCATTTGGTGGCCAGAGCAGGCTGTGACTGCAAAGGTGTAATCTCTGCTTGCATATAGGTGGAAGGTATTAAGCAGTTCCTGACCTCTGATTCTGCATAATTGCCAGTCTTGCTACAGTCCACAGATCTATTTTTCAAACCACATATTTTTTACTGTTGTAATTTTATTTTGAAGATAACACCAATTTTATTAGTAATCTAATAGGCTGCTTCTGTAGGCAAGTCCCTGGTGCTGGCTGGCATTAGAGAGAGCTCTTGTTTTCCATTGACTTTTTGTAAGTCAAAATGAGGTGCAGTGCTTGGCTTTGGTAGCAGTATTTATGTTTTAGTATTTAGACAGTGAATCTTCTCAGGGGAGAAATCTGGCTCGAGTAGCTGAAAACTTTGCAAAGGTGTTGCTGCTGCTCAGGCTGCAGAGTATTTATCACTGATAGAAAGTTAAAAGGCTTATGACAGACTTGTATGAAAATCTGAACCTCTTCTGAAGAAATCTGTAGTCCTATAATTTGCACTGTGCAACCGTTTGCATTATGATTGGTGTTTTTGGTGCTTCTTATAACGTTCTTTAGTGTATGTAACAAGATCTTAGTTCAAAGAACTACATTCCTATTAAATGGCAGCTTTTCCATATTAATACATTCCATGAGGATGCAGTCCACATGAATGCTGTCTATTTCTCAACTGTAGATGTGTCAAAAGTGAGTGTTGCCAAAAATGGATCAGAACGGTTTCCCTGTTCAGAAATATTGTGTGAACAGTCACTTGTGCTCTGCAATAGTGCAGTTCTAGTGTAAAATACTATTTCCTTGAGTAGTGACTGAAGGTGGATAGTCATCTAGAGCATGTTCTCCAAGAGAGCAGAGGATTGCCTAAGTCAGGTCAAGGACAGACTTGGGTGATGGACAGAGTTGGCAGCTGAGATGAAGGATGAAAAAATATGTTTGTGCCTCCAAGACCCTCCTACCAGAGCTAATGCCACTCTTTCTCCAGTGGCCTGGTCTGTGGGGTGGCTGAGCTGATTCTAACTGGGGTGCTGTGCTAACAGTGGGCCCTCTGCCCACTGCCTCATCTTCCTTGTGCTGATATCCATTTGACCCCTCAGCCAGCCAGGATGGGGGGACTGCAATGCTGAGGAGAAGGAAAGGGACAGGATGGCCTTTGGATGATGTCAGCCCTACCTGGATGCAGTTTTACTGTGTCAGGGCAGTTCCTCTTCCTATGCTTCAGTAACAGCCATTAGCCTTCGTCTGATGCTGTTGTAATCACTCAAAGTGTTTTCTTTAGGGTGTGACTGTTGCAAGGTGCACTTCATGATTGGTTAGGTGGAGCTGTAAAACTTAAAAATATTCTCTACTCCAAGTTCCTTCCAGTGGCTTCTCCTTTGGCTCAAAGATGTAGCAGAAAAGATGGGAAAGTGCCTCAGAACTGGTGGTGCCCTGCTCAGGCCTGCAGGACTGGCCGGAGAAATCCCAAAGGCACTGCAGACTCCTGCAGCGCTTTCAGTGCTGGCTTCTGCCCTGGGAGGTGCAGCTCATCTGGCAACTGCTTTTCCAGTGGATGTGCAGAAAGGGTTTCCAGGTAATCTCTAATTTCTTTCTTTACAAAAAACCCCCATCCAACCCTAGACTCCCCATGGCCCATGATCTCAAGAGAATAAGTTGTTCATTTTTTTTCCACTTATCCCCTCTCCACACCCACCTTTTTTTGTCTTTTGAATTTAATAAAGTGGGTGACTCAGTACTAAATATAAAGCCTCCTGCTTCCGGCATCATCTGCCTGTGGCTCATTTCCTGGAGTTGACATCAGTTGAAGCCTCCCGATTTCCTTATGAAATAGCAAGACATGAAATATCCTTTGCGCGGTGTTCTGGGCATACTTGTGGACTTCTTTGGTGACTGCTTGACTCCCTGATCTAAACTGTGGATAATTAGCTGGTTAATTGCTAAGCTGAGCACAGGGTAAATCAGGCGAGTCCTCAGATCTGTTTTGCACTGCAAAATCACACTCCAGTTTACAGGCGTTTTTTAAATAAAGACCAACTTTCAGTCCCTCCTGCATATGCAAGGTTTTTATTAAATAAGCATGAGCCTGACTAATGTCTTGCTTTCTTCCAGATGACAGGCTCACTGACAGAGCAGCTCAGAAAGCTTTTAAGGGGGGAAATCTAGCAAAGATGGATCTGTTTTTTCTTTAAAAAGACTGATAAACTGAGGAGTTAAGGTCAAATTCTTGCTCCTCAGTTGTCACATCTTTCCATAGCTGTTTACATTGATGGGATGTACACTGCCATTGGTTGGCACTGAGGGAGAAGGCAAGAAGTGCATAAGCCCTCAATTTGTATCGAAAAGCACATTAAAATCCTTATATTTGAAAGAGAATATGGGCAGAACTGGAGGAGGGGAACATCTTGCACGTGGTAAATGGTCACTGATGTCAGTCCAAAATGGGGTGGTGGCTGGCCACTCAGCTTTGCTCTCTAAAGCCCTGGCTCATAGAGCATGGTGTTTTCTCTCTGGTGAAGTAGACTATTTAAGTTATCTGGTTTTCTCTTTCAGTTAGGTATTCTTTTGAATTTCTCCCCCTTCTCTCTCTNTTTTTTTTTTTTTGTAAGGAGAGGGGATGTCCCTGAAAACACTTGATTTGCAGCACCAGAGCAGGCAGAGGCAGGGGACTGAGCCACCTTTGCTGCTCCTGAAGGCTCGCCAAGGTCTGCTGATGCTCTGTTGGTTCTGGGATCTCCCGAGGCTGCTGTGGCCCAGCCCTCTGGCTGTGGAGATTTCTCTAGCATGGGGATGGAGTGGACCAGCATGTCCTATACCCCCATGGCTGGTTGACAGTGGAGCTAGCTGTATCCCAGCAAACAGATATTTTAGGCAGGAGCTAGAAGTGCCCACAGTTAAAACCCATCCCAAAAATCACTAGGACAGATGTAGCATGCCCAGGGACTTGTTCATCACCGTGGATTTCATCAGTTATCTCGAACAGCTTCCAACATTAGCATGGTATCTCTTGGCATTAGTGAGGAAAATACTACTTCTGGAGTGGGCAGGAAAACTTGGTGTCCAGAAGCAGATGGTTGTCCTCTTCTGGACTCACTGGGGAGAGCAGTGGGGCTGCATAGCCCACTGTAGCCAAAGGCCAGCACACTGGATGAGCTCCCTTCCTCCCCCAGAACTTTGCCAAAGGGTCTGTTCTTGAGGGTTTGTGGTGAAAGACAGGATGACTCCAGAATTTACCCTCTCTGCTCACTTGTCACCTGGAAGGCAGCAGCTGCCACTCCCACACCCATCGTCGAGTACCTTCTGGAGGGCAAATATGTATTAATGGCCTCCCAGTGAAACTTGGCAGCTGGAGCTGTGGAGGAGATATGTCCTCTTGCACAATGATGTGCTGGAGGAATCCTGCTAGTGCCGGAAGTTCTCTTTGTGCATAAACCTACATCACAATGTTCCATGCAGGGGAGTGGATGTGTCACCTGAGCACCTCAGGCACCTTCTTCTTCCCTGAAAGGCTTTCTTAAAGCAGGAAGAAGAGGGAAATACACTGGCATACTGGCTCTACCAAAAAATTCCTATTTTGGAAGTGTGTGGAGAGTGGTGTGTGACCAGGCGTGTCGAGGAAGTGGGCTAGGAGTGCCCGGGGAACTGTGCGTTCACTGCCTGCCATCGCCACACCCTGGCGTGCTGAGTCTCGGGACATGACGTGGAGATGAGTGGTGCTGGCAGCACTGAGGTGCTATATTAGGCTTGACTGTAATTGCAGGTTGGACCGCCAGGACTGGATTTTGAGTATTCAGAGAGCAGAGTGCTCTTAAAGCTCTGGAAAAACTGGCTTTCTCTGATCCTTTGCAAATGTGGAAGATGGGTATTTCACGTGCACTGTGTGTGATCTGAACTCCATGTGGTGGAGCCACTGAGGACCTGTGCTACCTGGTGACAGGGGGTAGGGATGTCCTTTCTCTCTCAGTCAGAGGGAATGGTTATACCTGGTAGCCCTGTAGGATGCTTTACACTTACCTGAAAAAAGAAAAGTGAGTAAGGAGAGGTCTGAAGACTCATGGGCTGGTGGCTTTTAGGCATCTGCTCTGCAGTGCCAATCTGCCACCTGCACACCTGCAGGTGCTGCTTTGCTGTTCCAGCAACACAGATGACAGAGGCAAGGAGAGGAGGCTTTTCTTTTCTCCCCCAAAAGCAGACATTGCTTGTGCAATGGCTCTGCCACTGACAGAAAGTCACAACCTAGTTTGGGAGCTGGGCTTTGGCATGCTCTCCCCAGGACCTGTCAAGCCCCGAAGCCTCAATAATCCTTACAGGATGAATTTATGCTGTGCAGTATACTCACATGTAGGACAGAAAGTGGAGACACTAAACTTCATGAGATGAGTTTCTTCATTTTTCGTTGCATGTTTGCCCCAAGACTTCACAGGCTGGATGCAGTCCCTGGTTTTGGTCAGAGCAGCCAGTTGGGCTCCCTGCACCCACAGGCTGATGCGATGCTGAAGCTGGTTGCTGGTGCAAGTCAGAGCAGAGTCGAAGTCGCTCATCCCTAAACCCTGTCTGATATGCACTCAGCCTGGTCTCTGTGGACTGCAGACTTGTTTTTTTCAATCCAACTTCTTTCCTTTTAAGTTGCAGTTGCAGTTCTGGGCATAAACCCCTCTATTTTGGTTTCCATGATGTTTACCATCCTGAGGAAGCTGGCAGGCTGTGGGTTTTGGGTTAGGTTTTTTGTTTTGTTTTGTTTTTTGGGGTGTGTTTTATACCTCTTTTGAAACTTTACAGCTGGAAGCTAAATTTTCAGGTGATACCCAAGAAATGGTACCAGACAGTGACTCACTTTCCTGGCTGATGTAATTTTTAAAGAGAAACAACAAAAAAACTACCCAGTGACCATACTGACCATAATTTTTAGAACAGTCATGAGTTCTTCAAATTTTTCACTAATTCAAATATTGTGTTTATTAGTAAATGATATCTTTTCTTTTTAGCTATGGGAATGCTCAAACATTACAGACTTAACGGGAACAGAAATTTCTGAAATATAAGATTATAGTTTGGAAAGCCAGCTTTAACCTTTCTGGTAATTGATTCTGCTCCTGTGCATTGCATCAGCAACACACAGTACACGATGTTTCTGTTGCTCGTGTCTTCCTGGCTGGCAGCAGATGTCTGTCCCTGTTTCATCTAGAGCAGACAGGGATTAATTGCTGAGGTAATGTAATATATTACAGTATGGGCCAGCTCTGAACTCTGTATTTAATTTAATACGATCTATTCAGGCCACTTTATTTTTAAAGTTTTTTTATTTTCATTTTTGAGCAACTATGAGGTGAAATAGCAGGCAGCATCCTCCTTCAGTGCAGGCTGAGGCCAAATAGGTCTGGATCCTTAGTGTTCTGTGAGCTTCTGGTTTTTTCAAAGACATCCATAAAATAAGTACATAAAGCCAAATACAAGCTCTGTGTTGCTGTTTGACTGGACACGCTAAGAACTAACAAGGCAAAATGCATTCATTTTAAAGAGTAAAGAGCAGTAGAGGGTTTTGTTTTGTTTTGGGTTTGTCTTTTGTTTTTTGTTAATTAAAAAAATAGTTTGCTTATCTAAAAGGTCTGTATCTTACTGCTTCCTGTTCCCAAGTGCCAAGCAATAAAAGAACAAGAGCTGGCTGTTGGGGAGAATCCCCTCTGGGTGCCCCGTGCTCACGGGATGCTCGGGCCGCGTGGCGCTGGCCGCTGCAGCGCATCTCCTCGCGGCGTGACCGCATCCCTGGCAAAGCGACCTCCCATCGCTGGGCGGGGAGGGAGGGAGGAAGGAATGCTGGCTGCCCAGCTCCGGGCTGGGGGCGTGGGAGACGCTTCAGCACTCGGGCTGGGCGAGGGAGCGATTCGCCTTCCCTGGGAGGAGAGAGGAGGAGAGGTAAGGAAGGCTGAGCAAGGGTGTCCCGGGGCGAGATGGCGTGTGGGTGCTGCCCGGCGGCGCGGATGCAGGCCCATGCCAGAGATTGTCCCGCAACGACTTGTTTTGCTTTTCTTTTCTCTGGAAAATATCTTGTGTTTCCTACTGCTGTAGTAGATAGAGGGAAACAGCTGAGGGCAGAACGAATTTCAGGTTTTGATGTGTCTAAGTTTGGAGTTTATCAGTGCACCTGACGCGTGCAAACAGCAGCAGGGAGAGCTGCCGCCGACTGTGCATCACCGAGGGTTTAATGTTTCAGGCGAGGGCTGAGGGTGTGTCTTCCCAGAATTCTGGGGCACAGTCCTGTTCCATCGCAGTCTGCAGCCAGCTTTTACAAAGCAGAACTGCTTAAACTTGCACGTTAAAGTGCTGAATATATAAACCTCTGCCTTGCAGAAAGTGCGAGGAGCTCTGAGTGCTTTTGGGAGATGGCTGTAGGCTGCTGGCTGTGGCGGCTACTGAACTTTTTGGGGTCTTTCACCTGGAGAGGTTGGGCTCTCAATGCTGCCTTGCTGTTCCAGCTGGAACGGTGTGAGGCGTTACAGGCTGGCAGGATTTAGTTTCCTGACAGAGGAGTTTATCTTGCTTGCTGTGGTTTCTGGCTCTACCTGATGCTGGAAGCCAATGTAGACCCTCTCTAAATACTTTAGTAGTTGCTACTAGCTTAAAACACTTGCATACCAGTACTTTTTAAGTATTGAACTGAAATGCTGAACTTTTTGTGCTAAAAACTTAACTTGTCTGCAGACCTGTAAAACGCTTCTAGTATAGCTTCTTCATGTCCTAATTTTGTTTGTACTGAATGTATTGCTCTGAGGTTTTGCTTAGTTGTGTTTTATTAAACTGATAATATACTTGCTCTTAGCCAAAAGGCTGAGAAGAGATGTTTTACCCTGCATTTATTCTGCAAAGCATCTGTCTCTAAAGAATGATTTCCACAGCTGGAGGACTCTCACACCCTCCTGAAATTCGAAGTAGTGATGAGCTTGCATGCTGTTTACAGTGCATACGTCTCTTTAACCACAACATCTGTCCTAGAGGTATTGGGCACTGGCTGAGCTGCTAAACAGAGGGAGAAGGAGGAGGAGACAAAGCAGCTTGAAGGGACCTAACGAGAAGTTAGTGCTCGGCTCCAGGAGTGCTGGATGCGTTTTCCTAACCTTGATGCTAGATACATTTACCTAACCTTGAAACCTGCTACTTAGAGTGCATTTTGCGGAGGTTATTAATGCTTATCCAAAATCCAAGAATCACGAAGTAGAGCTTGCCTGATCCTGAACTGGCGACTGCTGTCTTTGGCTCCCTATCGCTCCTCCCCATATTAAGTTAAATTATAGAGAAATGTGGGGAACACCCTGCAGTTAGACTAAATGCGATTTCACTGTCATTGCAGCCTCCTGGGAGGCAAAGCCAGCAGCTTTCCTTCACTCCTAGCCATTTCACATTAATTTTTGAGATTAATGTTTCTGATTTTGCTAAGAGTAGATGGGATCTACACCATCTATTCTACAGTAAATAAGTGGTGAATTTACAGATATTTTTCCTACTTCATAAGCCTCTAGGACAGCTATACAGTGACACTGATTTATTGCAGTCTAATATTGCTTTCTTGCTCTGAAACAAATTATTTTGACTTCTTTCCCTGTTTCCCAAGTGCTTTCTAAACAAGATTACAGACAGCAGGGGAAGGATGGAAAAGGGTTTTTCTTTTATCAGTATCTTTTTCTAGTTAGAGATCTCTTACTGAAATTCCTGGGGTTTAAGACACTTTTGAAACATAATTACAACACTTAGGGTACAGTTTGTAGTTTTCTAGTGTTTTGTTTCTCATTTAAGAAAACATTAATTGACACATTTCTCTGAATGTTTGTCATCTGGGCAGCCAGAATTTCAGCCTTGGCTGTGCTCTTTCCGGACAGCTCTGTTTACCTTCAACTGATAAAACAGTTTGCAAACTGCTTGACCACAGCTGTACCTTCTAAAAGGTTGCACAGAACCCACCCTCCCAAAATTAATAGCTGAAACTCCCTATTGTCCAGCCTGCCAGGGATCAGCACTGTCATGCCGGGTGTTTGGCTTGCAGGAGCTTGTTTGCTAGTGTTGAATAAGCAGTGACTGTACTGTGATTTAATTTAGGGATCTGGTTGATTCCCCCACCTGGGCGGGGGGGGAAGTTTAACAGACTGAGTAATGCTTCTTGCTTTATCGTGGCACACTGGATACCAGTCTCTTTACCTGCTGAAGGCGCTACCTGAGAGCAGAGCTGGAGGTACTAGGGGGATGGAGAGCCTTCTGGGCTTCATGGGCTTCGCAGGGCTTTATCCAGCTGCTCCTGAACCAGGGTGCAGGCTCAGGTCTGCAGCTCACCTTGTAAGGAACTGGGTTCCTTTGCGGCTGAATATTGGGAAATCAGGAGACATATGCTTTAAGCATGTTGAGGGTAACCTGCAAGCAGGTCTCAGCAAGCAGGTCCCAATCACTTCTGGGGAAGAAAATTAGCGCTGATTCAGCCTTGTGAACCTCATTCCTCCTTGCTTATGCTGGCAGGGAACCCACTGTCTTTCACAGTGTTGGCCTGAGAGTCCCCTCATAAAATGAGGGATGCTGAGTTTTTGCAATGGATGGTAAGAGATGGGTCCTTTCTTGAAGACATTTATGGTTAAGGTACAGAATAAGCAGAAGGAAGTGTTAATGCTGCTCTTTTTTTAGGGAACTACGCAAGAATAAGAATTACTATCAACATAAGAATTTCCTGAGAGGCTTGCATGACTTTTCTGTGCCTGAGCCAGGAATTCAAATGAAGCCTTCTGAGTTTCAGTCCATTAGCTGACACCTGACCTCAGCCCCCCTCTCTTTTACCTTCTTGCGTTCAAGTTTAAATAATCTCTGAATGTTATTTGCTTTTGCAAGTTCCAGGCAGATGAGTGTTCAGCTCTTCCTTTCCTGAGAAGTCTTGATAGGATCACCTGTTCCATGCTGTACTAGCTAGGTAATGAGAATATTGCTGTTCTGTTTCCACTGACATGAACAAACTATTTCAAATGTTAGTTAAACCAGTGTAGTGGGTTATGATTTCAAATGTTCTCTAACTCTGGAGTAGAGTTGCCTTACTAAAACTGGAGGTGTGTCTAAATACAACACTTAGTAGGAGTATTTGTCAAAGAGGCTTTTAAGGATTGATTCATTGGTGCCTTGAGCAGTATTTTATCTGTTTTCTACTGTGCCCTGTAGATTATAAGTACTCTTAGATATGTGTAATAGATTTTGAGTAAGGTATGTGTGCTGTAGCTGTGAGCCTGCAGCATGACGGGGGTGTGTGAGTGCAGTTGGTCTCCTCTGTGACCATCCATCCAATCCGTTTGGCCCTGGTCTTCTGGGACAGGAGCCTTCAAAGAGTGTAAGGTCTGCAGAAAGCTTTTAGTGCTTCTCCCTTCTGTTTGAGTCCCAAAACAGTTTTATGTTTCTGTTGGTTCAGCCTTCTTCTAAGTAGATGCTGGGACATGAGAGTAACCAAGCATCCATCCACTCTGCTCCAGGATTGCATCTCACCCCTTAATGTGCATCAGAGGCAGCTCTGGCTTGGAGGACGAGGATGTGTTGGGGGAAATTTCACTGAGGATTGGAGAAGCTTTATTTTTTCCTTTCCATGAGTAATTGGACTGGAAGCATTTGTGTTCCTCTGACTAGTGCTTCCCTCCAACCTCTGGGCAGTTTGATATCACGTGGCCAAGCATCCTCAGCTGCTTACTCTCTGTTTTCTCTGTCTGTGAGACAGAGGGATTAGTGTACTTGAATCCATGTGAATTTCTGTCTGTATCCCCAGTTTTAAGTATTCTGGATGCTGCTGTGGAGGACATGGCTCTCCTGGGCTTTTATCAAGGGGCTGATTCTTACTTGATGCTGTGAGCAGGTTTGATGCTGATTTTGGGTTTTCTGTGGGTGCTGGCTACAGCTCAGTTCTGTGTCAGGGTTCTGATCATGCTGATCATTATCCAGGCCTGACTGCACCCCAGAGAGCTTCCTTGGCTGTGCAGGGCTGTCAAAGGCATGTAAATTGGCTGATGGGTCAGCAGTTGTTCTTACTAAGGATTTAAGATGATTGAAGCTAGTGAATCGGGTTCTGTCATGAAGGGAGAGAAAACACTTTGACCAGCATGCAAGAGGGGAAGGATCAGGTTGTCCAGGCTGTCAGTGGATGTTGGGGTAGTGGTTAAAGTCTGAGCAGAGGGCATAGGAATAGTGATTTGCTGCATTTGTTCCCATACTGTTGGAGTGGCCCTGCCTCTCTGCAACCCAGATCCCTGCTGGGCATCTACCCAACTGCTGCTCAGAAAAATACCTGGCATCACTCTATGCAGGTCTAGCTAGGAGAAACTGAGCTTCTAACCTGGATTTGCTGGAGGAACATACTTGTCCAGAGGTGGCTACCCCATTGAGACATGCCTCCAAATCTGGAGAAAACCTCTGGCAAGCTAAGAGCGGTGACTAACTCCAGCATGTGTGTCTGCTCCTGATGGATTTGGCAGATTTTTCCCCTGCAGCAGTGGTGAGTTGTGCAACAACTGGAGCAAAGTTTCACAGTCCACTCCCAGGTGAACATAAGCATAGCAGGGAACTTGCCTCTCCCAGCATGACAGTTTCAGGAGTCTGAAAGAATAGAAAGCAAAACCTGCTGATGGGACTGACGCTGTTTTAGAGGTGCTTCAGAAACAGCATCTGGAGGTAATCTCAATATGGAATTGGGATGAAGTGACCTGAAGGGTGCCTGTGCAGCGAGAATCCCTACCTGCAGTCCTGTGTCCTTTCCCTGTGATGCAGCTGGTGGGCTACACAGCCAGCATGGATCAGTCAAAAGGTGAACTGTGTGTAAAGGCAGTAGCTTGAGGGAGCTGGAGAACTGGGTGGTATAAGGTGGTCAATTCAAATAGCCAGACAAGCTTAAAGTAATTCAGAATTGAAATTGAATTTATGTAGTTGGTCTTGGCCTGTTGAGGTGATTTTTGTGGTGCTTTGCATGGCCAAGAAAAGCTGAATTAAGAGTGAAATAAAGCTAGATTTCAGTAATGGCTTTGCAGGTGTTAGAGTGCAGTGGTGTTCAATAGTTAAAGCATTGCAGACCTTGAGAGCAGAGCTGTAGATTCATTGCAGTTGAGCCTGATGTGTGTGGGGCTGGGAAAACTTCGCTGGAGGGGAGATCCACAGATGAGAGATGCAGCTGCTCAGCCAAATCTGGCACCACAAAGCAATGCCTGCACAAAGCATTGTGTGCCGCTTTCTTCCCGAGGCAGGAGAAACAGCTCCCTGAGTGGATAGGAACACCACAGTGTTTGTGAGCACAAGAACCACGATTGAGCAAAGAGCAACACCAAATTGATTTCAGAGTCTGCAGCAGCATCATCATGCAGATGGTAAGAGGTTAGACATCACCATGGTGGAGCCTTTCTGGATGGGGTATCATCTCCTAATCACTGCTGTTACCAGGATGACATCTATCACCAAAGTGTGGTGAAGGTGTGGTTTCAGCCGGTGCCTCTGACCAGTGGCTGTCTGGAAGGTAATTGCCAATTAAAAGTTTATGTGCATCCATCATCTTGGTGTTTACTAATAACCACATGCAAGGTACAGGTGCTGTCTTGTAGGAATTTGATGAGCAAAACACTGTGGTGAGCATTTGATGAGCACACAAACTGATTATGAGCAGGAGAGGATGGATTTTATGATAGGTTTTCATTTACAGGCCATCAATCCCTCAGCTTTCCTATCTCCCTCCAAAGCACTGGAAACTATTTACCTCAGAGGACTCATCATACCAAGTCTGTGCACCATAATGTCCTCCTGTTGCTGTCAGGTTTGGGACTGTTGTCTGTGAAACCCCAAAGGCTTTGCTTGGACTAGACCAGTAGAAGCAGCCATCAGAGCTGATGATGGAGATGGGAGTGGGTGTATCTGTGCCCTCTCCTGCCTGCAAACATTTCCAAAAGCAGCACGAGCCTGGGCCTGTGCCTGTGGAGGAGGGTTCCTGCAGTGTCAGGAGATCACTGCAGCATCCTCTGCAGCTTCCCAGTCACCTGAGAAGGGATGCAAAGAAAACTTGTGCTTGTATCCCTTGTCATTGACTCTTCCCTCACTGTCCTGAGGGTGGCTGCTCTGGACCGTTGTGGCATCTGTGGAGCTTGCAGAGCCCTTTTGGGATGGTCACAATGCTGCTGGCTGCTTTCAGAAGGGGCTGAGGAAGGTGAAGAGGGGAGTGCACACAGCCACCCCACTCTGCGATGCAGCTCTTGGCAGGGACCAGCCCTACCTGCAAAACAGGGAGGAAAAGGAGGATTAGGTGAGCTACAGGAAGCCTGGGGCTGGATCCTATGTCAGCTGAATCACTGGGTTTCCTCCAAACTGGCCAGGCAGCTGCGTCAGTGCCCAAGCCCGAAGGCTCTGGCACTTGCTGTGGGTTGTGAGGGGACCGAGTGCCCGGCTGTCCCATTGCTTATTCTGAAAGATATGTGCTGGGTTAGAGGTCACAGATAGGTGAGGCTTGAGTTTTTTTAATTAGCTGATGCTAACTGACTTGCCTTCTGATGTCAGGAGCTTTTGTCATGGAAAGGGAACAAAACCACAGGTTCCTCAGAAGTGGGGAATACATATGGAGTGAGTCACTGCTCCAGACTAGGTCTAGCTCACTTGTGTTGGATTTTTTTTTTTTAAATTGGGTAGAAATAAGACATATTAATACCTTTTTGTTGTCACTTTAATGTGTCTCTGCATTGGCCTGTTTGAGTAAACAAGTTAATATTGTTAATCAGTCATTGTAGAGATATTAAAGTAAGGCAGGCCTGGAAGGGATGAAGTACTCAGTTTTCAGAGTAACACAGAGCTGCTAAGAAAGTAAATTCTTCCATTTGGATCAGCAGCAAATTCCAGCTCTGTTTCTGTTGGAAGTGTTCAAGTGGCTGTCAGGAAATATTTGGTTGTCATGTGCTTTCAAATTTGAATTAATCTGCCAGCTTTCGAGACATACAAATGTCTGAATATCCCCCCCTTCATCAGTTTTCTGCCAATCCTCTGTGTAGGATGCAGCTTCCATGGCTTCCCCTCTTGGGGAAGAGTCTTGAGAACATTTTTCTCTGGGCTTGAGTGTTTTTAAGTTGCTGTCTGAGCAGTTAATCCACTCAAATATCCTGGTTAGCTTCTGGCACTGGTGCTGGAAGTGCTCAGTGCCTCAGCAGAGGCATCCCTCCAGTGACAGCCCCTGCAGTGGCCTGTCCCCAGGTGGCTCACAGCTGTCAAAACACACGCTGGGACAGCTTTCCTTGACCTGCCCCTATTGCAGTTCTGCAAATAAATGAACCCCAATTCGGTGACTGTAGTGTGTTTAGAACCTGTAAAATTTGTTTGCGTAGGAACTTTATACAGTCTGTCTCAGGGAAGGAGTTAATATTCCAAAACCTGACATGTACTTAAAGCAGCTCTGATCTGTATCACAGGTAAAGTCTTCAGAGGACAGGAACAGGCTGCACCGTCTGCCAGCCACGCTCTTCTAGGTAGGTGCCTTTGTGCATCCATGTGTTACAGAGCTGCCCTTGCTTTTCTTCTGTGGGGTGAGGGATGAAGGCAGGGTGAGGGATCTGGAGCAGTGATTGCTTCCTTGTACACTTTGTTTATCTGTGCGTTGTCCGATGGGCTGTCAGCCACCAGACTAAAACTTTTCTCTTGTTCTCTCTTCGTCCCTCTGAAATGGGTGTTTAAATGTGAGCTCGTCTCTGCCTGTTGTACCCTGGTGGAGAATTTCTTGCAGCAGGAGTGAGTGTGACATGATCAGGCGTGAGCGGTGTGGTGTGTCCCCACAGGGCTTCAAGTGAGGCAGCTGATGTGTTATCCCTGTGCCAGTGTGATAAAAGGGCCTTTTATGTCCCACAAGACAAAGCCTCTTGTTTAAAAATGCAACTGAATGAAAAACATGATTCTGAATGCCCTAGACTCAGCTATTAAAAACAAATAAACATAAAAACCCCCACACAACAAAAAAAAGAAAAGCTCCCCAGCCCCCCAGCCCAGTGTGCCAATGATGGTGTAATACCTCTTCATTGCAGAAAAGCTCTGTACAATTGCTTTGGGAGCTTGTAACTTTGTGGCCCACTAACCTTTCCATAGACTATTTTGTTATAACACCCTTTCCCCTTCCCAGACAGCCCTGACAAGGTGAGGTGTCTGCTTTTTCTCTGTCGGTTTGAATTCTCCCTCCCTCCTCTCAAGCAGAGCAACAGAAGGAAGAAGTGATATTGTAAAAACTGAGAGGGAAACCTGTTTCATGGACTGAGCTGAACAGTCTAGGAACTGGAAGGAATTTTTTTTTTTAAGTCAAGACCCATACAAACAACTGCAGGGCATATCCAGAGCATGATATTTCCCTGATAAAGTCAAACAGAGCAGCATTTTTTAAAGCTCTCGGCTTATGGTGGTGTTTGCTGCTTCTTTTGGTGTTAAAGATATTAGAGATAGTCAGCAGCAAATTAAATTCCAATTAAGTGGTTAGATAATGATGCTTTGGGAAATCTCTTTTTAAGGGAAATCCTCATGGTTTGAAAATGAATTGGTGCAAATGAGAATTAGGAAGAAGGCAGAACTTGTGGAGGAGCTTTGGCTGAATTTTCAGTCTGCAGCTCAGCCTCTCCTGCCTGGCAGCTCATGCCACCTGCCTGCATAGCCAAATCTGGCTCTGTTCTTGGTAGCATTCCCCAAGTGTTTTTGCCAGTTGTGAAATCCATCTCCTGTATCATGCAACAAGCTTGCTCAGAGCTGATTTTCTTGCTAAGCAACTCCTTTATCCCCTGGAAATAGCCAGGTTCTGGTGGCACTGAGGCTCAGCTGAGGCATCCGTGGGAGTGCTACAGGGAAGGGGCTGCTCCAGGAATGGAGATAGATCCCAGTCTGGACATCAGGCAAGAGTCAGTGCAGCACACAGCATTCCTGCATCTTGCAGGGACCTGCATGGTAGCATTGCCTTGGTCAACTAGCCTGACTTGTAATCTGTGAAACAGCAAAAAAATACACTTTTATAAAAATTTATTTTTTTACCTCTGTCAGTCTGATGCACCTTTGCTGTGATTCCTCCCCCTGCCCCATTTTTTCAACTTGAGCCCAGTGATGAAGTTTGTCATCTTGCTGTTGGTGGCTTTTACTGACTGACTGTTCGACGTCCTGTTGTGCCTGCTAATGTTGGGAGGTGGGGTCTGAAGTGCTTTCCTTCATGTCTCTGCAGTGATGTAACTTGTTGACTTTCTCTGCTGCGAGCACCTGTCTGAGCTGCTTTCCCAGGCTGCCACACCTGCCCATCGCTCCCATCTCTAACAAGTTCATTCTTTCCAGACTGAGTGAAGTGTTACAGAAAATGAATATTTACAGCTACAGGCAAAATTGCGTTCTGAAGTTAACGAGTGCTTGTGAAGGCAGCTGGGAGCCTCAGACAAAAGAGGGTTGCTAATCAGAGCACAGGCATTTGTTAAACTGAGTCTCTTGTTGCTTGAGCCTCGAGCCAGAGCCAGCCTGTTCAAGATCCTGGCTTCTGACAGTCTGTAAACCTCAATCCAGCCCTCGTCCTTTTGCTTACAAAGGAGGAGGCAGCTGTGTCTGTTCCCATAGGCAGAGGAGGAACCTTTTATTTCTCCGCTTCAGGATTGTAGTGTACAAAGTGGGAGCTGGAAAATCTTGGGATGCAAATCTCATTTGAAGTTGCACCAAGCCTGCCTAACTCCCCATTACAGACCCTGAGCTAGAGCTAGCAGTGGTGTTGGAACGTGCTTATCAGTGCCTGTGTTTCTGTTCACGCACAGGGCTTGCCCTGTGAGCGTTGTTGCATCGATCACTGCTCTCTCATGGTCATGTCAGCCAGAGTGGCACCAGGGCATCTGATGCCCTGTCACGAATGTCTGGGAAGGGGACGTGCGTAGGTGCCTGACTTTCTCCCATCCCTGTGGTGATACCTCCTGTCCAGGCTGGCTGGGTGGCACCTAATCAGCGCTTGGAAGGGAGGATGATGGCAGATGGGTGGAGGAACTCCGTGCTTCATCCTCTCTGTTTCTTAAACACCAAGCAGATCTGATCCAAGTGGAGTTTGTGCATACTCGGGGTTTCAGTGTTTTTCATGCCTGCTGTTCTCTGCTTGTTCATGGTGCTCCTGCCATTCAGGGAAACGGTGGCCATGCAAACAGCCTGTTCCTTGCAGTTTTTTGGGAGTCTGACTCTGGGGAAACAAGCAGGCGCTGATTCAAACAGCTTTCTTGCAGAAAAATAAACGATTTCCTTTTTGCAAACAGTACCAGGTATACTACTATGTGCCAAAAGACCCTCTTCACATACTGTTCAGAATCTTTTATTTGGGTTTGGTAGCTGTGTGCTCTTGGGACAGACAGGCAAGCAGAGCATTCAGTATCTCTTGCATTAATATTTTAACTCTGGATTCTGATTTTGTTCAAAGTTGTGGAAATCTTTGGAGATGCGAGTTCTGACCTATGGAATACGCTGACAGCAGGTACCTTAACATGTGCAGAACAGCATAGTCATAAAATAATATACAAAGCTAAATATTAACAAGGCTAATGGGCTTTTTGACTTGTTAAAGAGTGTATTTCCCACCTCTGAGTTTGACACATCTGTTTTCTTAGTGGAAAGATAAACGTAGTTCCGGGAACTGTGGTGACACTGGTACTGATTGTTGCTATGCTGCTGTTCGAAACTGCGTGTTGTTAAATGCAGCCTGGTTTCACACAGTGTTCTTTTGCTCTCTTTAGGTACTCCCTAAATTCATGAGATGGCCAACACCATGCAAATCTCCAAAGATGAGCTGGAGGAACTCAAGGAGGCTTTTGCTAAAGTTGGTAAGTCACAGTGAGGAGGGCACCTCGCTCCTGTCTGCTGCACATTTGAACTGGATTTATCCCACCCCTGTGATGAGCAGCAGTGCCAGCAGGATGTGGGCCTTCTCGTGATTGTCTCTGTGCCAGGGAGTCCCTTGGCAGCTTTGTTGCTTCTGGCTTGTCACTTTGGCCAAGGAGCACAAAGGCAGGGACAAGGGCAATCTGGCTATCAGGGAGCACTGGCAGACAGCCTTGCGCTGTTGCTCCAGGGTGGACTTTGTTGCTTCCTGGTGGCAGAAGAAATATCCAAACAGGTAGTGCATTGCTTTGGCCTTGGCAGCACTTCAGGGCTTGCACAGTGCTTGGTTCTGGTGGTGTTGGTTTGGCAGATTGGCTGAGCCACGTGGATGGTCAGTGTAGGTGCTGCTTTTCTGGTTTGTGCAGGTGCATTTTGGGGCTTGTGAGCAAAACCGAATTTGTTTACCTGGCCATCATGGAGCAACTCGTGGTGGTGATCAAAGCCTTGTGCTGAGCACACCTCCATTGCCCTCTGGTGGCTCCATCTCTGCTGACCTCCCTCAGCCTGCCGTGCTCCAGGGGCTGCACAGCCCTAGCTGCTCCGCCTGCCTCCCAGCTTTCCCCCTGAGCTGGCATCGCAGAAGCCTCTGGCAGGCTGCTTCGGGAAGCTGAAATGGGCAAAAAACTGACATAATGGAAAAAATTGTTTTCTGTTGGTTTAGTTTCTTGATACGGCTTACTGAAGGGTCAGAGAACCAGCAGGGAGGGGTGGGATGGGCGCTGGAGCGTAGCCGTGGGGACTGAGGTCAGTGTGTTCAGCTGGGGAACCACACCCGGGCCTGGCACTGGCCAGGATCAAGTTGCAGAAGTGGTGAGAGCCAGCATTTTGTTTTCCTAACTGGACATGGGCATCGCTTGAGCACTGGTTATATATACAAAATTGTAGTTGCCTCGTACCTGTATTGGGTGTTATCACCCTCTAGGGCAAGATGGCTGTGAAAAATCTCACTTGCTCAGAATTTCCAATCTGCAGAGAGAAATGTGAATTTCAGAGGCAACTGCTTCTCATGGAGCAGTATCCCCTGTTGGAAACTTGAAAGCCAGTTGCATTTTAAGGAGTTCCCTCTTCTCTCTTGTTCTTCTCAAGACTTTTGCAGCAGGTAGAAGTGAGCTGCCTCAGAGGGAGATGTGCCGTGGGAAGAAGCATAGTGTTTCTCTCTGTCTCACGTGCCTCTTAGTGCAGATCTCAATAAGGCTGGGATGTAGGCAGCCTGTTCTGTCCTTGGATACATTTAAAATTATTAACCTCTCCGGAATGTGGTGGCTTTTTGTCATTAGTGTGGGGGAAATTATCGAGGTTAGGTTGGCCGGCTGCCTTTGCGCTGGAAACATGGAGAAACGCAAGTCAAGTCCTGGTTTGTTTTAGGAAACCAGCTCACCCTGCTCAGGATGTGGGTCCCTGTTTCGTTTTAAATTATAAAGGCAGCTTCAGAACTTAAATATTAATGAGAAATGTGCAAATTATACTGGACATACCCACAAATGAGATAAGATCTGCTAGTTCTTTTCACCTGCCTTGTTTTGTGTGCTTTAGGCATGGTAGAGCCCGCAAGCATGTGGGACACACCTGTCCAGGAGTGTCTTTAATGCTCTCATTCACTTTATTCTTGCCTAAAGGAGCCATGTTTGCCCTGAGATATAGAACTGGTCACTGGCTGGGTGACTGGCTTTCAGTGTGAACTTCTAATAGCATCTTTAGTGAATGTGAACAGAAATTGGACTAAGACTGCTATGTAAAATGAAGCCTGTTTTTCATCTCCCAGCTACCTGGAAGATTTGGAAAGCAGCTGAGAAGCATGGTTATAGCAAAACTCAGCTGTTTGGCTTCTAGGATGTCATGAAGGAGATGTGGGGAGGAGAAAACGTTTCATAGGGTGGTTTCTGCTCACCAAGACGTGCCCTGCTCCAGTGCATGGCTGGCTGGGCTTCCTGGAGACCTGCTTTAACTCCAGCATGGGGCAAGCTGGTGCTCTGGATGTATAGGTTGATGGGGCTTTAAAAGTGTGTGTTTGACCAGCTTTTCTGTCTGCAGCTGGACTGGATTGAGACATCTGGGGATGCTGGAAGGCAGTGGTGTGTTACTATGTACTCTGTCACCACTTGCCTTCCATGCCACTGGAAGGTATTTCATCTCTCCCATGCAGCTGGTGTGCTGTTCTCTGACAGCCAGCAAAAGGCATGAGTCCCATAGACATCCTTCTGCTTATTAAAACAATCCACAGGTGAGAAACCACTGTTTAAGGTTATCACTAAAGTCAGCTATAGCACAGCCAAGCAGCTCCCACCATCCTACAGGCAGTTACTTGTTTTGGAACTAAACCAAGTGGTAAAGAGCAGTGGGGGGAAAAAAGCTTTGTAATGTTTGAAAACAGTAATTAAGTGGGGCATTGGAATTGTCTAAGCTTTGAGTGACCCACAGGTTAGTGGGAGAAGAGCAGGTTACTCCAGATTTCATTGGATCTCTGAATTTGTTCTGTGGAACAGGTGCCTGTTTGTGTGTAGTTGGCCAAACAGTGGCACTTCAGAGGGGAGGCATGGCAGAACAAAATCTGCAAACTTGCTCTGTTTGTTTGTCTTAATTCTCCCTCCTTCTAAGATAAGCAGAGATAAGCATCTTTTCTGGAAACACGAAGTACTCAAAAATCATAACTCAGCTGAACACTTTGTTCAGCGCTGCAAGGTGGTGAAACAATGCTCTGAAACGTTGGCTTAGGGCAAATAGGGATCTGTGATCCTGCTAGTGTGTCCTGCTGAGCATATGTCCTTAAAAGGAAACGTGTGGGTTACTTTCCCCTCTTGCATCCTGTTATTTAAGCTATTTTAAGTACTTGTCCTCGGGAGGAAGCTGAGCCAGAGCTTGAAGCAGCTTTTGGGATTCATTGCGGCTTTGCTGCGCCACCTGCATATGGCAGAGGCCGGTGCCGTGCGTTACTGCCGTGACCTTTCCCAGGTTTAGCATGCTGGCGTGCATGCATCTTTCAGTAGAAATAGGAAACTTCAGATGTGCTGTAGTTTCCTTTCCATCAGTCGGACTATAATGAATCCAGGCTGTAGCTTGTCTGTTAAAACAATTTCGCTTTCTTCCATTAGTAATTGTGGGCAGGCCGCCGAACGATTTCATTTGGGATAGCTTCTATTTTGACAGCCTCTTCAGCTGTTGAATACCATCTCAGATTTTGTTAGAGAGAGATTTTAGACCACCTTCTGTCTGAAGTCTGGGCCTGTTGCAGGACATCCAGCAAGGCACCATATGTTGGGCCTGCCATGGTGCTGGAAATCGTTTTGGAACTGGCTGGTACGGCAGAGGTGGGGGTTTTTTGGGATTTTTTTGTGGGGTTTTTTTTTTTTTTTTAATGCTGCTGCTTTGTACATTTGATGCCAAAAGGGGAACAGAGACAGTAGGAAGGGAAGCAGCTGCCCTATGGGATAGGGGTCTCAGGCCTATTTGTCATGTCAGGCTTGTTGACATGTTAAAAACAGGTCCATTTTCCATCACATAGTCAATCACTACTTGACTCTGCTACCAAGCCAGAACCACAGGCCAGCACCACTTTATGGTAAAACCAGCAGGCTTTAACACTCAAATCTGCCCTTCTGAGGCCAAGAAGCTAAAACTTGAAATGAGAGCATCTTCAGTGCAAAACCAGTAACTTGGTGTGTGGTCTTACAGTTAAACTAACAGACCTGATTTACTTGTAATTCCGACTCCCGAGTGTCTGGGACGTAGATGCCCTTCTACTCTGTGAAGTAAATTGGTGATTGATTTTTTTCCCAGAATACTATGGAAGAGTAACTCTTACAAGTGGGTGTTTGGGATATTGTTCAGAGTTGCAAGAGCTTAGGTCTCAAGTCCTGAGAATCAAAGGTTTTGAGTGAGTTGAGATGTGTTCTTCACACTTGATTTTGTGCTGTTTGTCTGAGCCTGATGCAGCCTTTCCTGATGGGCAGAATCTTTCTTTGTGCTGTGCTCCTGACTTAGGTGAGCTCCCATGCGAGTGTGAATTTCAGATGGCTCTTTGTGTGGCAGAGCTTCTATCTTTCATTTTTTATTTAGTGAGCAAAGGTAAATCTTCTTTGGACTAAGCACACCTGGAGGACTGGGAAGATGTTGATTGCAGGAGAGAATGAAACTGTCAAACTGGGCAGATGTTGACCCAGCTTGGAGTAAATTCCTCATACCTGCCCTGCAGGGCTTCATATGCAGAACCAAGCTCTAAATAGCATCCTTTTATCCATTCCTCCCTTACTGGAGTTGCAGACTTTGGAGCTCAATTTCCTGATGTCTCACCTAACAGGCTTCTGCCCCATGAAGTACCATATAAGGTTTTATCCCTTTTACATCTGAATAGGCTCAGGCATAGCACGTGCAAGCCTGAAACAGAAACACTTCTGAATGCTTAACCTAGAGGAAATGTCAAGAGGAAAACCTTTACCAAATCTGAATCAAAATCAGATCCTATCAAGGATACAGTATATATTTTGAAGTCTTATTTTTCTCTGTCCTTTGCCTGCTGCTTACATCTACTCTAACATTTGGGTAGATGTACAACTTAGGTGGTGGATTGATTGGAAGAAGTGATGAACAGATGTTTTTGGGTTTACCTGCTTAATTTGGCAGCATACTGAGGGATTGTGGTTGGTTAAGTCAGGCACAGGCAAAAGCAGTGGGAGCTGACTGTAGGCTGAGGGTGAAAGCAAAGTTTTGTTTTAGGTTCATAGGCCTTGGAGATTAGCAAATCCCTTCTTGACTTATTTTCCTCACTGGCTGTAAGGAGGGGAAAAGATGCATATTGTAAAGTTAGATTCACTAATAAAAATACTGTAATAGAAGAAGCTGTCATTTATCTAGAGGGGAAATAGTTTGCTCATGACATCTCAGGCTGGACTGTTAATAAATCTTGCCTTTGTAAGCTTGTATTATTATTTCAGAATAAAATTCTAAAACTGTGGGCCAGACAGCAGCCTATTGGTATCATTAATCATTGCCCCAAACCACTTCATTTCCTCAGCGCTATTGTAAACACTAACTTTTCATAAAGTAGTTTAATGTATTTATTAATCCACTGGAATCGATGCTCTTCCTTAGTCTGAAACACAGAGACTGGGGTGTAGGAGGGAGTACAGGTTTGCTCTGGTTACTTCAGATATTTGCCACTGAGTTTCACTTTCTTGCTAACTGATAAAAACAATTTTAAAATCCCTTATTCCCATATGGATCTGGAAAATGAGGATGGTTGGAGTGGTGGTGCAAATGTGCTGCTTGCTGGAGCACTGCTGTGAAACAAAACCTAAAAGCCGCAGAATCCTCATTAAAAGTAAATTGACCTCTACAATTTGGTTAGAAAAATAACCCTGGACCTTAGAGCTATCCTGATTGTTTTCTTTATTCTTGAAAATATCTCCCTTTAAGCATAAATACTGACCCTAGTGGCTATGGTGAGATTCCCTCTTAAGGAAAACCAAATTCTGAGGCTGATGCAGCTCTTCAGGCGCTAAGTTAACTTCCCTGGGCTGTCTGTAGCACTTGCCCACAGCAAAGAGGTTTTAGCATCCTATTATTGAGCCAGTAACAGCACAACATGCCCTGAATCCCTGCCTCTCCAAAGCTGGGCCTTGGAGGGTCATGCTTATGTCTTGAGGTGTGAATCTGGGCTGTACAACTACTTCAAATGCTCTGTCTCCTTGTGGACCCAACTCTGCTGAAATCTAGGTGCTAGCTGTGCTGTGAGCAACGCTCTGCTCATCCTGGTTAGCTTGGGGAAGGAGGCACCCAACCACTGCCTGTCCATTGTGGCAGGAAAACCTCACTTGCCTGAAGAAAGTCTGGGGCTGCTGGATTTGCCGTGTGTGGTCAGTAGATGTGATGATGTCCGCAAAGAGGTTGGGATCTGTTATGTGCAAAGCTCCTGTGTCACACTAGATTCTCGTTTTGTTCCTCAGAAGGTGACAATATCTCACTAAACACACGGTGCTGCTGTGGCTTGGTGATAGACTGTGAAAGCAGATGTCCTTGCAGAGCATTCTTGGGGAGCAATAAAATATGTGGTTGCAATTTGCTGTCAGTGTTAAATGGAGAGCATCACTGACAACATGATAAAAATGCAACTGCAGAGCTGACTTGGTGTTTTCAGTTCAGAAAATAAGAACTCCTGTGTTTCATTACCATCTATTTTTAACCTGCAAAGGCAGTGATACTTAGATGGAAAAAGAGACATTCTGGAGATTGTTTATGAAAATGCAGATGTTCTGTTGTGAAACTTTAACACCAGACTTGTCACATGTGCCCAGAGTCATTGTGGTCAGTCCTGCTTCAAAGCTGCCGTTGCCCAGAGCTGGAGGGTTCCCATGACTTGTGCTGGAACCCTCTCTGAGGATGTGCTGTGTGTATTTACTGTGTGCCTTTGGTTCCTGGGGCATCCTTCGAACAATGTACTCCTTGATATTTTTGGTGTGGCCGTCCTGCTGTGTGTCCATGCCCTGCATGGGTTCAGCAAGTCCCCAATGTGCAGGTTGCTCTCCATAAAGCTCTTGGACATGGGGGTCACGTTTTTGCCCCTCTTTTGGGGGTCAGTTCTGTCAGGTACAGGCACATTTCTAAAACCTTCTGCTGCCTCTTCTCTTCCTCAGACCTCAACAGCAACGGGTTCATCTGTGACTACGAGTTGCACGAGCTGTTCAAGGAGGCCAGCCTGCCTCTCCCTGGGTACAAAGTGAGAGAGATCATCCAGAAGCTCATGATCGATGGTGACAAGAATAAAGATGGGAAGATTAGTTTTGAAGAGTTCGTCTATGTAAGTGATATTTCTGGATTGCCAGCAGCCTGGGGGACCCCTTTTAGACAAAGCTAAGGAAGACTGAAGGAGAGGTAGAACCTGACTTCTCAGCCATTTACTCTAATCCTAATTTTCTTCTGACAAACTCATCAGTTCTGAGGACTAGCCATGTAAAAATCAGTTCTTTGTACAGGTATCTGTATACGATCAGTCTTTTGTGCTGTTATCGACAGCCTTTAGATTTGGACAGAGGAGAAATATTGATTGGTTTTTGAACAAAAAACAACCAACCAACCAAAAAGAATCCATGTGGTTTTCCTATATGATAGCTTCATTGGAGGCCAAAATACTGTTTCCACATGAGGTGACAACCGGAAAAAAAGACTTGCAATGATCCAAGCTTACAGTATTTACTGGAAGCTATTTAGTTTTTCCAGGCACACAGATGAGTGCTTGTTTTCCCCGTGTATCAGTATAATTTCCTTTCTCTGTTTAATGGGACTACAAGTATTTGCTAAAGACTTGAAAGGGCATTTCAAGACACATTTGGATTTGTGTTAGGTGCTGATCTAGGAAAATTCAAATCTGTTGCCTCGAAAGGGAAGAACAGGAGTAAGATGATAGGAAAAGTTGGAGGATCAGTCTTTTTTGGTAGAAATAGGCCAGAATTTAAAAATTAATTTATTTTTACAAAAGCACAAGACTTCTGAGATAATGGTTTGATGTACGTTCTTCATCCTTTTGATGCTCTGATGACTGAATGCTGAAGGAGTAATTACAGTATGTGCAGTACATTGGGGGAGCTGTTTTCATGCAATTAGTTTTCTTGACATTTCTTAATTTTTCTTCACCTTCTGTTCCTTAATTGTTTTCAGACCCTCTGAACTTTTTGAGTTCGGAGTCAACTAGTAAGTTGGAGTTTGTGGTTTGTAAACACTTGCATGCTGGTGCATGTTTCAGCTGTTGGTTTGAGCTGGTCCATAACTCTTAACTTTGCACTAGGAAGGAAGAAATAAAATCTCTTCTGTCGCATTTGAAAGGTACCAATGATTGAGTAAATATAAAATGTCTTAGGGCAGCTGAGGTGTACATTAGCATCAATGCTTAGCTGTATTGATTTTTACAAACTGAACTCTTGCTTTTTTCTAACAGAGCATTTTTGCTGCAGTTATGGTACAAAGAATGACATGAACTGACTTTACGTTGGGACCACGTGACTTAGTGGTACCTCAGCATTAGAGCACATATTCTCAAGAAGATATGCAATACCAGTAGTTAACCCAGGAAATTTTAAAATAAATAGGTCTGCCTCAAAATCCTTGTGGTTAAAGCCAACCAACCAGAAATCCCCCAACTTTTGGGCTCTCAAATCTTCAGTCAGCTTTTCCTGATCAGCCTCTGCATGCCGTCAGGAGATGATTTAACTGCACTGTATCATCATCTTGACTTGCCACCTTCCCTGTGTTTAAGGGACAGGGAGGGTGAGGTATGACAACCAGCAGCCTGGCCCTGTGGTGACACTGCTGCAGCCCGGTGTTCTCTCCTTTTAGCAGAAGCACGTTGTTGTCCTGCTTTACAGTGTTGTTTCATTGTCTTTTTCTGGGTAGTGTTTAGAGAACCTGTATAAATTTCATTTGTGTTTTCAGCTTGGTTGAAACTAATTTTATTCAGTTTTGAGGGAGTTACAGTAGGCTTTCCAGCCACTGAATATATTTTTTACTAATAGCTGCTCAGTTCTGTAGGGCCTTGGGGACTCTAGCAGTAACATCCAACCTGTGCAAACGGCATATGGAGTCTCCTTGTGCTAAAGCATCTCTTCTGCCCTCCAGCAAGAGGGTATTTTGCCAGTTACCCCAAGCCTGCTGTTGAGGAAGGGGGAATCTTTACCTGGAGCACTCATCGTTACACTTTGTTGCAGATTTGACTGTTATATGCTTAAAGAGAATTGTTTCTTGGGTTGTGGACAAAGTCTTTTGTGTGAAGTCACAGTCCCACGAGCATCTGGCTTACGCAGAAATGTTAAAATTGCACCACAGCTTTCTCAAGTTTGGCCCTGCAGGACCTGCTGCATGTGTTACCTGTGCTCAGACTGCAAAGGTTTTTTTCTTGTGGTGTCTTGAAATCTACTTGTAGAGGTAAATATATGCAAGGTACTTCATGCCTAATGCTTCTGTTTCAATAGGCACTTGCAGTGTGTGTTTGAGAAAGTGGGATGACTCTCTGGCCACTATCCATGTCAGATTTAATACCACTACACCCTTGCTGGGCCCTTCACATTTGCTGATTTTACTGTGAAGTTTGCTTTAAAGCTGAGAAAAATAGGTCCTCCTGTGGTCCTTTTTGTTTTATGAAGATGAATTTTTCTTGTCTAACAGAGCACTTTAAATTGTAGATTTTCCAAGAGGTGAAAAGCAGCGATATTGCTAAAACATTCCGAAGAGCCATTAACAGGAAGGAAGGAATCTGTGCCATCGGGGGCACCTCAGAGCTCTCCAGCGAGGGGACCCAGCACTCCTACTCAGGTACCACTCCGCTTCCCACTCTTCTCTTGGGTTTTTGGAGGTCCTATGCCAAAACCAGCCCATTTCTACCACCATGCCCTGTGCTGTGCTCTAGTTCTCCAAGAGCTGAGTGATCTCACATCAGGGTGAGAGCAGGACAGAATTTATATGCTGGAAATTTAGCAGTGTATAAGTTAAATGTGTTCTTATTTGCTTCATTAACTGTGCTTGCTGATGAAGTCCTTGTGTCACACTTGAGTATGATAAAGCTGTTAAGTAACAAGTAAATAACAGGAATATTCTGGTAGTTGTAAGTGAGATTCTTCTTTCCTTAAACTTTGTGTGGCTAATAAAATGTGTGATAATGATAGTGAGGCTGTTATTTCCCTGGGCTATTGTACTCTGTTTCTTTTGGGAAAATCTTTGTTATGAAAAAACTTGTATTAAATTTACCATTGGTTATCTTAGAGGAAGAGAAATATGCCTTTGTAAACTGGATAAACAAAGCCCTGGAAAATGATCCCGACTGTAGGCACGTTATTCCAATGAACCCGAATACAGATGACCTGTTCAAAGCTGTGGGAGATGGGATCGTGCTATGGTAAGTCATGATGGCTCCTGAATAAAAAAAAAAAGAAATTAAAAAAATTAAAAATCAGCAAAATAACTTTCCAAAACTGTAGTTAGGGGAATTTTCATCCTATTCTAGGCTGGTTTTGTGACTGGTGTGTGTGCATAACGTTTTGCACATATGAAAAGAGGCTCAGTCTCCCAGGCTTTCATTGCCATTGTGTGATGCCTCAGCTTTGGTGCCAGCTGATATTTTCATCCAGTGCTTTTGTCTGGGCTTGAGACTGGGTTTGCTGAGGGGGCAGAAGGTGCTTTGTGGGAGCAGGAGTTGTCCTGGTGCAAACTCAGCCTGGTGCTGGGTAGCTTGGGGGGGGCCACATGTGATAAATAGCCCATTCTCTTGGATGTTTAGACAGACAGTATCCTCTGTGGGAATGTTAGTGACCTTATTATGCATTAACCCAAAAATGGATTTTCTGGGAATCCTCTTGTTCTTTTTAATAACTGCACTAAGTAGGTAAGGTGACTTATTCTGTTACATGCTGAGAACAGAAGGCATCCAGGGCTGCTAAATACAAGCAACCTTCTGTGTATGAGGTTTTTGTTGGTTTTATGGGCTAGGTTCATATGTTTTATTGTAAGTGAATTAATATAGTGGAGAACTGGATCAACCTGGAATTTCAGTAACTCTGTATCAATACACAAAGTAAGTTTAAGTGGGTTACCTGTTCTCTTTAATTTCTTTTATTTTTTAACTTTAACTTGTGATGCATATTTTTAGTTTATTTATTCCCCAAGTTTCAAGTAATACATGGCTTTAGGCAAAGACTGAACTGAGTAAGAAGTAGTTCATAATATAAAGTTTAAATTTGCCACATTTTGTGTTGATTAAAAATTCATTGTGCTCACATGCTCCCCACTGAGCTCTCCAAGTGTTTGTTCTTTTTTGAGGCAGGTTTTCTTGCCAGCAGTAGTAAACCTTTACAATAGGAGGAAGTTTGTTGTCTTACTAGGATGTGCAGTGGAAGTCAGCAGAGCAATGAGTCTTCACTAGTTCAGGGACTGCACTGTGAATAATTCATGTGCTCTTTTTGCTCCAGCAGCTGAGATCAGTAGTGGCTGGGAACATGTTTAAAGTTTCAGGCTTAGCTATTAATTACAAATACATTCTTGATAATGTAAATATTAACTTCTGATTTATACAATCTTGATTTTATGAAAAAAAATTACACAAAACCAAGCAGGCTAAAGGAAATGTGCTGTGGTGAGTATTGTCACAGCACATTGAGTTGTGTTTGGATTAAATGCTAAATGTTGTTCAAATATCATTGTTTTTCCTCCTAACAGCAAAATGATCAATCTTTCTGTTCCTGACACAATTGATGAAAGAGCAATTAATAAGAAGAAACTCACACCATTCATAATTCAGGTATAATGCATTTCTGTATTTTATTTTCTGAAATTCATATTAAGATAGAATTAATGAATGCAGCATGGTGGCTCAAGGCATTATTGTGGAATGTTGGAAAGGAGCAAGTTTTATAGCTTCTGTTTAATTATTTAATGCAGTTTTGTACCATGCCTAACTGACAGTTCTGTGGGCATGGCTCAAAAATGCTGAATTAATGACAAAATGGGTAAAGTGGCTGAAATACTGTGCACGCGTGATGTTGCTGTGGTGATTATGTACAGCACTGTCTTTTTTAAACAATATGGTTATTGGTGTTGGCTGTGAATCATTTCATGCTAGGGCGGGTTGTTTTTGTGAGGATGCCTCTGTGTGTGCGTGTGTGTGTAAATTAGCACTTCTCTAGCCTTATTCTTGTTGATGCCACTAGACGCAACTAACTCGGAGGCTGAAACTAAATACCAGAGGCTGAAATTAAACCCTGGTGCCTCGTTCAGTTCTTATTGACTCAGCCTGCTGCCACCACGGCTCCCTTAAAACTTCAGCTGGAGAGTGGCTGGGAGTGTTTCCTCTGAGCTGCTGCTGTTGGAGTAAGGACAAGGGGGAAGCCTCAACTCTGCTGGTGCTGGATGAAAGGGAAAGCAGCATCTCCCTGGACTGTGTCTGACTGGGCTTTGCTGTTTGCAGGAGAACCTGAACCTGGCCTTGAATTCTGCATCCGCCATCGGCTGTCATGTTGTCAATATTGGCGCAGAGGACTTGAGGGAAGGGAAACCCCACCTGGTCCTTGGGCTCCTCTGGCAGATCATTAAGATCGGCTTATTTGCTGACATCGAGCTCAGCAGAAATGAAGGTAAATTAAATTCTAAGTTGTTACTTCTAAAGCATGAACAGAGCATTGCTTGTGCTGTCAGCTCCAGCCCTGCCGCTGCCTCTTCCCTCCCTCCTCTCTGCTGGAAGAAGGAGCGTCAGGGCATGTGCCAAGCTGAATGTTCTCCAGCCTGTTTGTAGCTGTGCAGCAGGTTCATGCAGGTGGGTTGTGCTATCCTGGTGATGTGTATCAGCCTTGGAGAACTGGCTGAACACCAGCCTGCAAGTCAAGGTGCAGCTTGGCTTGAGCCTGGCAGTGAATGAGCACATTGCTTGGTGATGCCCTAGGCTGCTCCAGCTGCAGGTACCTAACAGTGTTGGGATGTGGCAAAAGCTGCTTGGATCCTTTTAGGATTATAGACAGCTGCATATCTTTCTCAAAAAAAAAGCTTTAAAAGGTGGGCTTCAGCTCTATGGTAATTTGGTTCTAAAATCCTCCTTGCTACTGTCAGTGGTACAGCTTGAGCTCTCACTTTGTCTTTGGTGGTGAGAGATTGGTGCCGCAGATCTCTCCCTGTGCTCGCTTGGTCCTGCATGACAGCCTCCAAAATTTAGACCTTTCAAATCATCTGAAGAGCTCTGATATTCCTGCATGTGTTATCAGAGCATCCAGATGGATGGAGGGGCTTCAGTGTCTTTAATTTGAGCTTCCTTGTCATGAAGTGTTGACATTGTTTGGCTTAGATTGAAAATTCATGGCAAGGGAAGCACTGGCCAGCTGAAAGGGTGCTTATCTTAGCTCCTCTGGATTTTTTTAATGGTGCTTATGAAACTGCTTGGAAGCATTTTTCATTGAGATAGAAGTGAATTTGCATTTAGTTTCCTGTCATCAGCTTAAAAGACTACACATAAAGTCCAGAGAATTTTGTTATACAAGAAAAGGGAAAATACTTTTTTACTCGTGTTTTTCTAGGTCATTTATACTCCTCTCTGTGTAACAACCAACTCAGGAAAAGTCTGCTAATACCCAGAATATTTTGACATATTCAGTAGTTGGTAGTGTACCCCCCCTGAAATCTTGCTGCAGCTTGAATTCCAGCATGCAGGTTTGACTCTTCCCTCACAAGCATTTTTCTTGTAGCACTGGCTGCCTTACTTCGTGATGGTGAAAATCTGGAGGACCTTATGAAACTATCCCCAGAAGAGCTGCTTCTAAGATGGGCCAACTTCCACCTGGAAAACGCAGGCTGGCACAAAATCAGTAACTTCAGCTCAGATATCAAGGTACCAAAGCTCTCCTGATTTGCAATGCCTGGGAAAAGACTGGGAGCCACACAGGGATGTGTTTGCATGTGTAAATGAGGCCTTTCATCCTAAGGCAGGACCTTTCTTGACCCTAATACACTGAGTGGTCTTACCAGGGGGGTTTTGGATGTTATGTTTGAGGTCCTGCAGTGCTGTTCTCTCTTGCCATGAGGATGAGCCCAGTGTTGAACTGTCTGTTTCCTCCAGCGCTGCTGTTGTTTTTATCCACTACGAAACTGGTATTAGTTACATGTTTTCAAATGTCCTTAATCCATATTTTGATGGAGATAATGGGGGAAAATGCTTCACTGGAGAGTGAGACTTCCACATACTCTTGGTAGGTGATGGCATTTCATCTAAAATGTCATGGGCTGGAGAGAGGAAGGGAAACATGACCTCTTATTCTTCACACTGGGTTTAGTAGGAGTGTGAGTGGGAACTCTTAAAAGCTGCTTTTCACATGTGAGTGGAGGCACTGGTGAGAAATGGAGGATGGTGACTCCGGGCCAGTGTGGGGCGTGTGAACACTGGTCTTGGCAGTTTTCTGGAGCTTATTCACATGGCCAGCAGTTTCAAGGAGGAGAAAGAAGATTGAGGTAGAAAAAAAATTGATAATTGAGGTATACGGGAAGCACAGATCTGACCTGTGTGTGCATGCGTGCGTGGTCACTCTTATTTCCAATTTCAAAATTACTTACAGTTTTGCTGATAGCTTCTCTGGTGGATCCCCTAGGCTGCCATGATATGCTGATGTCCTCCTTAGTGCTGAGGACTAAAGGGACATGTAGTTGATAAATAATCACTACAGCTATTGGCTCCTCCTGGTTTGTGACCATCCCTGGCCTCTCTCCTCTAAGCTGTTCTAGCTAATGCGCAGGCACAGAAGAAAACGTTCAGACATCTTCTAATCAGCTTTTTGCTTGGAATTTGTCTTCACTGAGCCATTTTCATCATTGTTGTAGCAGTAGGAATGGCTGCCTTGTTTAGAGGTTAGGGCTGCCTTGGGGCATCTGGGGGCCATGAGTGTGAGCAGCATGAGGTCATTGCCTCCTCCAGCCACTGCAGAGGTGGCTGTGGCACCAGAGCTTGTAGCAAAGGCAGCTTTCAAACCGTCGAACTGCATAATTGTCATCTTAAATATTTCTAATCTTTTCCCTTTGTTTCCTTTCCTGCTGCCTGGATTTCTACCATTGTGCTCTCTTTTAAGCTTACAGATTTTGGCAATTCAGTAAAGGTACATAAGCCAATTATGCACGGTGACTTGTTAAAAATGAGCTTGAAATTAATTGTAATGGTGTATTCACTGCTGTGCAGGAGAGCTGAATTTTGTTTTTCATTCATTTCAGGATTCCAGAGCCTATTTCCACCTCCTCAATCAAATTGCACCCAAAGGGCAGAAAGAAGGAGAGCCTCAGATTGATATTAACATGTCGGGTTTCAATGTAAGTATTCAGGCTGTCGTGTCCTCATCCTGTAGAATCATGAACTACCTGTACCCTGTCATTGCCCCATGACATCTGGGTAACCCGGTATCTTAATTTCTAGAGTGTATACAGTGTCAGTGGCCATGTGCACACCTCAGGTGTGTGCTCAATGAATGCTTGCTGCCAGCCTGATCACTAGCCTTCAATTAACAGAGATGACTGAGAAATCCTTTGTGGGCTTGCTCCATTTGGGAGTGCATTGACTTCTTTTGAACCACCAAGTTCCAAAAGCGTGAAAATTTGACAGCACGTGAGCTTGGAAAGCTCCATGCTAAGAAAAATAGCAAGACAAGCCATGACAATGGCACAGCAGCAGGGCTTGGTGTGTGTGCCTCATCCCTTCGCTCGATTAGCGACTGGTGCCAAACGTGGACTTGTGGCATGGCTCCAGATAGTGGTCAGGAGCTTCCCATCTACTTTGTAGCCCAGTCTCTTCCGTGACAGCTCTTGTCCATTGCATCCCTGGCAGGAAAAGGATGACTTGCGGAGGGCAGAGTACATGCTGCAGCAGGCAGATCGGCTCGGCTGCCGGCAGTTCGTCACGCCGGCGGATGTGGTCAGTGGCAACCCCAAACTGAACCTGGCCTTCGTTGCCAACCTGTTCAACAAGTACCCAGCACTTACCAAGCCTGAAAACCAGGACATCGACTGGACCCTTCTGGAAGGTGATGGCCGTACCAGTCACAAAATTAGCAGGAGGGGACTATCTAAAGTAAACAGTTGTGTCACGGGAGGCTGTGCCCTGCAGAGGTATCTCCATTGAAGTAATACCTATGATTTGAGGCTTCAGTGCTGCTTGAGTGTTGTTTACTCATTTGGGGCAGATGAGAAGGGCACCTGGCAGCCTGTTCAGCTGCTCTGACCCTGTTGTGGAGCCTGAACCTGTAAGCACCCTGCCAGCAGCCCATCACTCACCATGCCAGGGAATTTGGTTTTGCCATTTCCTGTGATGGGAAAGAAAACCTCAGAAATGCAGTGAGATGTTCATGGGAGCCCTAACTGTTGGCACAGCTGGGACTGGGCTGTGACAGCAGTTAGGTAACGCCCATGTGAAAGACCTTTCTGCTCCTTTTTCTTGCAGAGAGTGCGAAAGGTGCAGAAAGTCCAGAAGTGCTCTTCTGAGGCCTGAGGAAATCAAAATGATATCCAAGACTAGATAGCAGGGTCACCCTCTTCCTTTGAAAAAAATTATAGTAGAAAAAAATACTCTTTCTCTGCTTAAAACCTCCTGGTGAGCTCTGCTGCTCAAAGCTCCCTGCCTTGCAAGGTGGAAATCCCTGCTCAGCTTTGAACTTGCAGAATTTGCAATGAGCCTGTTTTCCGTCATGTAGGAGAGACTCGTGAGGAACGGACCTTCCGCAACTGGATGAACTCCCTTGGTGTGAACCCCCACGTAAATCACCTCTATGGGTAAGCTTTAGGCTCTTGGGAGACCCAGCTTTTTTCTTCTTTCTAGGGTTGTTGTTGAAATTGCAACAACCTGTAAAGAATAGTAATTATTCGTGATGTGACAAAGTCAGAGTGCACTCAAATCTCGAAACATTAGACTTAATCCGTGTTTTCCACTTTAGTGATCTCCAAGATGCACTGGTAATACTACAATTATATGAAAAGATCAAAGTTCCTGTTGACTGGAATAAGGTTAACAAGCCTCCGTACCCTAAGCTTGGAGCAAATATGAAAAAGGTAAACATGTCAAAGGACTTTAAAGGAAGCCATGGACACTAAAAATTCCTATTCAAGGCTTCCAGTCAAGAGAGTGTGTTTGTGAGTGATTTTTCTGTTTAAACTCCTGTCCCGTGTAGCTAGAAAACTGTAACTACGCTGTAGACTTGGGAAAGCATCCAGCTAAATTCTCCCTGGTTGGCATCGGAGGGCAAGATCTGAATGACGGAAACCCAACACTGACACTAGCCTTGGTCTGGCAGTTGATGAGAAGGTAGGACCCCTCTCAAACATGTGAAAGTTGCGAATGGAGTACAGAATTCTTGGAAGTTTCTTCCATGAGAGCGTTGCAACACCTGGAACAGGTCACCCAGAAAGACTGTAAAACCTCTTGTCCTTCGGGGGGTGTCTGAGACACACCTGGACAAAACTGTGATAGAGCTGCACATGAGAGTCTGGAGCAGACACCTCTGGACAGCCTGTTGGTGGAGCTGTGATCATCCTGTGGCAAGGATCACCTCTCTCTCACCTGCTTAAGTCTGTTCCACATGCAGAAACCCTGAGCAGGAACATTACTCAACTCTTATGTTCTAATTTTTAATTGGAAATTGAGAGGGAGATGTTCTGGGGCTGTTTTATAGCCCTCTTTTGCATTGGAATGGTGGAAAGAAGAAACTTAAAAACAGATAAAGTTGATCTTCCTGTTTCTTATGTAGTTCTGAAGAATTGTAAGATTATGCAAATATATGTCTGGAAAAAGGTGCTTGGTAGCTCCTAATTTGGCATTAGAGGTCTGAATGCCAACTCCTGAGTTAATCCACACCTTTTAGGTAATGTGTTACCCCTATGGAGCGGATGCTCAATGGTCAAACAGTTTAACAAGTGTCCTGAGCCCAGGCAATTTTGTGACCTCTTATTAAAGGACATGAAATGCTAGAAAGACTAAATGCTTTAACAGAAATCACGCTTCAGATAAGATACATGGTTATTTCTTTTTGCTAAAGGAGTTTAAAAAAACCCCAAACCCAGAGCTGAGACTATGTAAAGACTTTCCAAGCTGCCATGGCTCATGTTGCATCCTGGCTGCATGGCTTTGCCCTGGCTCTGTGCCTAATCTTGTTCTCTCTGCTGGTTCTCAGGTACACGCTGAATGTCCTCGAGGACCTGGGTGATGGTCAGAAAGCCAATGATGACATTATAGTCAGCTGGGTAAACCAGACCCTGAAAGAAGCTGGCAAGTCCACCTCCATCCAGAACTTCAAGGTGCGGATTCCCTTCTTGCATACAAAAGGAGACGAGCGCCCAAAAATTTCTTCCTCGGCTGGAGGAACAGCAGGGGCATCTTAGAAAGGAGTTTAAACAGGACAGGATTCAGTCTGTGCTGGGAACAGAGTGGTTTCAAGCTACGACATAGGAGACTGTTTAGGACTGCCCGTAGTGGGGAATAGTGGCGGGGGGGGTAGGTGGGTGGTGGTCAGGATCTGGGGCAGAGGTGGGAGTTGAGGAACTAGCAAGCAAAGGGGCTGGAGCTGGTGTGCACTTGGAGGTGAGCTTTGTGCCTTGGGCTGTGCTCAGCAGGGCAGACCTGCTGTGCCTGCACAGTGATTACTTGTTTGTATTTTCAGAGCACTTGCAGTAAATTGGAGTAATAGTGTTATATTATCACCAAAGGTGAGGCAGCAGTTTGGTTTTCCCTCTGGTCCACCTGGGAATAGTCACTAACATTGCTGCTTTGGCAAGGCTCGTTTAAAACTTCTTTGGTTGCACGTTGCAGAGCAGCTGAATTGAGGTGAGAATTAGGCTTTAAGGATTGGACACTCATCTTTAGTTCTCTGTCTCTGTATTCTCTAGGACAAGACTATCAGCACGAGCTTGGCAGTTGTGGATTTAATCGATGCCATACAGCCTGGTTGTATCAACTATGACCTTGTTAAGACTGGTCAGCTATCGGAAGACGACAAGCAAAATAATGCTAAGTAAGTTTGCTCTCTCAAAAGCTGTTCTGCATTGAAAGGGTGCAGTTTCAATATGTTGGCCTCTGCAGGTGTTTTGACCACAGTTTATTGCTGTGGTTTTGAGTCTCTTTTAGCACAGTGCTTTTTACACGGGCAGCACTCACTGAAATGCAGTTGCTGTCCTTGCCCGTGACGCTGGAGGGAGCAGTTGGCTGAAGTCTGGCTTGCTGAGAGAAATGCAGAACAGCTCCGGCAGTTCTAACCAGTGATACTCCGTTTCTCACCTGTTTGTTCAGGCATTTGAAGTGTTCAGCTGGTGGCTCAGAGTTTCGAAATTGAACCCTTGTATGTCTTATGTCTTGTTGAATCATCATAGATTGTCAAGTTTAAAGTATACCTATTAAAACATGCCTTTGAAATGTGTGTTCTGTGACTGTTCCTCAGTGGCAGAATGACAGCAAAATTTCCGGCAAATGATAGTCGCACTTTGTTACTCATAAGGAGCAAACAGAAGAGGAAATGTTACATGATTAATCCTTCCTTATATATGCTATTAGCCCTAACGAATATTAATTAAGATTATCTTTAACTGTCGGTAAAGTGGACTTGACATTTGAAGGTCAGTTTGCACATTAAAAACACTTTACTGTGGGAAAGGAAAACAGCAAAAGATGAGAAAAACTTGTAAAACAAAATGATGTGGTGTGATTAAACTGTTCCACATCTTGAATCTTAATAAAGAAAAGGTGAAATTGTGTTGGACAGGGCAGGATTTGACTTGTCAGTTACTGGTAGCAGTCTCGGTGCTGACCACCTTATCTTTCCGTGGTGAATAGGTATGCTGTGTCCATGGCAAGAAGAATTGGTGCCAGAGTTTATGCTCTTCCAGAAGATCTTGTGGAGGTGAAGCCAAAGATGGTCATGACCGTGTTTGCCTGCTTGATGGGCAGAGGAATGAAGCGAGTATAAAAGGGATGATCCATGTAAAGAAAAAAAAACCAAAATGCAACAAAAACCCAACCTGCCACCCTGGGTGCATGAGTAGCAGATCGGCTGTGACCACGTTGAAATGCTGTTGGCCTTGGAACTGTTGAAGTTCAAAGGACTTTGTTTTGCTTTGCAAGACAAATTTATCAAAATTCTCAGGGGGAGGAGTTTTAACCAACAGACGTGCTCTTTTCCCAAAGGAAAGTTTAACTTATCAAGAGCTCACAGAAATGCATTCATAGCAGACCTGCATCTTGCAATATTGCTCTGGAGCTGTTTTCACTCCATTATTTCTCAGATACTTGACGTGTGGTTTTTTACCCCTGAGGGCTATAAGGTGGTTGGTATGAGTTGTAATGGAAACAAATCTAATTTCTATCTGCAGTCCACTTTAATTTCTATCATACAGTCCAAGCATATTTTAGGTTTGACCACATCCTTAATTTTGCAAATAAAGCTACAATACAAGTTGGGACCTGCAGGCCAGCTCACAATGCTAAATGAGAAATGTGTAATTAGGAAGATGTACTTCCTCTGGTATTCTTTGTACATGGTGCTTTTTTGTACATCTAACTATTTTGATTACTTTACAAATAAAGCATGGCAGTTTTTTCTCTTGCTGCTTATAAAAAGGGTTTTTTTGGTTTGTTTGTTTTTTAAGGTTATACTGCGTATGATAATACCACCATCCTTGGACCTCTTGCAGTAATATATGATCATGTTGCTGATGGCACGGTTACACCTGAGAATGGAAGTGAATGCATTTTTGTATGCATCTTGGTTCAGTTCTGTGCACCTAGAAAATAATTTTTACAAAAATCTGCATGAAAACTATAACTTTTTTATTTAAAATGCTGTTAGATACAAAACCATACTACATTGTGGAGAGGTTTTGTGCAGGGAAGAGGCAAATGGTATAAACAGCAGGGTTCAATAAAGTGAACAGAAAATGTGCTGGAACATAAAATTATTTTTACAGATAAATGGAAGCATTGTCGCCAAAGAAGGAAGATGCTGTATCCATAGGATTTAATATTCTCTTGCTTTGGCAAGCTGTTTGCTATATTTTGAGATCATATTGCTATTCCAAGCTATTCAAAGTGATGTAATATGGTGGCAAAGCATTAGTTGAAATAAAAACATTTAAATACACGCTTCTCTCGTTATTTGCACTAACCCAGCATGGCAGCCTGCCTTCAGTTGCAGCTGGTGCTTCTGGGCTGCAGTGCCACACACAGTCTTTCTTCATCTTTAGTGGCCTGATGTAAATCTGATACTAGGTGCTGGTCCTTCAGAGCGTGTTGAGGGGTTGGTGCTGCCGGGAGCACAGCAGGGAAAGGTCCCTTAAAAGCAAAGGCAGGAGACGTTTGTTTGAAGCAGCAGCTTCTGTATTGTTGTGCCTGGGGAGCTTCGGAGATTAACATCTGTATGAGGGCTAATTGAGTAAAAGGTATTTAGTTTTTCTATGTGTAGGAGATAAAAAAAGGGCAGGTGCAAAGGAGGAGTTTGACAGAGACCTGAAGAGGGGCTGGGGCACCTGGGAGGAGATGAGCAGGAGCCCTGCCTGCTGCAGGGGGGAGGGCAGGGGCTGCCGTGGCACTGGCTGGGAGTGCTCCCTGCTCTGAGTGTGGAGTGGCAGCAAACCAGCCCAGTGATTCCCTGCATGAAGCCTTGTGCAGAGCTGGCTGGAAACTTTCCACTGGTACAGTTTTTTCACAAGAAAAGTATGTTAACAAAGCTTCCCACAGGAAATTGCATGTTTTCACTCAGGATGGAATGATGTACCATAAGTAAAGTCGCGGCCATCCCACTGAAACTGTACTCTGGTGATTTATGGCACTGGCTGGGGGCGTGGTGTAATTAAGGTCAAAATTCTTGGACTTTGGAAGTGGCCACGTGCATCTGTCCTGTCTTGCCTCTTTTGCCTCCTGGTACCAGGTTCAAGGGGGAGAAATGGGTACTTTGACAGTTACAGAATGGGAAAACATCTCCTCCTTGTGCTGAATGTATTTAAGAAAGAAAAATTTGGGGTCCAAGCAGAGCGGATCTCTCACACTGAAGGTCCAGTGCAGGGCAATCAGGACAAACCCAGTGCTTGCTCTCCAGTAAGCACCCTTAACAAGCAGGTTTTCAGATAGTTTGTTTTGTCAAGCACACCTAAAATTTCCAGCAGGAGATGTAAACTTCACCACATGTCCTTCTTCCTGCAACTCTTTTTGCTCTTTCATATTAAATTATTTGTTAATATTTGTACTTGGTTTTTCTTCTTCAATTACATGCTTTTCATTTCCAAGGTTTTTTTAGCAGTGTCAGCTTTGCTCATATTGAGTTTTTTTTTAAACAGTTGAACTTGCTGCTGCCCTTGTGGGTGCATGTTGTCCTTATCCTTAATCTTAAGGTCCTCCTTCAAATGTCTTTGCAAGCCCAGACTGCCTCCTCAGGGCCTGTGTTTTCTGGCCTTTTTCTTGTATTCCTTGCAAGTTTCATTTTTTGTGGATTAAAAATGTAGCCACATGTTCTCCCTGAGCGTACTGTGTGTTAAATATTGTACTTGTTAAATATTTCTATCACTTTTTATCATAGCACAGAGGAAGCAATTTAGTTGTGCTCCTGTTTAATGAAGTGGTGGTGTAAAAGTGGAAGGAATATTTTCTCAAAGCGTTCAGAGAAGGCAAGGTTCTTGTCCATATAAATTTTTCACCAATTTATATTATTCAATGGAAAAAATCTAATCTTTTAGGGACTTAAAAAATTGCTGAGGTGGACTTTGCTCGCTTTTTTGCTTCTGCCTTTTTCTATTGCAGCTTGATAGAGAGGAATGCAAAAGCAAGAAACCAACTGGAGTTTTTTTCCACTACTTCTCAAAAGTATGTGAAGCTGAGGAAAGTGAGGATGGTGAAACAGCACAAACAACGTAAGCAAAAATTTATTGTATTGACTGTTAAATACTTTGCACAAACCTAATCACAAATTTAACGAGGATGCAGCGTGTGTGGTTTTGTTGTGAAGCCCCACTTCGTCCCTTTCCTGGTGTAACAGCTAAGATTGGTCCTACTTTGCACTCCATGGCAGGTTTCCCACGTCAAAATGTGCTGGTTTGTGTGTTTTCAGCCCTAAACAAGGGTTTATTTCTCTCTCACCTCTTATCAGCTTGGGATAATTCCTCTAAGGACAGGGACAAATGTGGTGTGTCTGGCACACATTCTGTTGCTTCCTTCTGCGAGCACTCAGTAAACATTGGATAAGGGTTTCTAATATACCTGCAGAAGTGGAAAATTCCATTTGGGAGGATGGAGAAGGCTGATCTGTGTCTCTCAGCAGCTGGAGGGAGGCAGATTGGGGGTATGACACTGGAATGGTGCTGTGACAGAGCTCCTTGATGGCATGCAGGGAGACACAACTCATACAGACTATCCCTGAGACAAATGACCTCTTTGCAGGGGTGAACGCAGAGCCACGTTAGCTGAGGTTCAGTGCTGTGAGGAGCAGCTGAATGATAAAATGTTTTACATGGTGATGTTTTTGCTGACACCTCCAACACTGTCTTACAGTCTAACAGCAGAGATCCCCGTGTGGGAAGGTACCACATGCTCACAGCAATGCTGATGGACTGGGCCTTTTCTAAGGACTCCAGATGTACTGGAGCACATGCCATTTATTCCTAATTCAACAATACTCACAATATGCCCAGTATGGGCTGGGCACAGGAAGGCAGCCCCTCCCAGGGAGGTCACACGTGGCTGTGGTCAGTTGGGAAATGGGGAGGACAGAGGGGAACACGCTTCCCAGCCCCACGTCACCAGCACAAGCCCCAGCCCTGAACTTGCCGATGTGAGAATTTGCATTGAATTTTGATGTTAGCATTTCAGATTAGAGTATTGCCCATGAATGAAATAATTTATTCCTATATAATAAAATCCTTTTATTTCCATATAAAATCCACCTGCTATGAAAACCGTTGTTCATAAACAAATTTCAAGAAAATAAACAAGTAGCCTCCACTTCACAACTGAAACACCATTAAAACGTGGCCACCACGGTGCCCCATCCCCTCTCGTTGTACCATGTGTGGCAGGCAAGTGCCAGCAGGATGAGCTGGCCGGGCAGAGCGGGGGGCCCAGGAGCCACGCTGGTACCGGCCACCCTGCACTCATCCTCACTGGGCAGCTCCAGTGGCACCGTGCAGTCCCCCAGGTGCCCAGGGCGGGGGTCCTCGGGCGCTGTTGTGTTGGGAGGGCCCAGGAAGGCGCAGTCCAGCCCCTCGATGACAGCCCTGTGTGTCGCCGTCCAGCGCCAGAACCAGAGCATGCTGCAGTCGCACCTCCAGGGGTTGTGGGACAGGAACACGTACTTCAGCTTGGTCAGTTCGGCGAACAAGCGCATGGGCAGGGAGCTGAGGTTGTTTTTGCTCAGGTGAAGGAAGTGCAGCTTGTTTAAGTGTAAAAAAGCAGAGTCTGAGATCGAGGAGATCTGGTTGTTGTTCAAGTACAAGTTTCTCAAGTTGAGCAGGTGCCTGAAGGTGCAGTCGACAGCAGTGATTCTGTTGGCTTCAAGGTGCATGGTCTTGAGCTGGATCAACCCATCGAAAAGCTGATTAGGCAGATCAGTGATGAAGTTGTGTCCTAAATTTAACATGCCCAGTCTGAGAAGCTTTGCGAAAGCTCCGTTTTGAATGATCCATATCCGATTCTTCCTGAGATTCAGATCATACAGAGTTTCCAGGTCCTTCAGGGAATCTCTGCCGATGGCTTCTATGTGATTGCCCTCCAGGGATAGCCTCGTGAGGCTGGAGAGGTTCCTAAAGGCTTGTGGGACATACCGCATGTTATTGGAGGCTAAATCAAGCCTTTCTAAAGAAGGCAAGTGTGAAAATAGAAGTGGGTGGATTTCAAAGATATTGCAGTGGGACAAATCCAGGCTGATGAGGTTTAATAGTCCTCTGAAAGTGTTTGCGTGCAGGTAGGTGAGGCGTGAGTTCCTGCTGAGGTGCAGCTCCTGCAGCCTGCTGAGAGCATGGAAAGTTCCTGGGGTCAGGAAAGTCAGATTGTTCCCATCTAGCCAGAGGCTGTGAAGGAAAGTCAGGTTTCTGAAGGTGTTGGTGTTGAGAATCCGCAAATAATTGTTGGAGAGGTTTAGAGAGATGGTGGATGCTGCTATTTCTCCAGGCAGGGTTTTCAGGCCAGCTCTGTTGCAGAGGATGGTCTCTTCAGGTGTACATTTGCACATGCTTGGGCATGAATTGGAGACATTCAGACTCAGCCCAGCCTTTGCTGCACAAGTAAATACAAATATAACGAGAAAGAACATGACCAGCCACACATCAGCCACAGCATCTAAGACCTGATGGATGGTAGACAAGGAGGCAAGAAAAAGAGCATGTACCTTCTGGGCAGGTGAACCGCGGGCATGGCAGGGTCGGTTGGACTGTGCACAGTGAAAATAAATCAGCTGGTCCTTCCTGCTGCAGCCCCGTGGGGATTAAGTGTTTAGGCACGTCAAAGCTGATTAAGTGCTGCCCTGAGAGGCACGGAGACTTCTCAGCCCAGCATCATGCTCTGATAGTGGTTTTTCCCACCTCCTGCCCTCTGCAAACAGCAACAGGTAGCAGACTTCCCCTGGCAGCTGCCTGGGAGAGGCTGCTGCTCATGGGTTATCATCATTCTCAGAGTCTGCTTGGCAGTTGGCTCAAAAAAAACTGTTCTGGGAGGAATTTTTGTGCTTTTCTCCAGCTAGAGCTTCAGCAAAGGCAGTGGAAGGTGGCTCTGCCATCCAGGTGTGAGGTGAGGGCTCTCACCCCAGCGTGGCTGCACACACTGACAGATGGCTCAGGCTCAGGGAAATGCGGCTGTGACCAAGCTCTGAACACAGCCTTGGTGATGGCTGTGACTCCTCTGCAGTAAAATGGGAGACTGCCAGGAGCTGTGCAAGCCTCACGTTCTCTGACAGCTGGGAAAGCACAGGGAAGTGCTGCGTCCTGGCCGTGCCTCTTGGGATAAGCCCTGAGCCATCTATGAGTGGTGAAAGATGAACCCCGTGGTCGGAACGTGGAGCATCCCAAGGACACACTGTCCTTCCCAGGGCACTGCCTGTCTCCAACAGGTCTGAAGATGCCACTGAGCAGCTGGAGCTGGGCTTAGGTCCTTAAAAATCTGTGTCCTTGCCACTGCTCTGCTTTTTATCCTATATCCAGAGTGCAAAGAAAAAGTGCATTTGGGGGCCTGATTGACGCACTCAACAGCCAGGGATCAGCAATCTCCAGACTGATCATTCTGCTTGTGATGACAGGAGGACTAGAACCAGGGCTTGCAGCTGATGTGTCATTAGGGCAGCCAGTGACACAATTGCTGCTCTTGTTTTTCATCACTCTTCTAACTTTTCTTTTTCACTTCTCTCTGCTGGAGTTCTCAAGTGTTCTGATGTGCTTGAAGCACCTTTTGTCAGCCCCCTGACTTCCGGTGCATTTCCTTGCTCTTAATTTCTTGGTCGGTCTCATGGTTTTTTTTTTTCATGTTTAACAGATTGGGTTTTCTTTCTCCCCCCTGTTCTGCCAGCTCTGTCCAGACAGTGGCTAAACCCCCAAATATATCGTAT
Organism: Cnemophilus loriae; assembly: GCA_013397755.1. Lineage (NCBI taxonomy): Eukaryota > Metazoa > Chordata > Aves > Passeriformes > Corvidae > Cnemophilus > Cnemophilus loriae. Next base: position 460,999 of record VZTF01001111.1, on the reverse strand, counting down.
GCCTGACAGTAAGTGTGACCTGGACAAGTTTGCAGCTCTGTTGTTTTCTCAGCAGAAGCAGATTATGTTTCCTGTGCTGTTAAATCGCTATGTTGGCTTCAGCTAGTTCTGTTTTCTTCTTCATTTTTTCAAGCAACAATCCCCTGAAGAACAGCTTCTCTCTGGAAGCTTGGCCAGGATGATCATGTTGTGTAATGGAGACCGTCTTCCAGCTGTAAACAACATCATTTATTTAGTTAGACAGACTTTGGTGCAGTGTTACTGGGGGACAAAATCTGGTTTCCACCAAGAGCAGCAGTGATGGCGCCGTGCCCAGGGGCTGGTCCTGGGAGCCCCAGAGGAAGGTGGAAATGTGCACTGCTCACTCACCCCATCCATCTGATTGTGTCTGGGGTCAGGCTGAAGGTTTTGGTGGGTGAATCTTTGTTTTCTGTATTCCTGGCTCAGCTGGGACTGCTCCTTCGAGGACATCACCTTGGAGGGGTGTCCTGCTGCTGGGATCTCCACGGCTTCTCTTGCCTCCTGATGCGGCACAGCTAGGAATATCCATCACTCCATGACTTTGTCAGTGCAACCCTGTGAAGGAGACAGGTTTCTGCTGATCTCTGTGCAGGACAAATGAGCTGCACTGTGTGCTTGGGAATGGTCTTGCCTTTAGCTGAAGTTTGTAGCTCAGGCTGAAGAAGATGGATCTCTTGCTCTGGTGTCCCTTTTATTCTACACAGGTTTTATTTCTGGTTGTAACTTTTTATTCTACACAGGCTTTATTTCAAGTTGTAATTCTGGTTGTAATTCCAGCAGTGTTACCGTGTTCTAGCTCTCAGTTAAGCCCAGTGCTCTCTGTAACTCTCCTTGATTTCATATTGGAGAATTTCAGACCAAAAGCATGCAGCTCTTGGAGCTCATTGCTGCCAGATGTTGCTTAACTGGACTAAACCACTGTGGTGGAACAGGACCACACAGCTGCAGAATGTTTCCTTGCTTTAGAGCCTAGGGGCCAAGGAAACTCATAAGTATCAAAGTGACCAGATTTTCACACTTTGTCACAGGTTTGTCAATTCCAGTTTCTCCCTGCAGAGATCCCACAAAGCATGGAGGTGGGGTGGCAGCTGCCTTGCCAGGACCTTGGCTGCCTGAGCCTACCAGTGGCAGCCCTGGTTGCAGCTGCCTGTGGGGTGGAAGCAATGTAGTGGTACGCCAGCACTTGGCACTGTGGAGAGCTAAACCTTTGCTGGGGGCTGAGTGTTGCTCCAAGAAAGTGGCCACAGGAATGTCCTGTGTGTGCTGCAGTGCCCAGTGCTCCTGTGGAAGAAGGGCTCAGCATTGCCTGTCCAGCTCCAGCCTCCTGAGCATCTCTGCTGCAGTCACTGCCACGCCAAGTGCTGCAGAGACGAGGTAAGGACGTGCTCCTTGAGAAGAACAGACACACGAGTTTTTACTCTAGCTACCTTTTGAACAAACTTTCCCTTTATGGTCCATTCAAATATTGGCATCCTGCTCTTGGGTTCTCTTTTCCAGGCTCAGCTCTTTGTGCTCCATGTGCAGGGATTTTGATTGTCTCTTTCCATCTGCTTGGAGGGTTTCTGGAGTGCATCATGTGTTTTGGCTGAGGTGCCTCGTCCACCCGGCTTTAATGGAAAAGCTGAACCACTGCAGGTCTTCTGTTAAAATGTATTCCACCCACCCCATGACCATGGTTGTGTTTTTGTCTTTTTTTTCAGTCACTGATTAATCTGACATCTGAGATTTATGGCCCAGCACATCCCCTTCAGAAATTGTTTGTAGCTGATGTCAAGAGCCTTGCCTAATACTGTAGATTTTAAGATGAATTCTCTTTAGAAGATTGAGGCAACAATCAAAACATCTACTTTGGGATGGTCTTGCTGGTCTAATAAGTTAAAAGAGCAAGGTTTGCTTTCTTTAAACTTTTTGTTGGGGAAAGATGGAATGAGTAGAATCACTTAATAGTTTTGTTGGTTAAAATATTGATTAAATAAGGTGGAATACGCAAATCTCAGGAACAATCTGGCACCCCCAAAGCTTTATCTAGCTGGTGAACTCTTGTGTATCTCAGTATTCTTGAAACATAAGAGAAATTTCTAGTAAAAAACACTCATAAAGTGGGAAAGCTGTTTGAGTGGTTATAGTTCAAAACAGCAAAGGAAGGAAGATTTTTATTTTTAAAAGAACTCTGGTAAGAGACCCTTTGGGTGATCTGTAACTCTGTAAAACTTTCCACAGAGTCCTAACTCTTCCTAAATATCACCTTGAGACCCTAAAAAGAAATGTGAAGCATTCTCCCACATCCTTTAAATGCCAGGCTATATACAACTATATTAGTACTAATAAAGCAGAAGTTAGACAGGAGGGAGCTCTCTCCCACGAGCTGTGGGCACCAGTGTGTTGACTTCTGCTGCTCATCACAGCAACTGGTTTGACAGAAGTGAGCAGGAGAAAAGTACCTGTGATGACAAATTATGAAAGCTGACTGGGTTCCTGTTGTGGTCTCAGCTGCTGAAATGCTGAGCTTTGCCACTGGTGCCGCTACGGCCATTAAGGCTCTGTGCCTGTTTTTGGCAAGCCCTGGAGTCTGGTGGTTTGTCTGTGTTGGGGGCATGGCTGGGAGCTGTGCAGCACTCAGGAATGGAGTTTTGACCAAGTCCTGCTGCCTTCAGCAAGAGCAGGCAATGCCCCAAGAACAGGCAGCGGTGCCAGGGTGTGTGTGCACTCCCTGCCTTTAATAGCAGCGAGTGCAGCTTGTTTTCAGAATCACTTATGTGCTTGTTTTCTTTACTATTTTTAGTAGCTTGTAAAATGCTTACAGCCAATAATTTGAACAAACAATGTCATGGAGGATAACCTCAATCTTGGCAGTGCTATTGGGTGGCCACAAACATCTCTCATAAAATAAATGCTTTGGATAAGTTTTCTGCATGCTGGAGATGGAAAGGGCATCCCTCTTCCCTCCAAAATGCCTCTGTCACACTCACTGAACTGCTCCAAAACTGACCTCTTCCAGCATAGAAGGTCTGTTCAATGGGACAAGAGCTCTCTGACCCCATATCTGATGGGTCCTGTCTGGGTGGCCCTTGTGTTCACTGCTGTGCTGCTGTGAAGTGAAAAAGCAGCGCTTTCCCCAGGCCTGCTTAGTGCTTCTACGTGAAATCATGGCGCCAGGAGGGAAACACTGACCAAGGTCTTGCCTTTGAGAATGCTGGCAGTTCTCCCTCTCGGCCAAAACACCAGGTTTGCAGACACCCACTGCCAGAACTGATCATGCCTCAGAGGAACATGAGACAGTGCTAGGACCCAGAACTGACCCAGCAAGAACCATGGATGCTGGATGGGAATAGGGCTCTCTGCCTCGGCCTTCAACCTTCAAGGTCACTGCTCACAACTGCTCTGCTCCCTGAGTCCCCAGAAAGGATGCAAGCAATCAACTTTCTCTGAAAGAGTGCTCTGGGGCTGGGGAAGGGTGAGGTAGATTCTCCAATCTTACTTGCAGGACTGAGCAATGAATCCCTAAAGAAACCCTTAGACAAACAAATGCAGGAAGGAAGAATGCTTAGAAAAGTTTATAGAACACTGGGGGAACCCAGCTGCAGGCAGGATGGTTTTGGAGAGTGTGTGCAGAAGGCCTGTTGTTTGGCACAACACACCCTAGAATCACAGAATATTCTGAGTTGGAAAGGACCCACAAGGATCATCAAGTCCAGCTCTTGAGTGAATGGCCCAGGAAGGGATCAAACCTGCAATCTTGGCATTATTAGCACCATGCTCCATCCAACTGAGCTAATCCCAGGGTCTGCCGTGATGAAAATCATCATTGCCCTGGCAGTACGTGCTGGATCCCCAACTCCTGCTGCCAGCCCTGGGACCAGGGAGTCAGGGGATCCTGCTGTAAATCAACAGCAAACAGAGCCACACTGATCTGTGCTGGGTTACGCATCCTGGGGACCACATTTATAAAAGATTTTTTTCCCCTCTTGCTCTCTCTAAAAGGAGCAAATCAAGCTCCTGAATACAGTTTGCATCTGGATCTCACATTACTTTGAGCCTTTGGCAGGCTGGCAAGGTTTAGCCTCAAGCGGTGGCTCTGACAGCCTGCTGGCACAGTCAGATAGGCTGCTTGTTTGGAATACTCCATCCCTGACAGTGGCAGCACTTCCCTGCAAAATCCAAGACCTAAGACTTGGAGTGCATGGATCCTTTTCTTTTTATTTGTACAGTTGATCAGAAGTTGCTATTTGAATTGTGTGTGGTGGTGGTTTGGGTTTTTTTGGGTTTGTTGTTCTTTTTTAAACACTTCTGGTGACCTTTTGACCTCTTTAGATGCATAGGCTTGAGGATAGAAAGACAAACCTAAGGGCTGTATGTGAGCCTGCAGCAAATTTCATGCTCCTCTTGAACTGTGAATTGTTTTAGCTGGTATAAAAGACATACTTAAAATCCTTCCCCAAATCCAACCCCCAGAAACCTCAAGCTTCTACTGATTTAAAATCAAACAGGTCTTGCGTTGAAAACTCCCAGCTTTTGTAACTTTGCAGCCAGATGAGCGCTAAAAAGGCTCTGCCCTGTGCTGAGCTGTGTGCTGGGCTCTGCTGCAGCAGATCCATGTGCTGGATTTACCAGCCTGGCTGTGGAAAGCACATCCCACAGGCTCAGGGGGCGTTAGCTCAACAGCAGCACCACATGGCTCGAGGTTGTTTCGTGTGTGGACGGCTTGGGCATCTGTTCCACAGCCATATGAGATGCTCAGAAATAGCGAGAGGAAGAAAGAAATGGTGGGGGAAATAGAAGAGAGAGGGATTTGTGCATTAGTGAGAGGAAGCTTTGCAGTGAGAACTTGGGATCAGATAAGGAATCGGATGCACTGAGCATTGGCAGGGGAAAGAATGGGAGCAGGATTTGTCAGAGGGCAGCCTGAGGTATGACCCCCATTGCACTGGGTGCATCAGGGCCACCTCTTGTCTGCTAAAGTCTCAGTTTTGTAGGCAAAACAGAACAAACACAGTCAGTATCTGTAAGGATGAAAGGTTGTGTGGAAACGAAAACTTTATATTTAAGTCTAAACAACTAGTGTTTGTTATTTTTGAAAAATAAACATTCTTGTGCATTTTCCCTTCACTGGGTGTTTGCTGACGAATGGAGCAAAACCTTTTACTGATTGTTTGTGTGCAACTAGCAGCAAGGACTCCTGGCTGAGGGTGTCCTAGCACATCCTGTTACAAAAAAAATTAATAAATACGGTTCAGAGTGAGTACTGACATCTCAGGCCACTCACCAGTGAGCCAGCAGTCCTGCAGAACTCAGGCAGGGTGCGTACAGGGGAAATTTGTGGCAAAAGGTGCATTACTCTTCTCCTTTGCAGCAGGACTCATGACTTTCTCTCTCTTCTAGTGTTTGCTCCAAGCACAGGCACTGTGTGCTTGGAGCCTGGCAGTCCTGACCACCGACTGCTTTGTCATCACGTCCTTGAAGCGGTAAATCGCTGCACTGTGGTAAACAGAAATACTGTGTGGAATTCCCTTTCTTTAAATAACTTGGTCTCCTTTTAGCACAGAAAATGCTAAGAACTGGACTTTGAATTATGAGGCAGATAAAGACAAAATCTGCCAAGGACTCTTCTCTCTGCCTTGAATGTAGCACTCACCTCCAGGGGACGGATGTATATGAGTTTGCTGATAAGCTTTTTCAACACTCTCTGAAGCTTTTTCTGGTGAAAGACATAGCTGGGCTATGGTGAAACTGGTGAGACTGTTCTCCACAGCCTGCTCAGCCCTGGGTTCCCCTGAAGATGCTGGTACAAGGCTGTTTTCCCTGTTCCATCTGTCCTCCGGGTCACTCCGGTATAAGCAGAGCTGGTGACGGCTGTTGTCTCTGGCGTGCTGCACAGTCCTGGAGCAAGGGCAGGCACTGGGGTTTCCCCAGGCCACCACAGGTGGACACACCTCGCTCCAAGGCTGTGCTGGTGTTCAGAGGATGGGATGGGCTTGGGTCCAGCACTGGCTAGTGATTGAGAGCCAGCCAGCAGCACCTGGCTGGGGCAAAGGGACACGTCACTGGCAGGGACTCCAGTGGTTGCTTTCTGTCAGGCACGTGAAGCCTTGCTGGGGAGCACAGCACACGTGTCCCCAGTAGATGGGAGGTTGTTGCAGAGGACATCACACTCAGGCATCAGGGCAAAATGTTTAAGCCTATGGGTTCTTCCTTTGCCCCTGTTCTTACCCTCCAGGAGCCCCCTTGGAGCTCCTTCCAGGGAGTGGAGGCTGGGGCCAGGCACAGCACGTGATGCAAGGAAGGGGGAGAGGTAAAAACTGTGTTGTGTGAATGGGAGTTGGCATGAGCTCGTTTTGGTCGTGTCCTACCCCAGTGCAGCCTCAGAACCAAGCCTGCTCTCAGCCACGTGGGTTTGTCCTGCTGCCCTCCTCAGTCCCAGCAGTGTGCATGTCTTTGCAGGGAATAGGGCAGTGGCTTTCCCATGCTAACTAACTGGGAGATGGGATCAGCCCTCTTACACTGGCAATGCTGTTGTGAAAGCAGTGATGTTCCTCCACTTTCTGTCTCTCTGTTTTCACATTATTCTGCCAGGACTAACAGCCTGTTTCATTCTCAAATGTGTTAGCCAGTGCTAGGACTCCATGGACTGCTTGGGAATCTCCCTGCCCTCAGAGATGCAGGAATCCTTTCGTGGAGGCTCCCACATGTTGTGTGTGCACGTGGAGGGCAGAAAGGGGCTGTGTGTGGGTGTATCCTCCTGGCCCGAGAGCTGCAGTAGAAAACCACAGGGATATTTTTGTGAATTTCCTTTTTCTTGCTTGCTTCATTTCTTTTTATTTTTTCTTTTTTTTCTGGCTGTCTTGTTGCTCTCTCCTGATTTACTGCATGTGCTCACGTGGCCTTGGAAAGGGGGGTTCTCAAACCGTTTTGCTTCCAAATGGAAAAGGAGCTGGCAGGCATTCATATTTCAGTTCTCGAGTTATGTAGGTTAAAGTCTCCCAGCGGGAAAAGGGAAGCGATGAGAGAGCAGATTGCTGGTGGCGAGACTCACCAGAAGGAAAACGGAAAAGAGGAGCACGGAATCCTAGAGCCGCATCCAGACGAACGCGAGGTTTGAGAGGTAGGTTTGCTGTCCGGTGTTATTGATTCGATTCGGTTTGTGCTGGAACGTCTCGTGTCTGCAGTGAGAGCAGGAAGGAGTAGCTCAGAGCAGATCCACCAGTTGTTCATGACCAGAGGGGGGGAGGGCGTTTGTCAATGAAATCTTGTTCTCTGTAAGGCAGCTACAAATAACTGTGGTGCGGTCCCTCTGCTAGGAGTCAGTGAGGTATATAATGCTTTGTGACTAGCTCTGGGATTTCAGCTGCTATATGTTAAAGTGAAGGACTCAGGACATAAGGGTGAAATGGGACTCCAGACCCTCTCTGAATACTTGTGTTCCCAAACAAAAAAGCTTTCATTGGGTTTAGGACCTGTTTGAATACAGAACATGGGCTTATGATCAACTATTTGTGACTTTAAATACCAGCACTCTGCAGAAATTCCCCCGCTGAATTTTCATTGTTGAGAAAATATATTTAAAATTAAATTTTTGTCAGTATATCCAAAGTAGTTTATTGCATATTTTGCATTGAGCAAATGATAAGCTACTGTACATTAAACTGTTGATACAGAAAAATGTGTTTGAAATGATCAGTTGTCTTCTGTTAAATGAGAGATCATTACCCAAATCTGTGGTCTTGGTGACAATTTCTATTATTTTTAGGGCTCCTTGAGAATTCTTAAATGCCTGACTGGTTCCACAAAAACTTAATTACAAATTAATTGCCTCTTTCTAGTATGTAAAATGAAATACTTGGGTATGATATCTTCTTCATTGACTTAGAAAGTCTTAAAGTTTGCAAAATGTCCTTCTCACAGTGCAGACACAAGCTGTTGAAATGCAACAAAGACAGACCTGTCAATTAACTCTCTTATTTTAGCTGTTTTATGGCTACGTTTTTCCCTACTGAAATCCAGTCCTGATGTTTCTAAGCGAATGGCACATAGTACTGTCAAATCCAGTGCCTGCAAGGACTGAGTTTATTGCTTGTGTCTACATTGAAATTATCTCTTTTACTGTTCTGATTAAAGCTGTCGTGAGGGAAGAGGATGCAGATACATTTGAGAAGGACACTGACAGTGAATGACATTTTGCAAAGACCCTTCAGTGCCTTTGTGTCCAGCCCTGTGAATTGAAGGAAACAAACAAAAAAAAAAATCACAGCTTGATTTCCCAATAGTCTTGTTAAAAGGCTGCTTTCATGCCTGTGGAGCCCCAGGAGACCCTCAGGTGTGACGTACCTGACCTCCACTGGTGACTGTTGCCTTTTTATATTATTTTAACTGCTCAGAGTGCTGGAAATAGCATGAGAAAACTGAGAAAAGGATCATGAGGAGCTTCAGTGTGCCCTTTAGGTCACAGAAGCTCCGAAAGTGTCTCCAGCTCCTGAGTCCATAATCCTTCTGCTCTGCTGGCCACAGAAAGCACCATCTGTAATCACAGATAAACCCCAGCTGCTCTCTTCTCTGCCAGGCTAATTAAAAAGTGCTGTGACCTCCCTAGGGCTAATTGTGTCCTGTCAGTGGGATGGAGGTAAGGAATTCAGCAGGGCTGCCTGGTGTTTCAGCACTCAGCTTACTGACATAACTTCAAATGGTTTTTATTTTATTGTGGCTGTGTGATTTCAGAGCTAAGACAGCTGCAGAGTGCACGTCTAACTCACGGTTTCTGATCTGCAGGTGAGTGATGTGATAGGAAAGTGCTGCCAGCCCATGAATTTCCTGAAGAAACTCCCTTTCCAGCAGCACCAACATGCAGAGCAACTACTCCCTGGTTGTCACCACCAGGGAAAGCCTCCAAGTCCTGCCTACAGCACTGACAAACTCATCGGCCGTGTCACACTCATCCCCTCCCTGCCCCCTTACCTCTTCAGGTTATCAGTTTTCACTAATTCCAGCCCTCTTCTCTGTGGTTTTTGTTCTGGGCTTGGTTGGCAACAGTGTGGTGGTTGTGGTGCTCTGTCGTCACACTGGCCCCAAGACAGTTGCTAATATCTACATTTTCAACCTGGCCATGGCAGACCTGCTGTGCCTGGCCACCCTCCCCTTCTGGGCCACCTACTACGCGCAGGGATACAACTGGCTCTTCGGGTCTCTCATGTGCAAGATCTCCAGTTCTGTCCTATGTCTGAATATGTTTGCAAGTATTTTTTTCATCACGTGCATGAGCGTGGACCGGTACCACGCCATTGTCCATCCTATCCACTCCCAAAGGAGAACTCCGCAACAGGCTTATTTTGTAGCACTGGTTGTGTGGGGCCTCGCCTGTTTGTCCTCCCTCCCAACTTTTTATTTCCGAGACACTTACTACGTTGAAAGCCTGGAGGTCAATGCTTGCATTATGGCCTTTCCTTATGAGAACTATGCAAAATGGTCTGTGGCAACCGCCTTCCTGAAAAACGCCCTCGGCTTCTTCATCCCCTTGGCAGTGATCACCACCTGCTACATCTGGATCAGGAGGCACTTGCTTAAAGCACAGGAGTTTGAGAAAAGCAGGCAGAAGAGGGACAAAGTCCTCAAGCTGGTGGCTGCCGTCGTCGTGGCCTTCCTGATTTCCTGGCTGCCATTCCACGTTTTGACGTTTTTGAACGCTTTGGCTCACATGAACATCATCAACAGCTGCGAGGTGATGGGGGTCATCGACTCGGCGCTGCCCTTCGGCATCTGCGTGGCCTTCGCCAACAGCTGCATCAACCCCCTGCTGTACTGCCTCATTGGCAACCAGTTCCAGGAGAAGCTGCACCGCCTGTTCAAGACACGAGTTTACCAGTTCAACAGCCGTCGGGAAAGCTCCTCTGTGAGGAAGGGCAGCGGCTTCAGAGATGCCGAAACGCCCACGGGCAAAGAAGGGGAACCTAAGTCTTTCCTGTAGGCACTGGGGCATGATGTGGAGCGGTGTCAGTGCAGCTGGATGTCCGTGCAGTGCTGACATTCCTCTCTCCTCTTCCCTTTGTTTTGTACCTATTCATTCATCAGCTATTTGAAGGAGAATCTGTTTTTCTCATACGTGGGGATTTACTCCTCCTTCCTTTTCACAACAAGAACTCAAGTTTTACACAGAGGGAAGGTTCTGACAAATAACTCTATTGATGGCATTTTAAATATCAGCTTTTTGTATAGCTGAGATCAGGCAAGTGTTAAGTGTGACACAAGAAGTCTAAATATACTGAAGGACCATTACAGCATAGCTACAATTGCATAGGTGCGGAGTATTATACCCTAAACTGATTTTCTAAAAGAGATTCTCACTAGAGAATGTGTAAATAAAGCAGTGCAGATACTTCTGTACCTATCTGTAAGAAAATATTTTGACATTTATTTTGTATATTTCAATTTTTTAAAATAAATGGCTAGAGATGTATGTAAAATGTATCAAATATACTTCTAGCTTGCTTCAGCCTGGGACCCTGAGAATGTGTGGAGACATGGTTCTGCAGACTGCTGAAGGTGGGAGGGCATTCTTGTGGGAAAGTAAGACCACGAAGTGCACGTTTTTATACCTTTCTCATAGCAGGTAACATGTCCCTAGGCCAGATGGTCCTTTCTTTGATTCAATGTGGTCACTTGTGACAAAAATGCTGCAGGAAGTGAACATGCAGTGTCCCACTGCTATGTGGGCATGCCAAGCCCCACACACTGTCCAGCAGCCTTCAGTGGCAAGGACTTGCTGATTGTGTGGACCTTTTGCATTTTAAATGTCAACTACTAATGTAAATTTGGAGTACTGAAAACAGAAATTGTGAGTGACTCCGTCTTGTCACCCAGAAGCAAAACCGTGGTGTGAGTTTACTAATTTTAACTAAAAGAATGAGTGAGGAAAAAAGTATTTGGGAAATACTGATTCTATTTTGAGGCTGCTTTTGATGTTTATTTGAAATTTTATTTTGCTGGAGAGATACTGGTCCTCTTGGACCCTTTGATAGGCTCAGTCTAAAAGAGGGGTCTGTTAGCACCTTTTTCCGTTGCCTGCAGGTTTTCCCGAGGCTGAGTGACCAAAAGATCATTAGTTTCAGAGAATTGTCTCTGATGAGTTACTCTTGAGGCTTGCATTCACAGTTTTGATCCATGGGTCAAGCCGGCCTCCCTGGAGGTCCCGACTGCCTGGAAGCCACGGGAACCTGGTGCAGGAGCCCTCCTTCACTGGTAGGGTAGGGGTAAGTTTCTTCACTGGATTATACAAGAATTGTGCCGGTTTCAGAGTGATGTGAGATGAAAAGTTTGTGCAGAACTTGGCAAAACAGGTCCTGACCATGAGGAACCCCCTCTCCCTGTCCTACTCTGGTGTTCTGTAGTGGAGTATGTGGCTGGAGAGATGCTTATCCCTGAAAGTGGAAGAGCTGCTAATGCAGCTCCCCTGGAATGTTTTTGTTGAAAGTGTTCCGAGGAGCTAATAGCGGCTGGGGCGTTGGATATTTCTGTAAGGACAAACTGCTAATTGCTTAGCAATGGGGACAGCAACGCGGTTGTGCTACAGCAAAACAAACCAGCACACTAAGAAAATCACCAGGCGAAGGCAGCAAACTCAGAGGGGTAGAAAGAGGTTGTGGAAGATTTTTACCTTTGCTGCAATACAGGGCAGTAATGAACATAAGTGGGACATTAATTGACGTCCTTGGAGTCTCAAAACAAAAGCTAACCTGCACCATCTGACCTCCGTGGTACCTGTGCTGCAGCTGTACCTGTCCCGAGAGGAAGCACAGGCTCCACGTTCTCTGCATGTCAGGCTGGACCTGCTGAAAAACAACAGTATTTAACAAGGATCGTGCCTTTAGCCTGGTGTGCAGCCTTATGCTGATAGGGAAATACTACAGGAATCTGAAATCTGGTTGCATTTACAGCTGTGAGAGGCTGGAGAAAATGAGGATGAAGCTTTCCCGAGGAGAGAGCAACAATGCAGCATCTCCCACTGCTGTGGGACAAACTCATGTTTGGCTGCTGGAGGGCAGGGATTGATAACCACTTGCAGGGGCTGAGGCAGCTGCACCCAGTGTCACTTTCCTAGGAACATGGAAACAAAAAAAGAGTGTTAAATGTGACGTGAACTGAGACGGGAGGAAAATCCTTTCTTTCAAAATGCAGTTTCGAAAGAAGTCTACCCTGAAGGTCATATTCTGCAAGAGTGACAAACTGAGTGACCCCAGCGTGACATTTTTGTTTGCTAGATCTGCCTTGTACCTCTAATAGGTCATGAATTTGAGCACTGTGGTTAAACAAACATCCCAAAAACTCTGTCTCAAGAGGGGAGAAACGGGAGGTGCTGTATCAAGGATTTTGCTTTATTTTTAGTGCTAAGAGATTAATGTTGAGCCTTAAGAATTTCTTCCATCATACTCAAGTTTCTCATGGGATTTTTGAGGGACTTCTAACAGAAAATGTGTGTGTGGGAGGGGTGTCACCATTTCCGTGTCTTGCATTTGTTTATTTATTCATGATTTTCGGCAAAAGAATGCAGATGGAAATTGAAGTAGATTTTTTTTCCCTTGCAGTTTAGAAGCTTCCTCTTTCCTTTCAAGAGAAAATTTTGCTGATATTTGAAAATGATTCTGATAGTTGTGCAGGGCTGCAAACTCTGTCAGTCAGACCCCAATATACCTCCCACCCTGGTCCTTTGCAAGCCCTGTGTCGCCTTAGGGTCTCCTAAAAAATGCAGACCCCTCTCCAAGGCAGGGGTCCTGCAGCCCTTTCATGGGGCGTGCAAGCCTGGGAGCCCTGCCCAGGTCAGCCTGGCCATCCCACAGCACTCCCACGGACTTTGGGACACTAGAGCCATTCACACAGTTTTGGCAGGGACTTTGGGAGTGTGTGTGGTCGCTTAGGGTTGCCCACTCTGCAAGTGCAGAAAGATGAATTTATGAGGAACAACTGGGTTTTGGCTCTGCCGTGGTGCAGCAGCGTCAGTGGAGAGGAAAGCCCCCTGTGGAAGGAGTGTCTTCTGATGTACCATGTGGAAATTCTGGTGGGTTTGGGGAGGGGAATGTCCTGGAGCACTTCTGGACCTGTCAGATGGTCTTTCCCCAAAGAGAGATGGAAGGGATGGTTTCCTACATGGGTCAGTCTGTCTCTGATGTATTTGTTCAGCAAAACCTGTTCGTGGCTTCCTTTTTTAGCTCTAGTTGCTTACTCTCAGCTTAAATGATTGCTCAGACCACTTTGAGCATCCTGTGCCTGTCCCTGAGCTTACTTGACTACACAACTTCAATATACGCAGCAGAGAAAGCCACTGGCACTTTTTATTATGAGCTAGTGCTGGCTGGTGAGCTAAAGGTTTCGTTTGTGTAAGATATGCAATAAGAAATGTTTGGTACAGCATGTTCTCCCTGAGAACACGGCCTGAATCTTGTGCTGGCACCCACTCAGCACACTTGTCCCTGTTCCTGCCAGATTCTGAGCAGGAATATCATCTGGCCACTCTGCAGCCCACTGCCACAACTTGGCTTCCCCTCCCAACACGTCCCCTTGTCCTGGCTGAAGGGCGAGGAGGTGCCATGGAGCAAGTGAACTGCTCGTGTTTCCCTTTGAAAATGAGGCCTCTTGGATATTCTGAGTGGTCCTGGCAGAAATGCAGGAAACCTGAAGCATGGGGACTGAGGTGGTCTGGAAGCCTTTGCTCCGTGCTGGCAGCCTTGCTGATCTCATCTGAAATCTCCTTCCCAGGGAGGAAAATGACTGCTGTTGTTGGTAAGGGCTGCTCCGTTCAGCAAGGTCCTGGGATGTGCTTTCCTCACATTTGCCTGCTGCAGGATCCAGCTGGGTGCAATAGAGAGCAGCGTGTTCCTGTGGCCCACAGGCTCTGCGAGGAAGGGTTTTGAGTCTCCCATGGCTTTGTCTTACCAGATACCTGTCTACAGAAGGAGCCCAGGCTGCTGTCTTCAACATCCCATATCCTCTGGTTTGGGTGCAGTGGTCAGCCCATTGCTATGCTTGTGGCAGAGCATCCAGTGAGGTACCTGTCTGAGGGAGGATGCTCCCTCCTGTTTGCCAGGTTTCATTAGAACCAAAATGGGAAAGAAAAAAATAATAATAAAAAGGGGTAAAAATTGAGATTTGTTTTTTGAAAACGGTAGGGTCCTGGAGTGGAGATTTCCAGGATAGGGAGTAAGCCAATATCTCTCATTGCCTCTTCCAAATGTTTACTTTCCACTTCCTCTTCAGCTGAGGCAGAGCCTGGATTTGACACTGTAAGCCCCAGACAGAACTCTGTTAATCCTCAAAGCACTGCACAGGGACAAAGCAGAGGGATATGGAAGTGGATGAGGGTCATGACATTAATTTCCCTGCCATGAGGTACATCTGAACTTGCCTCCTAACCCCTTCTGACAACCAGTGGCTCTTCGGAGTACGCAAATATAGAATCACGAAGCTCTGCTTCATTCCTGTAAGACAAGCAGTTATGGGAAGCCAGGATCCAGTGTGATTTTTGGCTCCTAGTATTGCAAATTTAAATAAGAAAATCAACAGCTGCAACAGTGCAAATGTGACTTATCTGACACAGCTGTCAAGTCTACACGACAGGCAGCTACGATGGAACAGAGACAAGGCTGTCTCTAGAAATCACACTTACCTTGCAACAAATGTAAGGAGCCTTTCTAACAGGAAGGGAAATGGCATAATCGTTAAATGCATTTAGACAGAGATGTATTGGATATATGAGATACAATTACTACTGAGCGATGTGTGGGAGAGCTTGTAGAGACTTAACGCAATGGGATAAAAAGATGTCACTTTCATATAATATATCCACGAGGAGGCAGAACCAGCATTTAATTATTGCTGTTTAAACTTGGGTTTTACTGTGTCCTCTGCATGCCCCGGTGATGCCTCTGAGGCTGTGCTCTGAATCTGTGTGCCCACACACACCGCAGTTCATTCATCCTGGAGGAAGTACACGCGTGTAGAGGCGTTTGCTGTGCTGGAGGCATGGAGCTGAACTCCGAAGTAACTTGTCTGTGCCCTAAACTCACCCCTTTGTGCCGTCAGCCGTCCCAGCCCCAGGCACTCCGGGATGCCCCACTAGCCAGGGTGCAGTGCCGTGCCCAAAGCACAGCCTCCTTCAACAGCAGAGCATCTGCAGGAGCAGTCAGGACAGCGTCCAAACGTGAGCTCTTTCGAAACGACAGGAAAGTGAAAATGATGAATGCAGCGTGTGCTAGGCATGCAGCTGTGTCACGGAAGGGTGGAAAATATGTAGCAAGTACCCAGTCTCTGGAGAGAGAGACTACAAGGGGTGATGTTTATGTGACACACAACTCTTTAGGGCCTTCACTTGCAGGGGAGCACGGTAAGTTTTCTCAGTAGATGCTGAGCAGCATTACTTTGTGGTTTTTGACTTGCTCTGGTGAGTGCTTTGAGGAGTTTTACACATAGTGAAATAGATCTTATGGCACTCGTGCTCCATCTCGCCCTGCAAACACCTCCACTGATCACAGCCAGGTTTCTTCCAAGGAAAGGACTCAGCAATTTGTCTCTCTATACAAATCTCTACTGTTGTGATCTCCAGGGTTATAGAGCATTATGAATCCCTTTTTATCACAGAGTGCTGAGTGTCCTTGTTTTACTGTATTAGCTGTCTGCTGTTAGGTAAGTACAGTCTGCAGAATTTGTTCTTCAAAGTGCTTGTGCTTCTTTGCAAGAGGATTCCTCCATGTGCATTCAGTGTGCAGTAAAAATGTTTGACAAAGGTCTGCTTAAGAATGTACTTCGAGACCAAGACAGACTTCGTAATGTAATCAACATGTTTAATAGTGAAAAGATTAATTTTTCTTTCAAATCTGTGCTAATAGACTGCTGTAGTTCAGTATATATGGGCTTTTACTAGGGAAATTCTACAACCCAAGGGAGTTGTTTTCAAGGACAAGTCTAAGAAAAAAAGACTTTATAGTATGAAGCTAAATGTGCTGTATTAACTGGGTAAAGCCCTGTGGACATCACTGGCTCCCAGCCTGGGATTGGACAGTCTTTCATCTGATTTTATGTTGATCTTCATCCCCTGCAGGAATACAAAGAGATTTTTCTTTCACCCACTGGAACACCCAAAAAAGAAATTACCAATAGGAGTCAGGAATGTTTATTCCTTCAGCTCTGAGTCAAACATGAATCTGAACTCTGACACAACAAGCTGCTTTTCTAGCTATTTTCATTCCGAGGTTTGATAATTTGCAGGTAACTTTAGGATGAATGAGGAACACAAACAGGCAATGAAAACAAAAAGTTGTTAATGTTGGGCTACTCTGTAGCTACTTCAGCTGCAATAGTACTCGGAGCAGTCTTCACGCTGAAGGCAGGAGCAGATTTTATCCATACCCAAGCTGGGTGGGAAATTATGTACTTGTTGATTGCGAAGACAGCACTCGGGTTAAGCAAGACTCTTAAGGCATGCCATCAAAAAAAAAAAAAATCCACCATTTAAAAAATGTCAGGGATTCATGTGGAATGAACAGGGTGGATTCAGCATGAGGGTCTGTTGAAAGTCTCTAAATAATTACTGAGGAATGTTCACAGGTTTTCCATGGGTCACAGGGCAGGTGACAGTGCTGAGGACTTGTTGCGACACCGGTATCCTGAGGCCAGGTGACCCGAGTTAGATGTGGTTGGAAACACATGAAGAATTGAGAGGTTGATCCCAGAGCTCCCTCCTACTGTGGATCCTGTCATAAATCTTTGATATGTTCATGCTGCCACCTGTGCCTGTCCTATAATCTTTGTTATAACATTACTGCAGGTGTGCAGTAGTGTTCAGACCAGCTGAACTCATAATAAAGTAAGGCAATGCTGGCAGTTGACACCTAAAGCTGTCATACAGAGCATTTCCTTTGGCCTCGCTCCCGTTCTGTCTCGGACCAAATGTTTAATGACAGTACGTAGAGAAAATCTCTCTTCAACTTCACTGGGGTCTTAAACCCTTCCTGTTACTTGTTTGAGAAGAAAAATACTCCAGAGGAGCAGAGGAGTTAAGTCAGAGGCACAGCAGAACAACAGGACTAAGGGACACACAGCCACATGTTCTCCTTCATGTGACAACCAAAAGAAGTCACTACTTTCCATTTCACGGGGATGTCCATAGGACTCCCCAGAGAAGCGGCCTTTCATAAATCACCTTTCTGCTGGCTCTCCATTTACTAGCTCTACAGGCTCCAGTCTTCATTCTTTGCCTAGCAAGAAGCATTTACCTGCTCTGTAAACAAATTATCCCATTTCAACTGATGGAGGAAGCTGGTGTTCAGCCACACCATGGCAAAACATATTTTATTTCCTCGTATGATCTCACCTAATCACACATACTGCTACAAGCATTTGTTTAGCACAAAGCTTATCCTGCAGACGCACAGTGATTTTGCAATGAAGTGATTGTGCTTTTGCTGGTTGGGAAATTCTGAAACGCAAGTTCAGAACCCCTTTCCTGAGGCCATTTTGCCAGAGTGCTCTCTTGCTGTAGGCAATGCTCATTTCCTTGTTAGCCTCTTCAAGTAAGCTAAATGCTCCAATTAAATTATTATGCTGATCTCTGTGTTAGAAACCTCAATCCCATTAGATTTTTTTACCATCCATGAGTCTCTTAAATGCTCCATGATCCATCAGAGTTTTCTGCTTTTGCAGACCACTTGGCAGAAAGAGCACACGCTGCTGGAGTGCACGAGCTTTGTCCAGAGCAGGGGAGGTGAAGCTCCGACTGCTATTTTGGATCTCACCCAGCAAAACCTAAGCCGAGTAGAAAAGAGTAATTATTTTATCTTCACATCCTCTTCCCCTCTGTATGCTCTTGCATCTATGAGTCGGATGAAGGCACATCGTGTTTTTGGGCTTTTTTTCAAGAATAAAATACTATGTGTACCTCCTTGGAAGGTGTGTGGATAAAACATTGCTCAAGGCTCAGGCTGCAAGCCAAGTTACAGATAATCAGTTCTGTATTCTGAGCTACAGTGAATGCATTCCAGTTAGGAAACAATGAGCAGTTTTGCAGTATTTGTCTAAAATCCTACTGAACAAAGTTCTTTAGATTTTCCTAAGGTTTCTTACTTTTGGTGAAGTCCTTAGGTGATATAGTGATGTATCAGACCTTCTCTGAAAGAAGAAAGAGGCCACCTAGTGCCGAATTATGGACTGCTGTAGAAAACTGTCTGCTTGGAAGGTGTGAAAACAACTTAGATGCAATAATAATACTATTTGTGGAAGGTTTTTTAAAAAAAAAAAAACCCAAGATTTTTAGACATTAAATATCAGATCTCAATTAGCCATACTCTAAAAATTCAGTGTGTCTGTTTTACAGGTGGATCCACTGCGTGCCATAAAAACTGAGTCTTTAAGCTCCTGAAAGTTCAGTGTAGCACTCAGAAAACAGTCCCACTCTGGCAGTTACACTGACACATTTGTGAACACCCCACTGCCCCACAGAACGCTGTCACAGCCGAGTGAGGGGTGAAGGGCAATGAAACAGATGTTCACGAACTGCTGGTGCCAGACCAGCTGCTGGGGCACCACAGAAAATCCCTGTGGGCTGCAGAGATACCACAGGCACTGCAGGACCTCTGGCTTTCTTTATATTCAGTGTTGAAAAAGGTACCCCCGCAGTTTGTCATAAATCTGAATTACTTGCTGGCATTGCTCCTCTTTCTGCATTGACTTTTATGAGAGCATGGGGATACTGGGATGTTTGGAGGAGGGTCTAAACTGATGGGGTTTGACCTAAGGTCTCTTTGTTGTCTTCTGGAGATACCTGGCTTTTCATGCACTGTCTGCAGGAGGAAATGTTCTCCTAGGAGACTGTGCTTATCGTACTTGGATAACTGAGGCACATGGCACGAGTAATCCCCCAAGGCAAGTGTCAGGCATCTCCGTTAAACACTGAGTTTAACAGACTAGTGTTCAGTCAGAGTTCCAGTGACACCCTTTGCTTTCGAAGGTGAATCTACTGTAGAGAGTTCAGGGTAATTTAAATACATGCAGGTAAATGCCTGTTTTTACCCAAAACGAGACAATTTCCTTGAGAGAAGAAAAAGCACTTTTCCATGTCTCCGTCTGAGCCACAGTGTTGTCCAAAAAGACGGCTGAAACAAAGTTCTTAAATTTTAGATTTGTCATGTTTTGGTGCTTAGTTTCACTCATCAGTCACTGACGGCTGGAACCTTCTGTAACTTTCCAGATTAGACCCTAAGTATCTTCCTTGAAACACCCAGAAATGGACGTGCCCAAAAATCAATGTCTCTGTGCACTTGTGCTCATATCAGTTTATTCAAGCAGTATCATGAAAATACCTCTTCCCTACAAATATTCACTGTGCACGTCAGTGCTTTAGTAATTTCTGCAAGCACAGGGAATGCCATGATGGGACGTCAGTGCATGCCCCAGTGACATGGAATTCCAGCAGGTCAGTTTGATTTGTTGTGTAGCTCTAATAAGAATGGGCCTCTGGTGTACAAGGCTTCTCAAAAAAAAATTTACGTAGAAGTAAAGGGTAAGGAAGAAGATAAGGTAAGATTCCGTGTAGGATTACATATTGATGAAATCAGCTTTGTTCTGTGTTTGAGGCATTTTGCTGCAGGCATAAATTGTAGTGTACCAGACTAGATGGGGATAGCAATATAATAGCAAAAATAGCAATACTTTTTTTAAGTTGCATAACTTCAGAGAAAAAACTATATTTAGAGAACTCAATGTGACAAAATCCACAAATATGAATATGATTTTATTCCTAAGTGAATTATTTATTATGTTTGGAAAGCGTGGCAGTTTCATGTCGCAATTCCAGCTCTTTTACATATTTCAGTAGAAGCTCTAACTCAGTCTGGATCTGTGTGGGTAATAAATAAATTCCAGAGCAAAACAGTTAGATTACAGCAAATAAAAAACAAAGTTAGTCAAAAGTTAATAGGGACAGAAGTCATTGGAGCTGGGTTTTAATGCCTGCCAGTTATCTGGCCCATGATATCAAGTCTGTCCCAGGTGTGCTCTCGGATCCATGCTCTGTTCTTGAAGAGGACAGTTCACATAGGCTAGTGGGAGCGTAAGGATTTCACTATGTCTGTCTAATATCTGAAATTCCAAGATTTTAAGATGAGGGATGTTTATAATATTTATAATTGACTACTCTTATCTTCTGCACAGTCCTACTTCAGCCAGGTTGTGTTTTTCTAACTGTTTGGATATAGGAATCCTAAAAAAAAAAAAAAAATCCTATGAAAGTGCAAGACCAAGAGAGTACTACTAGGCTGTTTTTTTACAATTATTCTTTGTAGAAGTAGTCCACTGGTCTGCAGGGATCGTGGGCAAGAGACGCCAAACACAGAGCCGTGTTTTCCATCAGACTGGAAAACCATTTGGTGGAATGTGATTTGAACATGTGGAAAACAAAAGTGCATGTGACAAGGTCTGCACACTCAAACTCACACACTCAAACTCACACACTCTTAAGTCAAGAGGTGTCATAGGCACCACTGCTACTCCTTCTACATCTACACAGCAGTGCCTCCACCCATGAGCCACCGATATCACTATTATTTACAAACCAGTGGGGCTGATCATGGAGAAGAAAAATATTCACTACGTGGAGGTCAATATACGTCAGGTAAATAAATCGTTTGCTGCTGCTGATCTTTATCTGCAGGGAAGTCTTGTTGGAGGTTTGTCAACTTTGAAGGGAGCAGCAGACTTTAGCTTCGTGGCCCATTCCAAAACACAGTCCAGGAATAATGCACTACAATCAGAGTCCACGAATGGTGTGTTTGACACTGCAGTGAGCTGTCCCTCCTCTGGGAACCTTCTGGGCTGCAGCTGAACAGTGGTGTTCTCTCTTCTACACATGTGGTCACAAGGAGTAAAATTTGTCATGTCTTTCTGTGGTACCTTTACAAAAGCTGTTCTCTTTCCTATCTGAAGCATTACTTGAGTAAATAAATACGACGTGGTAGATTTATCAGCAGCTCTAATTTCTGCCTGCAGAATCCACCAGTGTTTTCTGTCCTGTGCAATTGAGGAAATGTTCATAAACCCTTAAGATACAAGAACTGAAGGAATGCTGTAGAGCTTTTCTGATAAGCTTCAAAATTCCCTGGTACTAATGTCTTGAGTTTCCAAAACTGAAGAAATAATACAGATAAAAATTGCACGTAGGAGGAACACACACAGACAAAAATGGCGTGTTTCAGCCAAGAGGGAACATTCTTCTGTAAGATTCTGTTTAACACCATACTATCACATTCTTTTTGCCATTTCCAACAAAAAGTAAAGCTAATATTGAGAAATCTGATGCTGCCCATTAGTATCATACACTGCAATAACTCCTGATGGAAGACAAGCAGCCAAATCTTCTTTGCATTCCGTTTTCTCCCTTTTGCTTTTGTGCAGCCTACCAAAGCTGTCAGGTCAGCATTTCAGATCTAAACCTGTTTGTCCTTGTTGGTTCTGCTCCTCTTGTTTTAAGCTTACCTTTTCTGTTTTGCAAATCTCTGGCCATCTCTGCTCATGCATCTTCCTACTTGGTCACAGCAATTACAGAGCTTTAGTACTGCATTCCTCAGACCTGAAGTTAGATTTTCTGTCTGATTTCACTTGTCTTTTGTCTCCTGTGCCATGGTTACTTTCTTTTTCCTGGCTTTGCTTGGTTTCGGTAGAACCGGTAAGCTTTATTTTTGTTTTCCTTCTGATAAAAAACATGTTTTGCTGAGTGATTTTAACTTTCAACACAGCAAGTTGTATATGGTGAGACCTCAGAGTTGGTTGTTTACAGTGAGTTTTTTCCAAATTTGTTAACCTTGTCCTCTCCCTTCCCTCAAACCCCACCACAGAGATGATGAGAGTAGTGCTGGTATGGTCCCGGCATATGTAACTGTTACAGAGTGTAATACAGGAGTCCTGCCTTGTACTCCTTCAAAGAAACAACCACGTCACCTCCTTCAGTTGCTAGAGTTTTCCCCTTGATTTACAAAGTGGGGAGCTGCGGCTTCTCTCCTTCCTTCAGCTCTTTCCTCCATTTCAGCTTCAGAAAATGAAGTTTCTTGCAGTTGGAATGCTTGGTAATACCAGTAAAGCCCGTAAGTCTTCTCTGAGAAGAAAGGGTGTGGTGGGCTGTCAAGACACCTCTGACCTCCAGCATCAAACCCTCTTTCTCCACCTTCCAACACGTAGAGAAAGGCCTTATAAGACAAAATACTGTCTGTTAGAATTTTCGTACTTTTTAGCAAGTACATTTCTTTGCTACACTGAGAAAAGTCCAAGGAAAACACTAAATCAACCATCCAGAAGTTACGCCTGCTTCTAAATTTGTCCCAGGCTCTGTACTGGAGAAGACCACACCTCCCAGAGGATCTTTCTTTAGTTCATCCTAATTGTCTTTCTGTGTTTTGGGTTTTTTTTTTATCACTGCCTGATGCAGGAAACATAGTGGTGTTCGTCCAAGATTTTTGATCTAATAGCTTTCTATGGGTCAGCCTTTTTTTTTTTTTTTTTTAATAGCCTTCTAAACTTCTTCTGTGAGTCATAAAAAGCAATTATTTGTGTAGGTGTAACTGTGAATGTTCCTCTGGGTCTCTGCACAGACTGCACAGAAAACTACCCTCAAAAATTATGACATGAAAAATCTGTGTAATACTTCCTGAAGAACTGGTCCGGTATTAATTCAGTGTGATCCTCTAACCTTTTTGCTGCTTAATCCTCCAAATAGGTATTTCTCTAATTCTCAGTAATGTGCCTAGGGACACCGTTCAACAAAATCACTGACATTGCTTCCTCTTTTTTCTCCCACCAGGCAGCAGGTCAGAGGTTTTACTGTTCCTTGTTTTTTGGATGGGACAGAAACTTGCTGGGAGCACATGGGGTGTGTGTGGTGGGGGAAAAGGCTGTTGTATTTACCTTTGAATGGAGGGAGGGAGAGAGACTGCTCAGAGTTTGTTTTTAATCTGGCAACCAAAGCATTCCTGGTGTCCTTCCAGTTCCTTGGAAGCTTTGTCTCATGTGCTTACAAAGCTCTCCCTATTGAGCAACAATTTCGTTCCTTCTCTGGAGCAGGACTACTTTGGGAAGGTCCAGCTGGAGAGGAGTAACCACAAGGCAAGGAATTACAAATCAAATATCTGCCACAGGCTGTTCTGTGCTGGAGAGAGTGACCTTCTGCAGTTCATGCCAGGCTGTGGCATTGTGTTCAGCTGGCAGGTCTCCAGCACCACTTGAGAACTGGTGTTGGGAAATCAGGCACCATTCTGGTCAGATTCCAGACCAGCCCCAGATGAGTGGGAACATTTCTTCCCAACTACATCCATGTACGAGTCAAAGAAGCTCCCAGGGGTGTTTATCAGTTGATCAGTTTGAGGGGAGAAGCCTTCGAGGGAAGGGCTTTCCTACATAGGAGGAAAGCTGTCTGTGTTGTTCTCACAGTGGGGAGGTGGCTCTGCCTTGGCACTCCGGGAACTCGCTGTGCCACACCGTACCACAGGCACAAGACATCCAATGCAGCCTGTGTGGGTGGGCTCCAGTCTGGTGGAGGCAGGCTGTGGGGTTTTAACTTTCCTGAAATGCAGGGCCATAGGGGAATCCTAACAGGGGGCGAATATGGTGGGATAAGGGCCTGGAAGAAGGAGGAAGTCTCAGTCTTGCCCTTACTTTCTACTACTGCAGGAACACCTCTATCTTTTGGTGAAGTCCTCCTCACTTTTCTCCACCCTTTCAGTGAGGTCAGCGGAGCTGAGGAATGTGTACATGAATTCCGGGAGGGAGAAAATCACCCCTCTCCCACACACAAATATAGCCCTTAGAGCCTACACTGTCCTAAGACTTAATTGCACCCTGTGGTATCATGATAATTTAACAAAAGATTAAGCAGTTTCTTCTGTTGTTGGTACTCCTCCCCAGTCTGTCTGTGTCTGCTATCAGCTTCTGAGAGGCTGCCAGAAGTTCAGCTTTGCTGTCCTCAAGGGCTGTAGAGTCTGTAGTCACTCCCCTAATACGTGGTCTTGGTATTTTTACCACCGGTGCGATCCTCGAGCAGCCATCCAGGAACGAGCTGGCAGCTGGCCAAGCTTTGCTCTCAGGCAGTGTTCTGCAAGCAGCATCCCACAGGTGACTGCGCATCTGCCCCCAAATTCCAGGGCAGATTGGCTGGTGGATGAGGGAAGAAGGGAGGTTGAGGGGTTGTAGCTTTTGGTCATATGATGAACCTCTGCCTCTTCATTGCACTCAGCTTCTGGAAGGGATGCAGCAGCAAGAGCTCTGGGCTCTGGGTTCTGGGCTCTGCCTCTGCTGAGGCACATCAGCTGTCAGGACTGAGGAACACACATCCATACACAGCTTTTTTTAATAATCACACATAATCTTTAATCCTGTACCAGTCCTAGTGATAAATCAAACAGGTGCAAGGTCTCGAGTTGCTCTGCACTACAAAATGCTGTGCAAGGATAATCTTAGGTTAGATTTGTAGCTTAGTAGTTCTCTCAGCTCCCATACAGGAGGAAAAAGAAAGATGAAATTGCCCTCTTGAGCCACGTGCCTGCATTCCCGGCATATCCTAGCCTCCCACAGGCTCCCTGAGAGCTGTGGGTGAGAAAGAAGATGGGAGTTGGCAGCAGTGAGTCTGTGTCAGACTCAGGATGGATGTTTGCAGTTTCCAGTTCCCTGTTGCGCCTGGCAAGCTACATGGTCTCTGATTTAAAATTTGTAAGAATGTGCTATGAGCCATGAGAAAGTGAAATGATGCCAGTAATTCCATAAATCTCACCTGCTTTTACAATGTAATAACAAAATGAAAATTTTTCTGACTAGAAGTTCTAAGAATTCTTTTCTTTGGAATCATTATGAAAAGCTGACTTTTTTTTTTATTTGCTACAATTATTTTTTTCTGATACATTTTACTTCTAAACGATCAAGGTAAAGATCATTTTTGTTACTAGATCAAGGCATTTCATTACTTTTTCAGTAGTTTTAAACCCAAGATTTTTAATTCTATTGGACTAAAAGAAAGATTAACGTTGAATTCTTTGAAGTCAAAACAAAACATTTCTGTAGAGAACAGATACAAAATTAATGTTGCCGAAGACCCATTACACAACACCACCAAGTGACTGCTCTTTTGGAGAATTGTTCTGTGGGTGAATTTCCAGCTAGATCTAACAACAATTGAAAGAATGAGACTGGTGGACTTTTTCCATCATTTCTAAGACCCTGTGGCAAATAATTTTTATATGAACTTTGAATTAGAGGCATCCGTTAATGAGGAGCGCCACAGCTTTTCACAGCAATATGGTAGAAACAAACATAAAGTTGTGAAACAAATAGAACATTCCGAGTATTTAGTTTGGCAACTGCCAATTATTTTTAGAGTAGTTTCTGAGCTCATCTTTGAAAACTGCTGTGGGCATGGCATTACTGAGAGCTGTCTGTGCCCCTTACTGGAAGGGCAGATGATTGGCTTCTCCTCTGCAATTGCCTTGGATCCAGTCATGTGCCTGTAGGGCAAGGGAGATTGTTTTGGTATTCCCCATGGGAAATGCTCAGACTGTCTTTTCCTAGAGGTGATGAAATCCTGATCCTGCAGTGCCAGTTCTGTTTGCAGCTTTCTGATGTGTGCTTTTGTTTGCCTTTCCCTGGCCTTGAAATAATTTCCACTGAATCAGGTCAGGTTATTACTACACTGGGGAAATCCAGTTCTCAAGAGAATAAGTGGTTCTGACCTGCAGTTATTTCTAGTCTTTTCCTTCTTCTTTTCCCAGAATCCCTCCCCTTGTTCACTCCCCAAACTTCACAATCAGTCTGTGATGGTCTGTGATAACCTTTAGAAGTATTTCCTTGCCGAAAGCCACAGCAGATTCTCCCCACCAGCTAATATCAAGGCAGCACTGTAAATAGTCAGTAGTGACGTTCAGTTTTGTTTAAGCTGCTTTCTGCTTAAGACTGTGTACATGGCTTCATACGAAATTCTTCATCAAATATGATTCCCTGCCAGGCTTCTAATCTAATTGACTAGTTCTGTGGAAGGATGTAGCATTTTACCTAAGGCAGATTGAAATTCAGTCATAAGATCTGGGTTGCTGGTCAGAGCTCTGGTTCTGAATTTGTCTGGTGGCTCCACTTCTGAGCTTGACCTTGTTTCCTGGTTGTTGTTCAGATAAACCAGCCTTTCCACAACATTTCATCTGTTTAGAGAATGAGGAAGCTTGTAATGTTTGCTCTACGTGCAGTCCCAAGAAAAGTTTCTGAAGTCCTGACAGCCATCCTGATGGATCTAGATATTTGTTGGAGTGCTCTCAAGTTGAAAAGGGAGCATTGTAGAGAAGCAATCATAAATTCCGTTCCCAGTAAACTTTGGAACATCGATGGATTTATTTTCTGCACATTATTTAATTCTGAAAATTATACAGATGGTCTTTCAGAAGATGTTCAAAGTACGGAAATTCTGCTGTATTAATAATGAGTACAAAAAATGTCTTCAGAACATACAAATCATTACACCATCTTTACGTGAAGAGCAAGTACTCAGTGGCAAAGTACACTTCAGTCTGAGAGCTGAGCTATGGACAGAGGTCACTGTAATCAGCGATCAAAAGATCTATATGCATGTAAGACCTAGGCAGAAGTGTGGATATTGCATCACAGGATGAAGGGTTTTTCATTAGTGTTTTGCACAATATGTAAGAGTTTTCACAAATTCTAAATCCTTGCTTGAACAAATTGTTCATTGTCTAATGTCAACATTCACTTTCCTACTTTAGATCCCTGTGACTTCAGCCAAAGGGAAATATCGTTCTGAGGTTTTACCAAATCTTTAGGATTTTCATCTGTCTTACATTTAATAAGTTCTACAAATAATGTGAAGCAGTAACTTTGTATTAGAACAAGATATTAAAATTGAAGTTACTAGGAGCAGATGGAGCCTTTACCCAATAAGTTGATCACAATGCACAGGGAGTTTTACCTGGCTAATGGGGCTGACCTCCATGTACCTTTTATTATAGACAGGCACTTCTGTCTCAGATGTTTCTGTATTGTGGTGTTGGCCTCGAAGATTGTCTCAGTCAGAAAGCCTAGATCTTAAGAACCATATGGAATAAAATTTGGGAGGGTTATAATTAACAATGAAGGTAATGACTAACTAAGATTGACAGCAATGAAAGCTTCCTGATTAAGAATGCTATGGCAGCTTATACAAGACATTTCTTTTTGTTGACATGTTCTCTCGACTGTGTGTGTGTGTGTGTGTGTGTGTCTGTGATCTCATAAGGTTTTCATAGAGCTTTAAACAAACTATCTTTGTATTGCCATTGCCATTTGAGTTCATGTAATGTTATCCCTCTTATACGCATGTACAGCACCAACAAAATCAATATCAGAAGCAGAAACTTAAAATCCAAACAACAGCAGCTGATACTGCTACATGTAGTAAGACAAGGTCGAGGCGCATGCTAACCTTGACCTGAATGCCACGGTGATGATGATGAAAGATGGTACAAGAATGGGTGCCCCTCCTACATGAGCTGCCTGAACTCTGCCAGACAGCCCTACATCCTCTGTGTTTCTGTGGTGAATCTGCTCCTGCTGCCCATGCTTCCTCAGCAGTACAAGCACAGAGGTGTTATGGTGGGCAGGAGTAGCATACGTGAAGAGTAGGATGGGCAGCGTTGTCCCAGGGAGGCAGCTACCACAGGAGAGGGCCCTGTGTGCACTTTTTGCCAGGAATTATGTGTTGGTTGCTTATGAAAGAATAATAAGTGAACTTTGTGTTGCTCTGGCAAGGGAAGTGCAGCTTGTCTGTCTCAGTGTGTGTATCTGTTACCTAACATTGTTTTGATTTTGATGCTTTGGAAGATGATGGTTCACATTCAATTCTTGCTCCTCTGTTAGCCATGGCCTTGTGGTCCCTTTCCTTCCAGGGATCCCTGCCACGGCCATGAGCTCTGCCTGGTGTGGGCAGCATTTTGATACAAACTCACACGCTCAACCTGATATGGTTCAGGTTTACAGGTCAGTGTTTAGGACAATGCAGACACATATGCAGGAAAAGTTTTTATCTATGCAAATAAAGGGAGAAGGGTGACTGCTTCATGGGCAAGATAACAGAGGGTTTAATGCTGAATTTTCTCTAACAGGTGCCAGCTCCTCAGCACTGGGCACTCACTGCCAAAGCGGCCATATCCAGGCACCTGTAAATGAGAAATGGCAGCTCTGTGGTGTGTTTATTCCAAACTACCTGACTTCCAAGATCCTTTGTGTTCGCTACGATTTTAGGCATGTTATTTTTAATATAGAGCCTTTTTCTAGCATCAGTAGTTAAGCTAATATTGTAGGCCAGTTACTTACAAAATCAAATATGTTTTAATTGTGATAAATCCTAGGGACAGATCAGGTCATGGCAAGGGCAGTAAGTGAAGGAGAGACCAAAACAAAGTGAAAAATTGTTGAACCCTGCTGCTGGCAGTTATGGAAGAACATTGCATGTCTTTAAGGCCATGCTTAGTGGGAAGAAGAGGCTGCTGGAGGGAGCATAGGCTGTAGGACATAAATCCTTGTATTAAGAAATACAGGAGCTTCCTCTTATCTGAAGAGAAGGAAATTGCAAGAAAGATATACCCAAGCAACAGGTGAAGTCCCACATTGCCTAAGTCAACAGAATCCTACCCTGTATGTGTGTGGTTTCCATAAATGCACAGGATTTTCTAGGCTGATGGAAAGTTAGGGAGTTTGATATTTCTTTATCTTCAATCTTCAGAAAATACCAATCAGATGCTGTTTGAAAAAATGAAGTTGCTATTTCTTGCAACTCTTTCAACTTGTTCCTGTTGACTCTGGACATTTAATTTCAGGCAGTTGACAGAGAGACAGCTGCAGAAAAATAATCAAGTTCTTAATGATGCGCATAATGTTGTCAAAATTTTATTTATTTGTGGGATTGTCTGCCTAGATTCTTCTGAGCAGAATCCAAACTGAAAACTGACTGATTTTGAGTCTTGCTTTCAGATTTGGAATGCTGATACGAGCTTCCAATTACATAAACAAAGTTGAATCTAAATCTCAGCACTGTAATCTCTTTTGACCCAAATTTAGCCATGAGCTTTTTGCCCATTTTTGAAGAGAAGTTCAGCAAACAGTGAATAAAACTGAGCTACAGAGAACTAGCAGCAAGTTTGTACTGGAGTGCTGAATACACACAAAATGAGCTGTGAGGGATGTATACACTTCCACCTTTATTACTAATTTATCCTTGCCCTGGTGAGGTTATACCTCTGAACAGATGAAATAATGACCTTCTGCAGTAATTGCTGTTGATATGACACTGTTCTTTATTGCAGAAATATGCCCCATGACATCATGCTCAGTAGATAAAGTAGAGGAAAGAAAGAAGGAAAGAGGAAGGGGAGGACGTTTGGAGTGATGGCATTTGTCTTCCCAAGTCACCATTAGCCGTGATGGGGCCCTGCTCTCCTGGAGATGGCTGAACTCCTGCTGCCCATGGGAAACAGTGAATTAATTCCTTGTTTTGCTTTGCTTGTGTACCTGGCTTTTGCTTTCCCTATTAAAATGGTTTTTTTCTCAACCCACGAGTTTTCTACCTTTTACCCTTCCAGTTCTCTCCCCGATCCTGCTGGTGAGGGAGTGACCTGAGTGGTACTTGGCTGCTGGCTGGGGTTAAACCACAACACACCCAGAGCTACAGGAAAGGCTTAAGCAGACAAAACTGAAGAGCCAAGAGCTGCCTCTTGTGCCAAGGATGGGGAGAGAGCCAGCCACCCTGATCCCCACTCGTGATTTTACTGGAAGTGGGAATTGCAATAAATCCCTGCGGTTTGCAACACAACACATTCCTCCTGACTGAGCTCGAGTGCTTCCTCTCCTTTCGGTGTCAGACCAAATCTTGTTTTCAGCTTTTTGTTTCAAAGGCTGGGCCAGCCCCATGCTGTGAGTGTGTTTCACAACTGACCTGGTCCCCAGACCTTTGTGAGGTGACAATGTTACCTACTTTCTTGAACTTTTCACTGTTTGGCCTTTACTCTGTGACTGCTGCACTAATCCATTTATGCCTCTTCCTGCTCCCAAGTCCATGGGAGGAGAGGGTTCAATAAAGGCTTCCAGTAAATTCCTTTTGGGTAAAACAGAGAAGGGAAGGCTATCTTGGGTCATCTTTGTATCTAAACTCCAGCCCCTTCTATGCAAATAAATCACCTTCCTTAATGCCAGACCAAGTAACTTTACGGAAAGTTTAAAAAAATAAACCTCACACCTTTGAAACAAACCAGCCAGAAAACAGAAACGGAGCCAGACAATTGATAGTATCTGGGAGTTGCCTCTATACACAGCTCCACGACAGCTATGAAAATCTCCTACATTTACACCTAGCAGGGTTTCCCAGCATGTGTGTGTTTCTGGGACTCTGTGAGCAATGTGGGGTTGCTGTATTTAACACCTGCCTGTTGGTGGTCCCTCTTGTTACATGGGATGGTGAGCATCACAAAATAGACCTTGTGGCATCTTGAAATGGACAATTCTGACCAGGCATCCCTGCTCCTCAGGCCTTTCTGAGTATTTGAACTCATGAGAACTGTACTGGGGGTTTGGGTTGATGGCAAGCTGAATATGTCACCATGTCCTGTGGTGCATCAACCCCAGCATCAGCAGCCATTTGAGGGAGGGGATTGTCCTGCTCTGCTCTGTGCTGGTGCAGCCCCACCTCGAGCCCCTTGTGCAGGTTTGATGTTTCTTTGTAAGAGGAACATCAAATTATAGAGCATGTCCAAAGGAGGGCAACCAAGATGGTGAAAAGTCTCAAAGGCAAGACTTGGAGGAGCATCTGAAGTCACTTGGTTTGTTCAGCTTGGAGAAGAGCAGGCTTAGGGGAACCTCACCACAGTCTACAGCTTCTTCAGGGAGGGCAGTGGAGGGGGAGCTGCTGATCTCCTCTCTCTGGTGAGCAGCAGAATGTGAGGAAATGGGATGAAGCTGTGTCAGGGGAAGTTCAGACTAGACAATAGAAGAAGGTTCTTCACTGGAAGAGTGGTTGGTCACTGGAACAGGCTCCACAGTGGGATGTGGTCATGGCACCAAGCCTGTCAGAGTTCAAGGAGTGTCTGGAGAACATTCTTGGTCATCTGGGATAGCTTTAGATAGTCCTGTGAGGAGCAGAGAGTTGGACTCGATCTTTATGGGTCCCTTCCAGCTTGAGATATTCTATAATTCTATGATTCCTTTAGCTCAGCATAGACTTGCAACACAGGAGGTTTTTAAGTTTTCCTCTGTTCAGGACTTGCTGACAGAGTCAGAGTTTGGAAGAACAAGGAAAAGACATTGCAACCTAAAAGATTTGGCTTATCTTGGCAGGAGGTTACTGCAATATTGAAAGCAATTAGCATATCTTCATAGAGTCCATTTAGAAGGTTTTGTGAAAATACGTGTAATTAAATGGAACCTAAGCTAATCTGACAACTTCCACGGGGACCTACCGTGTTCCATTTGGGAAACAGGAGGAATTTTATGTAGCCTTTTGGAATCCAGTTTTCCACCTGGTCTATGATTACTCTCTTTGCTCATACAGAAGTCCTGTGATCTGAATACACTGCAAATAGAAAATGGCTGTTACATCTGTTAAGCATCCACCCGACAGATGATGGTGTAGTTTAACAGAGAATTAGAACAAGCCTGACATTTCCTTCATGGTCTAAATAGTCTAATCCAGAGAAAATATAGTAGGCACAGAAACATTAAATTATTTGAGTTTTTCAAAACAGAATCTAAGGAATAGAATTCAGTGGAAGAAAATGAAATGCTAATAGAAGGAAATTGATGATAAATTCTCATTTTGAATAAATACAAGTATAAAACAATCACATTCTTTTAGAAAAGCTGTAAACATCCTTTGACTACTATCTTAAGCAAACTATGAGTCTATTGCTATCCAACTTCTATCTTACCTCTATAAACAAGAGGGAAAAGTTTATCTAAAAAGGAAGTTTTCTTCACTGAGTGAGACTCTACCTCTGTTGGTGCCCAAGTGCTTTGTCATAAAAAGAGCTGAAGGTGGACAGGAAGAATAAAATATATAGGAAGGTGTTTTGCTGTGGATTGCTCCACATGATTTTTAGGTTGTACTGGCATTTTGTCTAGTTGCTGACTTTGTCCAGTAGACCCAACTAAACTGGTGTACATGGGAGTTTGTTCCAGTACTCAAACGNGGGTCATCTTTGTATCTAAACTCCAGCCCCTTCTATGCAAATAAATCACCTTCCTTAATGCCAGACCAAGTAACTTTACGGAAAGTTTAAAAAAATAAACCTCACACCTTTGAAACAAACCAGCCAGAAAACAGAAACGGAGCCAGACAATTGATAGTATCTGGGAGTTGCCTCTATACACAGCTCCATGACAGCTATGAAAATCTCCTACATTTACACCTAGCAGGGTTTCCCAGCATGTGTGTGTTTCTGGGACTCTGTGAGCAATGTGGGGTTGCTGTATTTAACACCTGCCTGTTGGTGGTCCCTCTTGTTACATGGGATGGTGAGCATCACAAAATAGACCTTGTGGCATCTTGAAAGGGACAATTCTGACCAGGCATCCCTGCTCCTCAGGCCTTTCTGAGTATTTGAACTCATGAGAACTGTACTGGGGGTTTGGGTTGATGGCAAGCTGAATATGTCACCATGTCCTGTGGTGCATCAACCCCAGCATCAGCAGCCATTTGAGGGAGGGGATTGTCCTGCTCTGCTCTGTGCTGGTGCAGCCCCACCTCGAGTCCCTTGTGCAGTTTTGATGTTTCTTTGTAAGAGGAACATCAAATTATAGAGCATGTCCAAAGGAGGGCAACCAAGATGGCGAAAAGTCTCAAGGGCAAGACTTGGAGGAGCATCTGAAGTCACTTGGTTTGTTCAGCTTGGAGAAGAGCAGGCTTAGGGGAACCTCACCACAGTCTACAGCTTCTTCAGGGAGGGCAGTGGAGGGGGAGCTGCTGATCTCCTCTCTCTGGTGAGCAGCAGAATGTGAGGAAATGGGATGAAGCTGTGTCAGGGGAAGTTCAGACTAGACAATAGAAGAAGGTTCTTCACTGGAAGAGTGGTTGGTCACTGGAACAGGCTCCACAGTGGGATGTGGTCATGGCACCAAGCCTGTCAGAGTTCAAGGAGTGTCTGGAGAACATTCTTGGTCATCTGGGATAGCTTTAGATAGTCCTGTGAGGAGCAGAGAGTTGGACTCGATCTTTATGGGTCCCTTCCAGCTTGAGATATTCTATAATTCTATGATTCCTTTAGCTCAGCATAGACTTGCAACACAGGAGGTTTTTAAGTTTTCCTCTGTTCAGGACTTGCTGACAGAGTCAGAGTTTGGAAGAACAAGGAAAAGACATTGCAACCTAAAAGATTTGGCTTATCTTGGCAGGAGGTTACTGCAATATTGAAAGCAATTAGCATATCTTCATAGAGTCCATTTAGAAGGTTTTGTGAAAATACGTGTAATTAAATGGAACCTAAGCTAATCTGACAACTTCCACGGGGACCTACCGTGTTCCATTTGGGAAACAGGAGGAATTTTATGTAGCCTTTTGGAATCCAGTTTTCCACCTGGTCTATGATTACTCTCTTTGCTCATACAGAAGTCCTGTGATCTGAATACACTGCAAATAGAAAATGGCTGTTACATCTGTTAAGCATCCACCCGACAGATGATGGTGTAGTTTAACAGAGAATTAGAACAAGCCTGACATTTCCTTCATGGTCTAAATAGTCTAATCCAGAGAAAATATAGTAGGCACAGAAACATTAAATTATTTGAGTTTTTCAAAACAGAATCTAAGGAATAGAATTCAGTGGAAGAAAATGAAATGCTAATAGAAGGAAATTGATGATAAATTCTCATTTTGAATAAATACAAGTATAAAACAATCACATTCTTTTAGAAAAGCTGTAAACATCCTTTGACTACTATCTTAAGCAAACTATGAGTCTATTGCTATCCAACTTCTATCTTACCTCTATAAACAAGAGGGAAAAGTTTATCTAAAAAGGAAGTTTTCTTCACTGAGTGAGACTCTACCTCTGTTGGTGCCCAAGTGCTTTGTCATAAAAAGAGCTGAAGGTGGACAGGAAGAATAAAATATATAGGAAGGTGTTTTGCTGTGGATTGCTCCACATGATTTTTAGGTTGTACTGGCATTTTGTCTAGTTGCTGACTTTGTCCAGTAGACCCAACTAAACTGGTGTACATGGGAGTTTGTTCCAGTACTCAAACGTTGCTATTGAAAAAACAGCTTTATTCTCAGCTGGCTCTGAATTTGCCCCTCGCTGGAGCCAAGAGCCATCGTCCCCAGCACTGAAGGGCTGCCCGTGTGCAGGTGCTGCCTTGGCAGGGAGCACATTCATCAGGCCTGATGAATTTCAAATTGCCTGTCCAAGAAGGTCCCAGATCATTGCTGCGGTTTGAAAACTTGGCTGAGGAGAAGGAGGAGGAGACTGGTCCCGTCGTCAGCAAAACCAGCCCTGTGGGTTTCAGTCCTCTTAACACATCTCGGTTTCTTCAGCAACTGTAAACACGAGTGAGCCTCCTATAGAAAATGGTTGTCATGGAGCTTCTGAAAGAGGAAGAAGTATTTTTAGAAAGAGCTTGGAGGTCAACTGAGTGTCTTTGACCAACGTGGCCAGCACAGGCTCCAAGGCTCATCTCAACTTTGCTTGTACACAGGCTAAGCTCGGCATCTCATCAGAGTGGTGAGGAATGGAGATAGTGATAGTAAACAAACAAGTTGTGCTTGCTGTCCTTCTTCCACAATCAAGCTTGAACTTTGTCTCTTTCTCACCATCCTGCTGTGAAATTGGAATTTCTGTTGTGATTGCATGTGGCTTAGGTTTTGTGTATGTTGGTTAAAGTGTGTCTGGGTTATATATCAGTCAGTCCAAACTGGAAAAAAACAAGAGCAGATGTCTTGAAGAGAAAAGGAAATAGCCAAGACACAGCTCCCCCACACTTTATCTGTTTCATTTGCAAATTCTTCTTCATTCACAGCATGAAATAATTCTGGCCAAAAACCTCAGAGCCTAGCAGATTTCAGTAACAGTGAGAAATCAGGTATTGTGACCTGATAAAAGAGACTTTGAAATATATCTAAATCCAATGAGGATAGATACAGCCAACTGACTCAGAAAGAGAGAGAGTTGCAGGAAGACAACTGAAGGGTTTGGATGACACCACAGTGTTATTATTTCATTACTGTAAGGTTTCATAGCGTCATCACAACATTTGTGGATGTGATGAATCTACCATATCGTTTAAGCATGGGATACACAACAGTGACTCTGGAGCAATAGCAGCTGTGATTTCTTGTTCTGATGCCCACTCTCAAGCCTTTGGTTTCCCACATCATCTCAAAAGTCATCTCAGCAGAAGAGCTGAGGGGGGGAAACGCTTCAGGTCTTTACTAGGTTTGTTTATTTTTTCTCAGAAGAAAAGTATCTTCTCTTTTCCTGGCATTAGTCTGGCAAGAATTTCTGTTTCATGGGGCACGAGGAGATGACCTATGTACTGCTTTCTGCCTGCTGAGCCTGTGAAGTGCCATAATATATCCAAACTGCATCTCTGGGCTTCAGAAAGATTAATGACTTTTTTCTGCCTTTTCCTGTTGAATTGCTTCTCTGTGACTGTCAAAGCCCTGTTTTAATTTTTTTCCATAACTTTAAATGATTTTAGGGTGTTAGAAGCTTTTAGTTGTTCTATTTCACTATTTTTTTCTTTCCCTCATCTCCAGGAGGCTTTTGCTTTGGTATTGATTTTTTAAGTATGGAAGTTTTTTCTCAATTTCTCTCTTTCAGGAATCTCATTTGCATTACTACAGGTTCATTAAAATAGATCTTAGGACCTTTAACAGAAATGTTTGTTGTGACAATATTAAAACAGGCCACCTCTGATTGCCTCTGTTCACTCTGAGATGAGGATAAGCTATTTCTCCTGGCTGTCTTCTGAAGATAAAAATAGTTTCAGTGTAAAGCGAAACCTGACTGCTTGCTTCAGCCTAGATTTCTATCCTCTTTACTTAATGTCATATAAAAAAGGCAAAAACCTGTTCACCTGATAGGCAGGAGTCTGGACTAGAGGTACTTTCCTGCCTGAGTTGTTCTGTTTCGGAGCCTGTTGTCATATAAATGCTCAGGTTAAGCTGAAAGGAAAAAAAAAGGCAATTACATCAAAATTTAAAAGATATTTTGCAAATAAAAGTTAAAATATTATGTTACAGTATTTTTCCCTTTTAAATTTTTTTTTCAATGCCTGAGCTTTCTGTTGAATTTGAGATTTGGAAAATCAGTTCTATGGAGTTTGCCATTCAAAAAAGACGTGTCTCACCTTCAATGACTTCCTCCTAGATACTTTTCTCTTTATAAAACCGACTAATATGATCTAATCCTCTGCAAATATAGTTGAATTTGTTGTTTCCAGTGGGAAACCACCTTCAAACAGTAACCAAAGGAACACCTTAAAATAAATAAATGTATTAAGCTGATAAAGACTCTAGACTTACTGGTTCTACTATATGATCTTGCTAAGATCAACAGCTTTTCAAGTGGCTTGAGAATGTGCCTCTTCTGTTTGGGTTCTCATGTAAACAGAATGCCCAGGTTGTCTTCAAAGTTTGCATCCTCACCCTCCCTGCTCTTTGTCCCTGCCTATGGTTACCCATGTTCAAAGGAGCTTAATCCAGACTAGAAGATGTGCAGAGAAGGGATGTCAAAATGACCAGAGGAACTGAGATGTGACTAGAGGAGTTTTGTTTATTTACGTTAGAAATACCAGAGTGAGAAGAGATATGACAGATCTCAATAGAAAAGGGCAAAAGGAAAGACAGGAAGAAAGGGGAGAAGCGGGGGAAAAGCAAAGGAGGAAAAGAAAGTTAATTAAGCACAAGTACAGTTGTTAAAGGTACATTTGATCTTCAGAGGTGTCAGATTGTGGAAATGCTCAGTCTGGAGTAGCGGGTGGAAAACCTTCACAGGTTAAATTGAGGTTTGATCATTTTGAGAGGAATGGAATGACGCTACTGTCCACAGAATATAGGATTGTACAACCTAGATCTGCCTGTCTCCTAACTCCTGCTTTGTGCCTTCTGACACCACAGTGACCCTTCCTACTAAAGAAGCCAACTAGGATAAACCCTTGCAGACCATCCATTCTAACAAATTTTTATAGAAATATTTACTTATTTTTTCCTGACCTTGTAACAGGAATGCTTGTAAAGAAGATCCAGGTGCCAAGTTGGCAAATATCCTTGTTTTGGAACAAAGCTAGCAAGTTAGCCATTTGCTGTCTGTTTTATCATTTGTGACCTTAGTGTGCCTGTGAATCTCCTGACCTTGCTCAGAGTGCCATGTGGTGATTGTATTCTTGTGTTTGCAATCATTATCTTTTTAAATGAAAGGCCTAAACCAAGTGTCCATGTCATTAAATATTGTGCTTGAAATATTCAAACTAGTGGAGATGTTATCTGGCCTTGATTTAGGCAAATAAGGAAGGACCTGACCTCAATCTTTACATAAACAGCCAGCAGCTAGCAGTAAATCTGTTTGCCAGGGTGACAGGTGGAACTCTTCTCTAGGGTTCAGTTTCCTCTCTACCATCCACATCCACTTCATCAGCCAATTTGGAGAAAGCATATCGATTGTCAAGTGAACTCTTAGGAAACAGTCAAGACAAATGTACCAGGATTTCTGATCGAATTTTTATCACTCATAGTCTTTTAGTCTTTGATGGGAAAATGTTTCTTTCACAGCACCATCAGCCTCCTTGCAATCTTGTTGAGGTTAACAAATAAAAATATCTATTTATTTAGTGTTTCAGGTTTATACACCCAGAGTAAGTCCCACGTGCATGTAATTTGAATACAAAGGAAAAAATGTGATTGTCTTCTTAGTTAAGCAGGGGAGTAAACGCAGCTCTCTTGTCTGGCTTTACTTTCTACCACGGTGCTTCCTCCCCCGCTTCAACATTCACTTAGCTAGGAAGGACACTAAAAGGAAGGGCTCTAAAAGGAAGGACACAAAGCTGTGTAATTTACTTGTAAAGCCACACTGTACATGGGCAAAAGCCAAGACATGGGAAGCATTGAAACGTCAGGAACAGAAAGCAGCCAGCATTAACCCCTTGCTGGAAGGACTCGTGTCCATGTGTTGCCCCTTTTACTACCAGTGCCTAGTTTAATATCATCTTAATCAAAGTGTCGCCTTAATGCTGCAGACATACCTGGGACCATCCCTCAGTGTCCCTATAAAGAAGGCAATCATGACTTATACCCTAGGAAGATACAGATTCAGGCAACATTTTGTTCTATTTCCATGCACAAGTATCAGAATAGAGGCGACCAAGTTACATGCTGAACAATTCCTTAACAATATGGAAAAAAAATGGAACTGTATTCCAACATTAAAGTTCAATTTCCAGGGAGCAAACAGAAAAATAACAACAGCAAAGGAACCCCTCACTCTAAAGTGAAAGCAAATTTTCATGCAACTAACAAAAAAATCATCAATTTTTAAATGAAAATTAACACTCGAAAATTATTGTTTCAATTTTTTTCCATACTGCAACAGCTCTGAAGTGATTGTACCAAGCCTTGAAATATCAGCTCAGAAGTGCATGGGATTGGGTGGAATAATAGAGGGAAGTTTCCTGGGACTTCTTCCAGGTACTGCACTGTGCAACTGGGAAAATTATCATGTTATGTGATGTCAGTAGGACAGGATCTGCTTTGATTAAACCATCTAATCACATTACTTGATTAAATTCTTTAATCAAGGTGGGTCCTGTCTGTTCAGTAGCCTGAAAATATAACGAGTTTTAACTGCATACCTCAGGCTGCTAAAACAGGGCAAATACTCCTATGTGTACTGGCGTGGGAGGTATGGTTGCAAAGCATGTATTTGGATATGCAAACAAATACAATCTCTGTGCACATTTCTTGGGTTCAAAGTAGCCGTTCTATGTAAATTCTGGGGCTTGCTACTATTTTTAACTTCTTACTGGCTACCATGACTCAGCGATAAATCTTTAGGGCATTTTCACGTGGTCCGAAAAGCAGTTGCATATGCTCTGTGCTGTGTGGAACAGTCCTGGAGATTTCCCATCATGGGCAGAAAATCTGGTTCTCTCCTTCTGCTTTTGCAACTGTTCATAAAAAACCAAAACCAAACCAACAGAGAGAAGGTGAGCCTTCGGGGATAGGAAACAGAGCAGTGTACAGCCATCACACCCAGACTGTCACTATAAACCAGAGCATTTCTCACGGCTAGTCCCCTATGGATCAGTATTTGCTGTCCATCACCGTTTATATGGGAACTTTCCAGGGACTGCTCAATCCACTGTTTTTAGTAGTCTCTCTGACCTTTCCTGGTGTTCCCTGCCAAGTGCATAAACACAGGTTCTTGTGTCTTGCTTCATCTCATGGGAAGGATGTCAGTGCACTTCCTTACTTCGCCTTCCTGCACTCCTGTTCAAACTTTACTCCCTTGTTTGCCAGTCAAGGAGAAGTTTGTAATGAGGAATGCAGGAGACTGTAGGATTGCCAGACCAAGATTATGCAAAGAAACTCATGACTGTATAAAAGTTTGCAAAGCTTCACAATCCAGAGATGTCCAGATGAGTCCCAAATGTTGATATACCAGATATCAGCCTTTATACAACTGCCTGAGCTTTAAGGAAAAAAACATGTCTTCATAATACTTTTTTCACTTGAAAATGCGGGTGCTTCGAGAATAAAAAAACAGTGTAAAACTTCATACACTATTCTTCAGCTTTCAGGAAAGTGGAGCGTATTTTTTTTTATCCTCTGGAGTAAAACATTTGTAGGAGTACGCCCACTTTGCACTACAGAGCAGCTGTAACCTAGTGGAAGCAGGTTGTTGCCATTGGGTATACTAATAATTTTAGCAATTCACCTTTCAGAGGTACATCTGCACTGAGACCTCAGATCAGGACAGTACTCAGTCCCTTACTTTTCTGTACTGAGACTCCTTGAAGTCTGATAGAGACTTCAGCCGTTCCCCCAAATAAATTACCAGTCCCAAGTGGCAATTAGGTGGAACACTAATCCAAAACTGTAATCCTAGAAGCTTCACGCTGAGATGCTGCCTAACATGTTTAAAATCTGTGGGCCCTGAGTTTAGGGGCAGGAAGTCATGAAAAGTCTGGAAAATCCTCAGTGTTGGGAGTTCTGAGTGGCTTGGTTAAAATCAGTGTTTCATTAACAAATGGCATCTCTTTGGCTGTTGGGCCAGGTGAGAGTGTGTTGAGAAGATCCACCTCAGAGCAGGTGTTGCCACTGTTGCCTTGATAATGGCAGGGCCATGGGAAGCAGGGAGTTGCCTTCGCATCCCTTCCACCCAGCCAGTTCTCTGGGCTTGTGGGGTCAGATATGGCTGTTCCTGATACTGCAGGAGAAAAGGATGGTCTGGGCTGTGAGGATGGGCTGCTCAGGAGAGCCTGAGAGCCTGGAAAGGAATGTCAGGGGAGTGACCAGGTTTGTGGCAACCAGGGTGAGTGCTGTGGATAGCAAAAAAAGCTTTTTTTCCCAGTCAGTTACGGATTACCTTGGGGTGGTCAGCTTTCTTCCCTGCTTAAGGGGAACACAAATGCACTCCCTGATTTTAGAGGGGAGGAGGTCCTGTGGTGAAGCTAAAGAAATTATAGGGTCTAGTCCTTGTGACTACTGCAGTCCACA
The DNA here is from genome assembly GCA_013397755.1 of Cnemophilus loriae. Classification (NCBI taxonomy): domain Eukaryota; kingdom Metazoa; phylum Chordata; class Aves; order Passeriformes; family Corvidae; genus Cnemophilus; species Cnemophilus loriae. The sequence continues at coordinate 420,246 of VZTF01001111.1, read as the reverse complement.
TGATCTCCACTAAACTTGTGGTATATTAAATACTTGAGCCCTACCTCTGCTACCATCCTTGTAACAAGGTAAAAATACCAGTTTCTTTTAGAAAGGATTTCTAAGTCTAATTATGAAAAGAGTTGTAGGAGATCTAGATAGCAGAAGGAATAATATTAATACCTCTAGTATTTAAATTCTTTTAAATGCCTTTTTTGTTTTCCAAATTGTGAAAATGTTCAGCTTAGTAATTGTTCTAGTGTCCCTGAAAATCTTGCTTTTTTGTTTTGGACTCAGAATCGTGTTATTGCAACAGGTGACTTTATGGCATTACTACTTGATATGAGGTCGTTTTTTCTTACGTGAGAAGCCTCACTGACTTGGATGAGCTCTGTCTGAGAGTAATTGCTAACCTGCAGGAACGGGTACCACACAAAGGAAAGTGTTGATGGAGGTATTTCCATTCCAAAGATATCAGGCAGAACTAACAGCCTGGCTTTTGTCCTTTTGTGAAGGAGGACAATCACAAAGATAATTCTCTTGGCTATCACATAGCAAGACTGCATGTCAATATGTAAAATTACCTCAAGGAAAGGACTGAGTTGAAAGGTCTTCTTTTTGCTGTGTGATAGCCAATACCTGTATTTCAAAGCCTTACTGTTAGTCAAAAGCTTCTCAAGAATATGCATTTATGTTATCTTCTGTGAAAAGCTTTTTTTTTTTAGCAACTAGCAAGAAAGTATAGAACTGGGGGGTTGGGGAAGAAAAACTACCTACCAACATCTCTTGGCTGTGCTGAACTCCAGAAATATGGGCACTTGGTGCTGGGGAAGAATTTAAAAATGAAACTGTTAATGAGATTGATGAACTCAGTACAGCATATTTGAAAATTACTACTGTACTCACTCCTAGGCTTTATTTTACTCAATTAAAAATGACTCCTTAGTTTCTACTGGCCCCACCTCTGAAACATTTCCTAATAGGAAAGTCATTATATTCTGACACCTCTGTGCTCCCTGATCATTAAGTTTTGATAATTGCATGCTCCCAGTTTTTCGTTTTCCCATACTTTATCTCTTCCCTTTTCTTTGCTGTATCTGTTGTTACATCTTCCATCATGTGATACCCGAGGCTTTGTGTTTACCAAGTGTTTCAGTTGCTCAAAGACAAGTTGAACATGTTTGGAACCCGCATCTAGGATGGTCAGGGAGGGGGCAGGCAGAGTGACACCTGCTTGATGCATCTTGGAAAGGCTTGGATGTTTGTTTGGCACAAGGCTGCAATGACGCATGGAAAACTGAGATGCTCCGTACCAAAAGAGGAAGAACTGGGGGAATTGGGAGCCCTGGGCCACAAATGCTGCTGTTCACTGTGCTTTGGTAACTCTACTGCAAGTCTGGATTGCAGCAGAGATTTTCAGATGGTTGTGTGATTTGAACATCTTCAACCTTTTTCAACATTTAGTCCTTTTTTGGTTGCTTTTCTCCTTATTCTATATGGAGCTCTGTGTTTGAGAACACCATATTTTCTTGTACGGCAACTTCAGTAATCTCTGACAAATTGATGAGGTCTCAGGGGCTGGAGAGAGACAGTGCTACAAGAAAGACCACGTTATCCTGGAAAGAGTTTTGGTCAGAGGGTGAAGTGTTTGAGGAGCACATTCCAACTCGAATAAAATCAGCTAAAGTGAGATTAATGTACCATAGATACAGAACTGTCAGTCTTGCCAAGAGTCATGAAAACACCTTGATTAATTTTGTGGATGGAGACCTGTGGCTTCCTCTTGAGTGGCTGGGACAACAAAATCTTCCAGGCTCAGTGCAGTAGAAGAGCAGTTCTGCAGAACCTTTCAGTTTTATTGGTATATTTTAATTTATTTCTGCCTTATAAGTTTTTCCTACATGCATATGTAAAACTTCCCCATTGCTAACTTGATTACTGCATATAATATTAACAATTTGCAGGCTGCCACCTGCTGAAAAGGCCTGAAGGCAAATTTGCTTTCCATACGGTTTCAGGTCTCCACCCATCCTATGAGCATGACTTCGAAGGCTTAAGCATTTTGCATTTATAGCACTTTTGCAACTGTTCCATTGTGAGGAGATAAATGAGTGAGGTTTCAGCTGCTTCTTTTGGGTTACGATAGCAGACTGTCCATAGAGGCAAGTAGTAGTGACCTTGCCGCGTTTCTCACCTCTGAGATGGCCTCAGAGATGAATCCAGCAGTCCTGAAGTTGGGGGAAAATTGGATTAAGCACCAATCATTGAGATTTCCCAATACAGGTTTTTAATATGATTACATAATTCATAATAGAGTGTATTATTTACTATTATGTTAGTGAACCAAACTCTTCACACATTACTGAAAACTTTCAGTGTTCCCTTTCTAAGATCCTGAATCAATTTTTTTTCAGGATTTCCATTTAATGAAAACAAATTCCTGGGTAGAGATCCATATTGAGTAGATGTTTGTGTGCTGGTGGCCTGTTGAGCAGCAGCAATGAATTATGCAGAAAAGCAAAAACTGATAAAGAAAAATAGATCCAGGAAGTATATATAATATGTCAACTCCTTTTCCCATGAGCAAAACCTCATCACCCTGAAGGGATCAGCAGAGTTCGAAGCAAAATGTGCTTCACACCTTGGTTGCACAAATGGTTGGATGGGTGCCATTAGAACCAGGCAAGCCAGTACTGGCACGAGGTGTCTTCAGCAAGTAATTCCCACACTGTGTTTTGCTATAAACCCTGTCTGCTTCCACAGGTACCTCTCTGAAGCCACTGATGGCCATTTCAGAAACCACTGCCTCTGCAATTTGCCTGTGTCCTTGACAATACCATCATCACCTCTTCATCCTGTCTTCTAAGCAGAAGGGCCACTTCTTGATATGCCCTTCTTGTAGATACACTTCCACCTTGCTTACAGCAGGCTCACAGTGAAATAAGACATTTTTCACCAGCTGGAGAATGCTGCCCTGCTTTCATGGGTTACTAGACCAACCACTGATTTTTTTTTTAAAGTTAGTGGTAAAGGTTTGGTCTGTAAAAGTTGCCTGTAGATCACTTCAACACCAAGGAAATTGTCTCACTTTTTATCACTTTGTCTTTAAATCAAGGTTGATGCTTTCTTAGGCAGAAAGCATTAATTTAAATGTGAACTGTAGGGCTTGATTCTGTTCACCTGTAGAGGAAAGGATAATTCCTGCAGCTGCAGGAGCCAACATTATAAGTTTTATGCCTTGCTTCACCTGTCAGTTTATAGCAGTCCTGTCTGTCTTTCTGATCCTCTCTTCTAAAGAGTGTAATGTTGCTGTTGAGTTCTGGATGAGAGTAATTACATTCTCTTGATAGACAGCTAAATGATTTAGGTCATCTTCCCAAGATCCCGAAGGCCAACATGGCATTGTTTTGTGGTTTTTGGTTGGTTGGTTGGTCTGTGTGTGTTGGCCTGCCAGGATTTAGTGCATTCTAAAGTGATTTGCAAAGTGGGTTTCCTGGTCTTTAGCTCATACCGGTTGGGAAGGGGAAAGGTAAATGAGCCCCAGCTTTGTCTGCTGAATCAGTTCTGGATGTGTGTGCCAGGTGCCAGTATTAGTAAGCACTACTATCGCAGAAGATACAGGTTAAGAGCAGAATTTACTCATCGTATTCTTAAATAAGCACATCAAACACAATCTGCTGTATCACCAGAGCTGTTAGCTAAGGGCAATACCCGACATCTGATAACAGCACTGGTGCAGCCAAATGGAAAACATGGGTATCTCGCTGTTCCTAGGAAATGTCAGAACTGTTTGCTGTATTCTCAGCATGTTAAGATTATAATTAATTTATTTTAAAATTATTTTTTCTCCCCATTGAATTAACAGAAGATTCAGTAAGTGGAATTGATAGTAATCCAGGGGTGCTTTCCAAATTAGAAACATGATGTCAGTTAGGTTGCTGGTCAGGAGGTGGGATATCTCATCTATGGCAGAGCCAAACTGGCTCTGGTTTGCTGGCTGATAATTCTTTATTCCTAGCTGAGACATTCCAGGGGTAACTGGCTGGCATGGTGCTTGGTTGGTGAGTGGCTATCCCAGCTGTGAGGAACCAGCCTTCAGGGATCAACCTGATGGGCTGAGCCCTAGTGAATGCAAGTGGAGCTGCTGTGCTGTTCAGCTGCACAGCTAACAGGAGAAATACAGCCCCGCTTCAGGCACAATCCCCTCTGGAGATACTCACCTCTCCCCTGCTCACCCCTGGATTTATCCCTGTGCTGTGATTTTTACTTTTCTCCTTTAGACACAGAAAATGCATTGCAAACGACACTTTCACATGGTCAGAAACAAAACATATCTGAGAAGTGCTACCTCCAGTATAGTTTTACTTTTAGTCATCTTCAGTTACACAGAGGGAAAGACACTGACAGTGATTCTGCAGCATTACCACATTCACTTAATCCTAGTGTGGAAGGAGAGGCTGTGGCTAACAGGTTGTTTGTAATGTCATTTAATTTCTAAACAAGCTGATAATCAGTTCTGAATCATGAGTTTGATAGAGAACTTGGAGCTTTTGTTAGGCCCAGAATTGTTTATTGGAAAGTTTCTGTTTCCCCCTGGCGAGACCCACACATAGTGAAGTTAACCAGAACCAAAAGTAAAATCACATTCTCTTATTTTATTTCAAATTCTTAACTCAGATCAGGATTATCAAACAGGCTCCTTTAATTTACATACAGTTCAGACAGATGGAAGAATAAGGACTAATTTCTCAGTGTGTCCTTGGGTCTGAGTGAGTTTTGTATTATTCCATAGATAACCAACCTGAAGGTGTTTGGTGTTGTAGCTTGGCCACTTTAATTCCAAATTTGCAGACAGCCCATAAAGGAGTGTTTTCTTTAACTTTTGTTTATTATTTTCTCCCAAAGCCTGTGTCCTATTTGGACGCTGCACCTGTACTTGCTTTTTGTTCCAAAGATAAGAGTATTCTGGCATCTTTCCAGTATCTAAAATAGAAGTCTCCTAGAGAACCTGCTGCACAGGGTGATAAAATACAATCTGATTTTACCTTCCCACCTTTCAGTCGCTGTCCCACATACTTCTCACTCCTGGTGTACCTCTTAGTTGTGGCTAGATTGAAACATGCCTGGTAGCACTTTGCTAAACAAAAAGTCCCACTAATTGAGTGCAGAAAGGATATTTGTCAAGGTGTGGATCTGAAAGAGCCATAGAAGACACCATTTATAAACGGGGGAGAGCAATTAAGTGACCAGTCAATCTGTGTCTCCTTATGTCTGTACATGGAGTGTGCTTTGACCAGTGTCCTCCTGTGTGACCTTACGGAATGCCTGGGGAAGGTCACTGTGACATCCCTTCCCCTAAAGGGTGGGATGTCACAGCCACATTGGTGGGTGAAGTGGGGGAGTGCTTTATAAAAATCCTTAAGTCCTTCTGCTCAAATTCCCCCTCTGGAGATGACTTTACTTTTATGACCTGCCCTTTCTGTGCCTGTACCTGAAAGGTGCGTTCAGAAGCTGAAATTTCCATGGTGTTTAACCCCCTTGTGCTCTTTGCTTTCCTGCATCTCCTGAGCCTGGACTCCAGCATGGAGCAGGTTAAGAAAGAATGAGAGTGGAGCAGGTAGGGGTGGAGCAGGGTCTCTGGGCCAGTGAACATAGGTGAGGCAGACAGGCAGTGGCTCCGTGGGGAGGCACAGGGAGTAGCGGGGTCAGCTGCTCAGGTGAGGGTCAGTGTTTGATGGGGAGCCGGCAGCCTGGAGGTAGAAGACGAGGAGGAGATTGTGTGGGTAGGTACTGGAAGAGGAGGGAGAGGAGAAGGAGTGGGGGGGACACGCTAGAAGGGAAGGCGGCCAGGCAGGGGTGCAACAACGGCTGAAGAGCCCTGACTGGGGGAGCGAGCCCAGGCAGGTTCGTGGCAGGGGAAGTGGGTCTGGGTAAGGTGAAGAGCGAGGGTGTGCGGAGGGCATGTAGTATTCAGGAGAGGAAGTGGGCAGGTGGGTGTTCCCGACGACGTGGGCGCGGGGCCGGAGGAGGGTCAGCGAGCGGGGTGCGGCGGGAAAGCGGGCACGGGCTGAGAGGGGCGGCCCGGGGGCCGAGGTGGCCGCAGGGCATTAAGGGGCGGGCGGCATTCGGGCCGATAAAGGGCCGGGCGGCGGCCGGCGCGGGCAGAGCAGAGCGGCTGCGGCGGCAGAGATGGGGATGCTCAGCCTGCCCGGCTTTCTGTCCTGCGGGAAGAAGAAGGTGAGGCGGCGGGGGGAGGCTGGCCGGAGGCGCCGGGGCAGGTGGGGTACGGAGGCACCTAGGCAGGTGTGCGAGAATGTAGGCAAGTGTGGGTGCACTTGAGCAGGTGGGTTGTGGAGGTGCCCAGGTGGGCGTAGCGGCGCTCGGGCAAGCAGGGTGCAGGTACGGCGGCAGCTGTGGGCAGGTATGAAGTTGTCTGGGCAGGTGAGATCCAGACAGGTAGTGGTAGGTAAACTGGGATGAGCACCTGGGCATGTGTGAAAGGCACTAGGACAGGTGTTTTTTAAAGTGGGCATACAGGTATATGCTGATGTGAACTTCTGAACAAGTATGGGGGCATCTGGGCATGTGCAGGGGCAGAATAGGGGAGTCTCCTGGAGCTGCCCCCAGGAGCTGACAGCATGAAGGACTAAGGCAGGAGTAAGGCAAAACTGTCCATGGAGGTGTTTGGGCTCTCTGGTGGGACCCTCTCTCACAGGTCTGTGCTGTCCTGCCAGGGATCAGCTGGACTGGCAGCCCAGCTGGCTATGCCCACCCTGTCCAGCTGCCCAGCCATGCCAAGGTGCGTCTCTGGACAGAGAAATGAGGATATGACTGCCTTTCTTGCCTGGTGGGTGATCACAAGCCTTCCCTCTTCTCTTCCAAGGACTTCAGTTTGACAAATGAAAAAGATGCCCACTCCAGTGACAGCGATGAGAACTTGGAGCGTGGCAACTGGTCAAACAAAGGCGATTACCTGCTGTCCATGGTGGGCTATGCCGTGGGCCTGGGCAACGTCTGGCGCTTTCCCTACCTCACCTACCAGAATGGAGGAGGTACCTGTGCTGCATGGCAGGGTCGGGTGGGCACACCTTGCTGTCCTCACGAGAGAGGAGGGCAAGCTCCAAGGGCTAGCTCTGAGGTTGGGCATGTTCTGTCAAAGCTGGGTGGGAGCATCACCCTAGGAACTGGGATAGCGCCCGCTCATGGGAAAGGGGAGTAAGAGGCATTTGTGTGCTTTTTGAGTACCAGCTGAGAAGGGAAATAGCATTTGGTTTGAATTGCAAATTTCTACCTGAGAATTTAATCTTCTTCTGATTTACTCATAACCAACATGCACTTTTTTGTCCATGTGCCAATATCCTCTACTTGTCTAAATAGATATTGTCCCTCCCCAGTGCTTACCTCCTGGTAAGTTTATATTATAGACCATACCTGTTATGTTTATAGAGAACAGTTGAATCCCCTCTGTACCTTTGTTTTTCCATGCAAACAATCTAAGCTGGAATAATTATCCCAGCTCAATAATTACCCAGATCAGATGCTTGGGAAGTGTGAGACAGAGAGAGCCTCTACCTGCTTACACAATGAACCAGTGGCAAAGCCAAGCCGAGGCACTGCCTTCCCTGGCTTGTAGTCCAGAGCTTTATCTACTTGCCAGGCTACCACTGGTAATTAAAGAGAGCATAAATAGTAACTGCAGAGAACTTACTTATGTGTACTTATTTGCTCTGCCTAACAGTTGTTGAAGTCAAATTCTGGACTGTAAATGCAGCATAGCCCCCACAGCTGCACATGGAACATAGGAGGCATTCTCAGTACAGAAGTTTTATTGGAGTGAGCTTGGCTGGTTTGCATTACTTACAGTATTGTTGAAGAAAATTGCAAAAGCAAAATAACTTGTGACGTTGGCCCTTTTCTTATCTGCTGCAGCAGAAATTTTGCATTTAAAGCATATTTGTGCTGCTGCTTGCATCCTTTTCTGTGCCCCTTGCCCATGATTGATAAAGAGAGTGGTTACATCCTTGTTTCGAAACACAGGAGTAATCTAGTTAATTCTCTGGGACAATTCGCTTCCTGAAATTACATCAGGTATTTGCAGTTCCTTGCAGAACTGGGTCCTTGATTGCTTTAAATTCACTGAGAGTGATGAGGACAGATTCCTGCAGGGATACCATATTGTTTATGAAACTTGTGCTCTCGCTTTCCCTGTTTTCTGTGCACACACAAAGAAGTGCCAGTCCCTTTCACAGAACAGGGTGCTCATTGATATCAGGTTAACATGCACTTTTAAATAGACTTGAACAAGAGATCCTGAGATGTTGTTTGACACAGGACTCAGCCAACCATAGAAAATAATTTTCATGCTTTGATGTCCAGTAGCTGCTTAACAGGGCAGTTGCAAAACACAGCTAAGTACACCCAGGAATGGTTCTGTTCCTCTTTAAATTAAAAGCTGGAAGATTAAATAGAAAGTGGACAAGGCTGGTGGTGCCTACAGCTGAGCAGTGTTCCTGCTTGTATTAGAGCACATCTTCAATAGTTTTTGTAAAACTAATTTACTTTCTATAAGAGAAGCCATTCTTTTTAAATCAGCAGTTCTGACAGTCTGTGTCTCTTCACTGCAGGTACTATTTAGTCTTATAGAAAACATGATTTAGAAACAAATCTCTGTATTTTGAAAAAAAACCCCTCCAGTGGGGTATTTGAGCAGGGAGGAAAAGGGGAGTATAAAATGTGATAAAACTATGGTGAATGCTGAAAGATGCATTGTTTTCTCTGTGTGTGTGATTGTGTTTTTCCTGTGTTTTTTATTTCCTTCTCTCAGGTGCTTTTCTAATCCCCTACACCCTGATGCTGGCTTTAGCTGGCTTGCCTTTATTTTTCATGGAATGTTCCCTTGGGCAGTTTGCCAGTCTAGGGCCAATTTCCATCTGGAGAATACTACCATTGTTTCAAGGTTGGTTTTGTTATGTTTCCTGAGATCTTTTTTTATTGCAGTAATAAACTGTTGTGAATTAATGATTTCTTCCTGAAGTTACTAATTCTGAGACACCGGTATCTGTGTAGCAACTATTCCAAATGTTACAGGGTCAGTGTTATGTTCCCGGGTACATACTTCCTCATTATTCAGTTAATAAAAAGATGTTGATTAAAGATTTCCCCAAAAAGGTTCTTGGTTATGAAAGGTTTTATCAATGATTCTTCCAGTGTTAAGCAACACATCACCCTCACTCCAGCTGTCCAGGCAGAAGGAAATATTCCTGTTTTGCTGTGTGAGGGAAAACCTCAGTAAAACAACTGGTGTACTGTGTGCAACAGATTGAAAATAAATTTTAGAAGTTGACTTTATCACTGTTTCTTTGTGCTTCACGTCCAGTGTAGCTTGCAAGGCAATTCTGTGTTGGATGGACTAATTCTGTATTTGGCTGCCAGTGCTGGCACAGGCACACGGGTCTGGGTGCTCTGTGCAATACTGTGCACAAGCATCCAGCAGCTGCCCTCGGAGTCATCTGTGGGTGTGATAAAATAGCCTAGACTCTGGCTTTGTAAAGTGAGGTGCCTCTTGAGATAAGAGAAACTGTTGTGGTCTATTGTGGTAGTTTGTCTCTGTGAGGGTTTGTATTTCATAGAGAGATTTGTTTGGAAACAGTTAACCATGTGCTTTCCTCACTCCTGTCCATCCCGGTCCTGTACCGTGGGTGTAAATGACTAGGCAATAGTTTTGTTTGTCTTAATCTACCAGAGGAGTTAATGTAGGAATAAGGAAATTTCTTTCTGATGATACAAGAATTTTGCTTGTCACCTACGGAAACTGGTTGCCCCAACAATTATTCCTTTTGCCAGTCTCTGTTCTGCAGTGCAAGAACCTTTCATGAAAGCAGTGTGTTTATCCTTAAAGTGAAAGTTTTTAAACACAGCATATCTTTTATGTGTCTGCGAAGACAGAAACTTAAATATAGTTTCTAAGAGGATTGGTACAGTTCGTCAGGCTTTCCCAAACTCACAGAACAAAACTCATTTTAACAAGGGGGAGAACAGTAATATTGGCACAGATTTACTGTAGTTCAAAGCATTCATTACAGGGGAACCTTTAAAATGGCTTGGGCAGTCCTAGCGCAGTTTGTTTTATTTTACTAAGTTTCCCTCTGAACGGGGAGAGAACAAAATACTGAATTTCTCCTTTAGACTTTGCAAATAGTCCAATTTTTCTATGGGCCTGATTCAAACTCCATTTCAAAACCATGTTTGAGAGGGTCCGTTTGGATCATATCCATAATTTCATGGGTTTAAGATTTTACTGTTTGTTTGCTGTTAAAAAATATTTTAAAACCAAACAAAAACCAACTTCAACTTCTTCCCAAGTAGCCTTTTAAAAGTCAAATGAAGGCTGTTTGTTTTGGTGGGGTTTGTTTTGGTGGGGTTTTTTTTGCAACCCAAATTTGTGGTGGTTAAGACACTGTGTCTTTCTCTTTCCTAGGAGTGGGCATCACAATGGTCATCATCTCAACATTTGTGACTATCTACTACAACGTTATCATTGCTTATGCACTCTACTACTTATTTGCCTCATTTCAAAAAGTGCTGCCATGGTCAGACTGCTTTTCCTGGGCAGATGAATTCTGCAGCAAGACACGAATAGGTACCATACTTACCAGACAGAGTTTAATATTATTGGTTTTGGTAACTACTGTTTTCTGGGTGAAACTATAGGAGCAAGACAGCTATCCGTGGCATCAAAAGTCCTTCCTGGAGTTTTGCGTCTGAACACAGAGGAGTGATGCTTATCCACTTCCCTGCCACGAGTTCTGGGTGCTTGGGAAATCTACAGAGAACTGGGCTGAAATCCCCTTGTTGGATCTTTTTATTCTCCTTTAAAACCTCAGCTTTTTTCTAGTACATACAGTCCCTGGGAATACTACATTCCCATTTCATCAGGCTTCGTGGCAAAAAAATACCTTCCTTCCTGTGATTCTGTGATTCTTCCACGAGACAAACTACTGCAGTAGTTTTTATCGAGGTTTTTTCATTGCCCCTTGCCTCCCCTGTGGCTATGGTAATCCTGAGCACCACTGAGGCACTGGTTTCACACTTCATTAACTCTTTAGAATGTATTTCCACACTATTGTTCTTGTGTTTGACGGCAGATGTAGGGCCAAACACTTGTTATCTCACCAGTTTCCATATCAGACCAGTTTAAGGCAAAAGGTGAAGTTGGTGAGGTAATTACCAGTCAGCAGCTGGAAATGTCTTGCTGGATAACCAGTGATTATTAAAATAACAAGGACAAGATCAGGATGGATTACATTGTTTACAGTATTAATGTAAATATATCTCAACCATATATCTGAAAATCTCTTCTAAGATGCCTTATGTAACAGAAAGTTGATGATTACTTATTGGCAAAACAAAAAATATTTCAGTACGTAATTTGTAAGTGCTGGGGGAATACAAAACTGAACTGAAGAAGCTGTCCTGAAATAGGCTTCAACAAGATTTTCCAGTAAATGCAGATACATATGCTGATAAAGTGTTCTTTATTGTATGTTCTGGCAAAAAATTCCCAACCCTAGTTTCCATTCCTCCAACCCCGCTCCAAGGAAAATATTTAAAGTGCTCTAATAAGTCCTCTGCCACATTAAGATGAATACCAGATACCAGACGATCCATGTGTCACCTTGGTTTGGGACAAAGGTTTTCGTGGAGTAACCAAGGCTACAATTCTAACTACGCTCAGTTCTGATTTTTACAAGTATTCTTGAGGATAAGTAAAACGTGGTGAGCACACCAGATTCTTGGTGTTTTGATTTACAGTCAAGCAGCGAAGTCACAGCTGCAAGTGACACTTTAGGTTTGTTTCTCAACATTGTTAGCAGGCAAACTGAAGCTGTAATTGCTTAGGAAACACATTTGCTGTAATAGTCTGATTTTTTTTTTTTTTTATAATACTCATCCCAGTGTTAATGATTCCTTTTCCTTGACTTCAGTAAGCGACTGCAACACAACCTTGCATGGGGAAACCATTCATGCAAACTACTCAGTCATCACGAGCAACAATCTCACATGTATAAATGGCACCATAAACTACAAACCAGTGCAATTTCCCAGTGAGCAATACTGGAAGTAAGTAAATACTTGAAAGAAATTACTGAAAATACCTTTTTATGCATTGTGGTTTTGGATGTACCTTTTTTTTTTGTCTTATCTTGCAGTCCAGAAAAAATCTAGTCAAGGGACAAGGGCATGCAAATCACTAGAGAGGGAACTTAAATTTTAATTGATAAGTTTGGCTTTTAGAAAAGAAATTATGTATAGAAAGAGAAGCAAGTGAGTCAACCTTTAACCAACCGAAAAATACTTCAATTTAAAGAAGTCCTCTTCTGTGGAGTCCTGGTAGGCACTACTTAGCATCTTTATATATAGCCTATATTTTTGTTTTTCTTAGGAGTTACTGTATAAAATATATTCACCTTATTCTGAATCTGGGCCTGTTGTGAACTTGCCATTTCTGTATAGACCCATGGTCTTAATTTGCCTCATGTTCCCTGGGTTCCTGGAAACTGATTCTTATGGACTCTTCTCTTGCTGTCAGAATTTCATGATCAACACAGAATATCTGATGTGGGCCTTATGGGAGACGTATGGAGAGACGAGAGCTGGCAGGCTTCAAAAAGAGGGGAAAAATGCAGTTAAATACACAGTTTTTCAATGCCAATCACAAAATTCTAACTACACACTCTTGGAAAAGGCTGCAGAGTCTCGTAATAGCAGCACACACCAGGTCACTTTTCCCCCGAGAAGCAGCTGGAGAGGAGGTGTGTGTGTGCTGCTGTCACCTCCTCCTCATGGGAGCATTGTGTGCTTTCAGCAAAGTGGCTCTTCAGCGCTCGAGTGGGCTGGACGAGACCGGCAGGATCGTGTGGTACCTGGCTCTCTGCCTCCTCCTGTCCTGGATGATTGTTGGAGCTGCCCTGTTTAAAGGAATAAAATCTTCTGGAAAGGTATGTTAGGAAGAGCAAGGAGGTGACTTTTGGCCTGATTCTGCCCTTCCAATGTCAGTTGGACCCAGGGAAGTTTAGCACAAGGCAGGATGCAGTCCTAACACACCCCCCTCTGCTGGGCTCAGCATTTGGCTTCCCTCCTGCTCCTCGGCTTCATAACTGTTACATAAAGTATGAGTAAGGTGCTGATTACCCAGCCATTACTTAACACCTGGGCCTCAACTCCACCAGGCTGCCCTGTATTTTGGGATCTTGCTGTTGTGCTGGTGATTCCAGCTGAGTTTTAGCAGTTACCTGGGCTGCGCGATGGAAGCGTGCATGTGATGGCACACGTGGGCACACGCCCTGGGAACACCCAGTGATTATTTTGCACTTCCAGTCTGGTTGAGATGTTTGGACGATACAGGTCAGGTCCTGTGAACAGATGTGTGTGTGCAGGTTCCTGCCAGATTATGAAATGTTGTTTGTTCCCAAGAATTGAAACAATTTTTAGGGACAAGGTACTTAGGTGCTTGTTTTCAGAATCTGTTTCTGCTGAGCTCCCATTTCCCCATGCTGCAGCATGGTTGTCTGGAGTTTTTCTTGGGCTAGGCTGACTTCAGGTAGGCTGAATTTCATCCTTCCTCACCTGAGACCCTTTTCTGGTTTTGTTCCTTCCTCCTCATACTCTTTTCTCACCTTCATGTTGCATCTCCATCATTTACTTCTTCAGCCTCTGTCACCTTTGTTCTTTCTTTCACTTTTCTGCACAGATTTTTTTTCCCTCTTCCTTCTGTCATTGTGCCTTTCTGTGGTTCCTTGCGGCCTGCCTTCCTCTGCTCAGTGTGATGTCTCCTCCAGTTTTGCTTTCTGTTCGGAGCTTTCTGCCCTTGTTTTAGTGCTTTGGGGTGAAGTATCTGTTCTTTCCCAGCCTCGGTTATTTAGCTGCATGGCTCCTCTTAATCTCATGTTCTTTGGGTTCCTGGCAGTTGGCTCTTCCTGTTGTCACTTATTTTCTGGCACAAAGGCAATCCTCTTTAGAGAGAGTAAGGTAAGACTTGGAAGAATCTAGGTGGGCAGGAACAAGACAGATGAAAAGCAGAGAGAATTGTCTATCTTAGCCAAGCATGAAGGAGGTCTTCAGAAATGTCAGACTCACCACATGATAGTGCAATACTCTGGCTTGGTGGAACCAGCAGTACTGGGTCAATTACCTGCCTGCGTAACACTGAAACTAAGACTCAAGAATCCAGAGTATTGTTGAACATAGCCTGTGTGACAATGACTCTACTGCTAGTAACTCTGCTCCCTTGCGCTAGATCAAACAACAACAGAATAGATCTGTGTCTGAGAGAACCTAAAAGTCCTTGTTCCCAGTAAAGAAAGCTTCCAGAACAGTGACTTTTAAAATTTTTGGTTTTGTTTTGGCTTTTTTTTGGGGGGGGCGGATTTTGGGCCCCCTTTTTTAGGGGTGGAGCAGCACAGAGTTAATCAGGAGATAATTCCACCCATGTCACCTAACTTTTTCTGGCTTTCAGTTTGCACTTGCTAGAACCACTACCTAGCAAGAGACGTCTGGGGTAGTTGAGTCCAGACCTTGCTACAGCAGTAAATCATGTCAGAAAAACGCATTTCTGGAACTGTGGTTTCAAGCGCTATCTGAAACGTGGATATGTGGCTTGGGCCTTCTGCTTCTGCTGGAATGTAGCTCCAGAACCGGCTAAGCCAGATGGTTTGGTGGTTGTCATGTGTTCACTTCCCTGGTTGCCTGTTTTTCTTTTGAACCAGCAGACCTTAGCCTAAAGCCTGTCCAGTCTTCCTGCCTGGAGGTCCGTGCATCCCCTCACACCTAATGTGTGTCCCTGCCCATCTTTCTGCAGGTTGTCTACTTTACTGCACTCTTCCCATATGTCATCCTGCTCATCTTGTTGGTGCGAGGTGCCACCCTGGAAGGTGCTTTGGATGGCATTGAATACTACATTGGGAGACAGTCCAACATCACCAAGCTGATGGAGGCAGAGGTGAGAGGTAGCGTCAGCCCCAGCAGTGTGGCACGCTTCCCTGGTTCTGTGGACTTGCTTCTTTTTTATCCAGTCAGGTGCTTCAGGTCCTGCCCTGTATTTCGTATCAGCAGCTGGTTGTGTAAAAAATCCAAACCCCTATTCCAGCTACTCTCAAACTGAAAGATGGTCACCTTTTTCCCCCTCCCTGCCGCACCAGTAATGACAACTGTGCTATTGCCTCTAAACAGTTCTTGGGGGTCATGTTGGAGTTTCATCTTAGCAAGACCTGCTGAGAGAGTTCTTGCTGATAATTTTAAGGGACTTTATCATAAGGTTGAAGGGATCCCTGAGTTTGAAATTCAGGCCGTGCCTTGCTTGGGAAATTAGCTTGGGTAATTAGGTGGACCAGGAAGGGCACCTTGTGCAAAGAAAACCGTGACTTTTTTTGTTCTGGCTTATGCCAATATTATTTCAGTTTTCTCAAAAGCAAGATTTAAGTGAGATATTTATTTGTGGTACTTATGTGAGTGCTTGGCACTAGCTGAGGGGCTGCATCAGAGGCAAAAATGGTTTGTCTGGGTGATGGTGTGTCTGGGTCACACAAGTGGGAGGGTACATGGAAGTTCTCGCTCCTGCAGCCAGTCCTGGTTGTCCTTATTTGTTGGCTCTGCAGCAAGATTCATATCTCAACAACCCACCTATGTGAACAAATTGAATCTCTTCTTCAAGGTTAGCTCAATAAGATTTAAGTATTCAGCAACATGCTTGGGATGTGACCTTTGGAGATCATAGAGATACTGTTTGTGATTGAGACCGCAAGGTCGCCAGCGTGCTATAGTCTATCTTCCCTAAAATTCATATGAAACAGAATTAGATATACAGGCTGAATGAAAAAAAAAAATACCCTTGAGCTTCAACAGAGGGCAGACTTAAATGTTTATGATAAGTACTATAAGTAATACAGTAATTCTCATGTTCTTATTTTTGGTAGGTTTGGAAAGATGCAGCCACCCAGATATTTTACTCCCTGTCCGTGGCATGGGGCGGGCTTGTTGCTTTGTCTTCATACAACAAGTTCCACAACAACTGCTACTCAGATGCCATTCTAGTTTGTGTGACCAACTGTGCCACCAGCATATTTGCTGGGTTTGCAATATTCTCCATCCTGGGACACATGGCATTTGTGTCTGAGAGACCCGTCTCAGAGGTCGTGGACTCAGGTAGGCTGATGATCACACTGTTGGTATTGGGACTTGCATTGACCAAGGCATGACAATAACGTCCTTCTTTCCACTGCTTTCCAGGGTTTGATCTAGCCTTTGTAGCCTACCCAGAGGCTCTCTCCAAGTTGCCAGTTTCTCCTCTGTGGTCCTTCTTGTTTTTCTTCATGCTTCTGCTCTTGGGCCTTGACTCTCAGTTTGCCACCATAGGTGAGTGGGATTTTAAGTGACTCATGGCTTTTCAAATGACTGTTGCCTTTCTTGATTGTGCTGCTCAAACTCCCTACTTCTTCCTTTGCAGAAACGCTTACAACCACCATTCAAGATATATATCCCAAAGTGATGAAAAAATTAAGAACGCCTGTAACCCTGGGTCTGTGTACACTGCTCTTTTTTCTTGGGCTTATCTGTGTCACTCAGGTAAGAAATTAAGTTTTTTTTGATAGTGAGTTTAGTAATGCTGCAAGTGATGAACTCAAATCAAAATACCCTGTCCAACTGTTCCTGTCTGTGTGGATCAGTCTTAGAGACCCTTGAATTTTGACAGTGTGCCTGGACACGCAAGTAAGAAATTCCCAGGGGAAGCTTGAGAAACCTAAGGTTTTCCGTGATTATTGAACTGAGACATGCTTTTAAATAGAAAGCCTGTACAGAGCCTGTGAACTATCAGCCTGATTTATCGTTCCTCAGTACAGGAATTTATTTGTGTAATCACAAGTACATGCGTACAGCATGTCCGCGGCACAGTGGGTACTGCTAATAAATGCTGATGGGATCTTTTTGTTCAGAACTCACTACCAAACAGGACAGGAATTGAGGAATGGCCTATTCATGTAATAAAAACCCATTAGCTCATGAGCATGTGTAGATTGCATGGTTACTGCTCCTGTGTGTGTATAAATATAAATAGACATACAGGAAAAGGAATTTTAAGTATACTGTGTAAAATTTCTTAAAACAATTGCTTTTAAGGCTATAAAGGTTCACTGCAATTACTCCATCTAGAAATGCAGATTTATGTGTGTAATTAGACTGAGAATGTGAAGGAGGTGATGGTGGTGAGTAGTCAGTTGTATGGTCAAGCAAAGTATGTAAGTCACGAAACAGGGTGGCAGGGAAGCTTGCAAGGGACTTAGTACACAAGAGTGTGAAATGGCTCAGAGATGGTTTCCTGCTGTGTGATGGTGCTATTGCATGCTGGTGTTTAAAGCTGTGCTTAACCCCATGCAGAAGTTGTGCACGTAGGAGGATAGAAGCCTCCCAGAACTGGTAACTACTATAGCTATTGCTGTAGCACAGTATAAAAACTTCAGCACCAACTTTGTTCCTGTAAGCTCCAAATTTAACTCTTGCTCTCAGCTGTTTATATATGCTCTGCATATACATAGATCTTTGTCTTAGCATCTATAGTATTTTGTTAGACGTGTTTTTCAGCTTTACATAGAAGGATTTAAAGAAAATAATCACACATCTGTACTTGTCCTGGAGAACAGTCATCTTAAAAACTCAGAGTTGAGATTAGTTAAATTGTCTTGAACAAATGCATCTTATTTTATTTGCGTAAGTATGTTACTACTCAAATTTTAACCTGTTGTTAAAATGCTTGTTCTGCAGGCAGGAATTTACTGGGTTAACCTAATAGACCACTTCTGTGCTGGATGGGGAATCCTTATTGCAGCTGTCCTGGAGATAATAGGCATCGTCTACATTTACGGTAAATTATTTGCATTGAAAATACATAATTAAACTAAGCAACCCCAGGAACAGTGCATATCAGTGCATATCAGAGTATATCAGTGTATATCAGAGTCACAGCATGGCTTTGGGGTGGAATGGACTTGAAAGATCATCCTGTTCCAACCCCCTGCCATGGGCAATGACACCTTCCACTAGACCAGGTTTCTCAAAGCCCCATCCAGCCTGGCCTTGAGCAGTGCCAGGGATATTAAATTCTAATTACTGCAATAAGGAATTGATAACCATCTGAATAAGAATATAGTAATAAAAACTTTAATAATTAACGCAGAACTGGAGAAACTGTCCTTGATCATTGCCTTTCTTTGATCGCTTTCAAGTAACTCCACTGCAAGGGGAGTACCTGCTTTACAGTGAGCCCCATGATTGTCTTCCAACAGGAGGAAACAGGTTCATTGAGGACATTGAAATGATGATTGGAAAGAAGAGCTGCTTATTCTGGCTGTGGTGGAGAATGTGCTGGTTTTTCATCACTCCTGTGCTGTTAATGGTGCGTGCACATGACTGGATTGTGTTAGTGTGACAGAACTTAGTAACTTAATATTGAAGAGATTTCTGCATGAAGATTCAGGGCTGACTGCCGAGGCTCTGTGTATAAAGATGGGGCATAGCTGTGCCAGTGAAGTGAACTATGGGCTGTCTCTGCTTTCTGATACATTCCTTCCTCCACTGATCCTCTGCAGGAGAGGCAGGAGCTTGAGATCAGTTACTGGTGAGCTGGGTCTACACTTCCAAGGATTAACACAGAGCAACTAGATCCTCTACCTTGGCAGCTGGATTATCTTAATTTTAGGCTGAGATTGGTTTGAAAACCTTTTGAGGGAAATCCCATTTTTGGGTCAGATGTTCTGCTGTTCTCCTGTCTGAGACCTTTTAATGTCCTGTTGCATGTCTGGTTTTTGTTACGCCTGTACTTCTAATTGTGAGTGTAGATGGTTGGATTATGTTACTATGACAGAATTTATTAACATCCCCAATCCAGGAGCAGTGGCAAGTCACTCTGGCCAGCACATTACCTGTAATCTGTCCAGACTATATTTTAGAAAAGGCTGCTTAAAACTATCAAATTTCTGAAGCAATAATTGCCAAGTTCTAATCTTAGACTCTTTCCTGTATTCCTGTAAATAATGGAACACAGGAACACATAAAACATATAGAAAAAGGTACTGGGCTCAGCCGGCAACATATATATTATCCAGCATAAGATTTTAAGAGAACCCAGAGATCAAATTATGTTTAAACACAGATAAACTTAGTGTTAAGGTGCATCTCTGTCATTTTTCAGTCCTGCCCTTCAGTCTTGCTGTTTGGTGATGACTGAACACCAAATCCTGCACAACTGTTCTCACACTAAGAAAGCAAGATGGAACTGTGCAGAACTTGTAGACAGGCCTTCTTTTTATTAAACCGACTTGGAAGCAGTACAAATTCAATGTTGCTGGAAACCTGCTTTTCTCTCTTACTGTTTTTGCCATTTTTTCTAGGCTATTTTGGTCTGGTCTTTGATCACATTTTCACCTCCCAGTTACGGCTCAGTGTTATACCCAACCTGGGGAACCGCTCTTGGCTGGTGCATGATCATCTTCTGCGTCATCTGGATTCCCATTGTTGCTATTGTAAAAATACTTAAAGCTGAAGGAAATCTTGTTCAGGTAAGGGGAAAAAAAACCACCGTCATAGCCTCAAATCTTAACTTCTTTGGTATTATCAGGACCACCTGTGCTTTCTTTTCCAACACATTTACTACTTTGACATGTTTTTCAACTGGGTTTTTAGACCAAAACATTATCTCTGGTAGTTCCATCAAAGGTACATCTACCCTACCATGTTCTGATAAGAAGATAAAGTCTAATTCTCTGGGAGTGCACACACATCATTCAAGAGTGATTTTTCATCAGTTCTGTTGCTATTCCAGCTCCTTTAAATTCTCTGAAGAATTTCTATTGCTTTCTATCCCCATATAATTTTCTGGAGTTTTGCCTCCCATTCCTCACAGAAACAAGCAAGTGACAGATCTGAGATATTCTGCTCTTGGTGAGCTTTCCCAAACAGTTTGCTGGTCACAGCTTTCCCTGTTCTTTGACTTCAGTGTCCAGAACCCACTGACCCCAAAGATATTTGGAATTATTTTAAACAACTTTGGTGATTTGCCATTTGTTGAGTTGCAGCGCATATCTAGAGCTATAGTTTTAGTGAATTTTAAAAGTAGCCTGGACTAAAGCAAGACATTAAATGCCTCTTGGTTTTGCTTTCCAGCGCATTGTCAGCTGCTGCCGGCCTGCAGCAAACTGGGGCCCCTACCTGGAATGCCACCGAGGAGAACGGTACAGCCACATTGTGGATCCCGAGAAGAAAAAGGAGTACGAGATTACCACCGTGTCTGCCTTCGTATACAAGCAACAATGAGATGGCTGTTTGGATGACAGTTTTTTAGCATATATGTGGGTTTTGTCTTCCAATATTGGAAAGGGACAAGGCAAAAAAAGAAAAAAGACAAAAAAGAAAAAAGGCAAATCAACCCCCCTGCCCTTTAAAATCCAGCCCCCAAATGAAAGCGAGTCATATTATTTATTTTCAGTGCTTTAGTCTTTGGGGGGGTACATGTCAATTAGGCACTGAGATCTCACCAGATATATAGGTTGAGAGGGCAGGATAATACATTGCAGGCTCCCCAGGCTGCTGGACTGGGCATGCTTAACCCCATCCAACTGGTATCCAGCTGGACTGCAGGTACGAGTATGGAGGAGAGTAAAGACCCATTCTGGTGCTCCCCAGCTGGAGCCCAGAGGTGCTCTGTGTGTGTGTCTGTGTGTGTGTGTGTACCCTGAGGTGCAGTTGCTGCCTTCTGCTGTGTTCTGCCACCCCAGGGGTGTGCAGTCAGCAGAGGGGCATGGGTGTACTGCTGCCTGGCACTGGAGCTCAGGGAACACGAGTAATTCTTCTTTGCCTAGGCCTTGCTCAGTGCGCTGTGATGCTGCTCAGGATTTGATGTTGAGTATGCTCTGTGTGTGTGTGTTGTCTAAACAAATATAAATATTGAGTGTCAAAAAATTGCCATCACAGGAAATAAGGCTTAAACAGGGTGAAAAGCAGGCTGCTTTCTATTTCTCATTATGCCCCTTGGGATCCCTAAAGAGCTATCTTCTCTGTCATGCCCTGTGCTCAGCACTCATCTGTCTTTAATTCAAAAACCTCATGTTTCCATATTCTGTCATTAGGCTCTGCAGAATGAAAGAGAAACCGTTGAATTCTGGTTTGTCTGCTCTCCTACTCTTATCAATGCTTTACCTATCAGGTTGAATTCTGCTTCTTTCACTCAGATTTGGGTTTTCCCTTCCAAAGAGACCCAAAGTGCTTTTTTCAGAGATTCAAACAGTGTTATGGTAGGGCCAAAAGAAGCAGAACTTTACTTAAAGTGAAGGTTACGACTACCTTGTAGTGCTGTTATTCCAAAATTTGCTGAAATAATGAGATTAACGAAAAGTTGTGAAGTTTGTAATGCAGTTGGAAACACAGACTTGAGCATCTACATAGGCAGGAGGGGGTTGGGTGAAGAGAACCTCACTTCACTTGTAATACAAGTGAATCCTGACAAAGAAGGAAAAAAAAGACTATGGAGAGAATGAATACATTTGGCGTGCTGAGGAACATCTCTCTCACTGTGATAATGGTTCCTTAGGAACAACGCAGCAGGGTGTTCAGCTGTCACTTCCTCTCAGGGCTTTGTCACTTTTTCTGGACATGAAAGAGTGTGGATAGTGGCTTTCTTGCCCAAGCTGCGTACCTTGGTGTATGTTTTATACTGGGGTTTGTTTTTTTTTTTTTTGTGACGAATCAACACTTTATGGCAAACACAATGTGATTTTTTTTCCTGTTTTTAATGATTTTGGAACTGGCAAATAAAATGTGATTTTCTGTTTTTAATGGGTTTGGACCTGGAAACTTAATTTTGTGTGTGGAGTTGGTGACCACACATGCTTCTATGATCCTAAGCCTTTGAGAGCTTGAACTGGAAAGATTCAGCCTCTAGGAAGTCTTGTCCTATAAAGTGCAATAGTCCTGTTTTGGAGTGGGGTCAGAAAGTAATTAAAGGGGAATTTCAAAAAAGGACTGTGGGATTGGAGCCTCTTCTAGAACCGGTGAAGAGGACCCTTTTCCTGCACTCCAGCTGCTCTAGAATCATGGTTTAGCCAGAAAAGATTGCTGTCAGTAGCCTGGCAAGGCTGGGAGCAGGAGCGAGGCTGAACTGCAAAGCTGTGGTGCTCCATCCACTGGAGCTAACAGCAGTTCACACGTGGGAAGGGACAGATTCGGGGAAGGAGAGGGAAGTTAGTGGAGTAATGAATGAGAGCACTGAGATGGTGGGGAGGGAGATTGGACAAAGCAGCGTCAGAAAAAATTCAGGAAATTTTTTGCAAAGGAGATGCTGAAGGCTCATACCAGCCATCTACTGCCCTGCAAGAAGCCCCTGCTGCTGCACACAGGGCTCTCACTTGAGGCTGCTTCTGCTCTGGACTTGTCTTACAGGCTTCTAGGGGTTGTTCTCATAATGCTGCCCTACCAAAGCCTCCCAGAATGACAAATGGAGTGGGAAATGGCAACTCTACCGGGGCTGACTCTGCTTGCCCAAAGTCAAGCTGACTGATAGCAGTCACAGCTACTCTAAAAGGTTTTCTTCCTCGATGAAACAATCTCAAAAAGGCTTGAGATAAATTTCTTGAACTAATTTATCAGTGTGTGACAACTCAGCCTATTATGAAAGAGTAAAACTGCATCTCAGTGAAGCATGGAGTCAGTGTGGAGGTGAAGTGTATGTGTGCATCTGAACGTGATATACAGCAGAGAAAGCACCAAAAGACAACCTGAGTGTTGGAACAGGCTCTGCTCAACAAGCAAATAAAAGAAACCAGAATTTTGCTTAGCATAAATCAAAGCTGAAGAGCAGAGGCAATCCTTGGAAATAATAAGTCATGATGAAAGGGACTAAGGGATGGTGTCTTGGTTTTGGAGGTGATTTTATGATGATACTTTATTCCCTAATCATCTGCCTTATGCCCAGAATGCCTGTGGTATCTTCGAGATGAACCAGGGGCCGAGGCCTGGGAGACTCGGGCCTCTGCTCTTCTCAATCTCTGTCTCTCCAGCATACGGATTGTTACTTCGTTGCCTTTTCCTTTATTTCCTGGCGCCAATTTAGGCAAGAAGCTTCTGGTTTTTTTTTTTTTTGTGTGTTTTTTTTCTTCCTTCCCCTGGCCTGCAGGCTTTTCACTGGCAAATCCTTTTGGCAGGTTTTTGTTGTTTTTTTTTTCTTTCTGGCCCTGGGGAGCCTGTGGCGAGGCCCTGGTCGGTCAGAACCCTGGGAAAGACTGAGCCAGCAAAACAAGGGACATCAAAATCCACCAGTTTCGTCTGCTGTGAGGAGGAAAACCAGCGCCAGAGGATCAACCGGTTTGCCCTCTGCTCTGCTCCGGGGTGCTGTGTGAGCTCCTCTTCCCCCTCCCTGAGGCAAAAGGGACCTGTTGCCAGTTTGTTTTCCAGGCCACACGGTCAGCCCGCGTATTTTTCTTCCCCAGCCCTTTTTGAGTTTCTTTTTTTTTTGTTCTGCTGTGGGGGGGTGTGTGTGTGTGGGTGGGTCAGGGTAAGTTTCTGGGAGTTCATATCTAGCATTTATTCAATCCTTTTCTGTGTTAGCTTTGAAGTCACAGGAAGAATGTTTTGCCCAATGCTCAGTCCAACTGTAGAGCTCCTTCCCAAAAGGTGTTGGTACTAAAAGGTTGCATGGCTTCAAAACCATTTAGAAAAACCGATGAAAAAGAACAGCTCTCAACAAGATACTACTCCTGGTTCAGGAGACTTTGAGAATGTTATACAAAGGGTTCTGTAATGCTTCTATGGGTCTTATGCTCTTCCCTAGTGTCTAATCCAGGTTGGTGTCAGAGACAGGATGCTGGCCTGCCCTGGACCCGTGGTTTAATCTCATACAACTGTTCTGGAGAGTCAGCTGCAAGCTATAAGATTCATATTTGCAAACTTTAACTCATTTACAAGAAAATGGAGATTGTTGCCAAGAGAAATGCATTGAATTTTCTCTCTTCTATGTCCTCTGCCGGACACAAAGAGATTCACATTCAACAGAGCTTGGATACAGTTTCATCTGGACATCTTCCTCTATTGCACAATCTCCTGAGTTCCAGACTTTCATTATTTTCCTTCAAGCAATCAGGACTAGAGAACTTCTTCTGGGCAGAGTTTCTTACGATAATTTAAAAAAGCATGGAAACCATGACTGGCTTTGCTGTGGGCAGCCTGAGTTCCACAGGGTGAAACCAGCAGCAAGTACCAATGATGCCAGCTTCCCTCCACAGGAGGAATAATTGTTCTCCACCAGTGTTATAAAAGTAAGGTAAAGAAAGGTAATTTCCTTTAAAAGATAAATTGTGGAGTTTTTAGGAAAGCAGAGAGCTCATGTTCACCACTACCACCTAAACTGGATGCCTGCAAGGCAGCTTCTAGCCACGCATATATGTTAGTAAAATACTAGCAGCATGAAGACAGATTGAATTTCCCCAAGTGTTATGTGGCCAGAATGATTAAACTCAAGCAAATGACCACCAGGAATTTTGGTCCTTAGTTTTACTTTGCTGAGTATTGTTCAAGTACTTCAAAAGCAGAAGAGGAAACTCCAGGTAAGACCCCAAAGAAGCAAATGCGTCATATACCCAGGACAGACTAGGAAGGCAGACGGCAATGTGGGAAGGAATAACAGAGTGGTGTAAGATGCAGCTGTTGATCAGAGAAAGGAGAATGCTTAGGGGAAAATCTAGAAATATGTAGATTACGGTGAATTAATAACGGTTGTTTGACAAAGACTAAAATAATGAGAGGAATCTGCCATATTCCACCTGTTCAGATAGAGCTATGGGGCTGTGAAATGACAGATCAAATTAAGGTGTCAGGCAAAAAGGCTGTAGTGAGAGACTTTGATTGCTGAGACATTAACCAGACTCTGGAGACGGTGACCTGGGAAAAACTACCGTGAGGGTGAGCCACTGGAAGGATCTGGGTTCAGCTGGAGGGTCTGAGGCTGAGCAGCCCTGAATGCACTGCTTCTTCTGTGGTCTTGGAAAAGGTCATTTGGGATTGATGTTTCCATGAAAATCACTTTGGAAGGACTATTTTGAAAATTCTCATCCAGGAAACTAGGTAGCAATTAGAAACAAAATTAATTTCAGGGTTGTTTTTTCAACAAAACCATTAAAAATGTTCCCATGAGCATTTCTGTATAGATCAAAATGTTTCTGGCAAGCTTTGGCCAGCCTATCTTCCTTAAGTGGGGACACAGGAGCCTGGATGATAGTGTGGAGCTATGGGGCAGGAAACATCCAGCCTTGTTTCCATCCCCTGCCTTCCATGCTGGACAAAGCTTGCAGCTGTGCCGTGCCTGTGGCCAGCTCCAGGCTTTGTCTAGGTGAGAGCTGACCATGCTGCTGAGGGATACCTGAAATCCAGACTCTGTGGCTGGTAGTAGACCCCTGCCCTGAGTTGCCAGAAAGTCAGTTTGTTGTCATCAAATGAGACGTGTCTGTTTGTGCTGGGATGATCTGGGATGATGCTCCAGCCATTAAGATGTTGTGAAACTGTAAACTCAATTTTGGAGATGAGGACTTTGGTTAAATCTGGGATTTACAAATTAAAATCAAAAGGAGTGGGAGTTAAGGGGGATAAGGCACAAGCAAGGAGAGATGTCAGTAAACTGGAAACTAGGAGAGTTGGACTTTCCAGCTCCTTTCTTGGAGTTTCAGCAAGGCTAACTTCAATAGAAGAACTAAAAGGCACAGTAATTGGTGGAGAAGTACCTCCATCTGCTTTAAAAGCCGTGCTCCTCTGGAGGTCTGAAATGCTACCAGATATGTGCTGGGACCTGCACTTTCACCAGCCACAGCACTTCCTGAGGATCTGGGCTGGCCAGTGGCATTGTCTCACTGAGGGAGGTTTAATAGAGGCTCCTTCTGCACCCCAAACCCTTACAGAACTGGCTAGTGCTATACTTTATCTACTAGATGTATTTTTCCAACTTCAAAGCTTATACTTTTATGAAATATGAATGAATGTGTGTTCATTTGCTCCCTCATTTCACCTTCCTGAGGGCCACTGACGGTGCTTAAAACGTGCCTCCTCTGTGTGTGTGTGTGTGTGTGTGTATATGACAGATTTTTGCCAGTGTGGATGAAAGAGGCAAACCAGCCTTGTTTTCTGTGCTTTCTATAACAGCCTGGACTGCAGACATTCAGAGCCCCAAATCCCTGCCTGGTGCACGAGTGTGCAAATGGCTGCAGGAGCAGGGGTTGCTCTGCTCTTGCTGAATACCAGTGCTGCCTCTCAGTATTCTTGTTCTCCTGACATTAGGAATTTTTTCTTTGTTTGATTTTAGTTTTATAGAGAATCTACAAACTATTTCTTCTGTCTTCACTGTAGAGAATCGAGAAATTTCTACATTTAAACTCTGTTGCAGCAACATGGTCATATTGATTCCAGTTACCTACAGCAGCATTGCTTAATGGCTCGAGTCCAGGCATGGACTTTGGAGCTGGTTGCAAAAACAGAGTCACCTTTTTATCCTGGAAGTGATGAATAGCTTAGGCATACTAGGCAGGAAAATAAAACCTGTCACTAGAAGACAGATGAGGGCAGCATTTCCCTGTAATGTCAGGACATGGGTGTTCCTCTCTGAAGAGGTTTTCATCTAATGTTGGCTGTTAGTGTCTAAGCTCCTTCCAGAGAAGCCTTGCCAAATGTTCTGGTTCTTCATATAAAATTTGGGATCCACATTGCTGGTGACACATGCGGAAAGTATAGGAAAAGCAGTGATTGTCTTCACAACTCTGAGAACTTGTTTATGTTAAGGAGGTTTGCTCCCCTTACCTGATATTTTCTTTAGCATTGCTTTTTGTTTGTGTTTTGGGATATTTTTGGGGGGTGTGGGCTTTTAAAATAATTATCTACAGTGAATGGTGTATTTCCTGCTTTTTAGAAGGAGGAATAGCTACAGTAGGCAACAGGGAACTGTGTTAAAGAAATGACAGTGCCACAGAAGTGGACAAAGGTCCTACTTTTTGTGTGTTGACGCTGTTACCTCTGTCTCTGTAGTTCTCTTCTATCATGACCAGGCCAAGGATGATATTTAACAGTTGGGATGGGGAAGGAACTGTCAGGACTGATACTATTGATCCTGAAAGGCTTTTCCCAAAGGCTCTGGTCTTTGCACATATCACCAGCGTACACAGACCCTCTGTTGTTCTTGAGATGTTTAGAGTTTGTTCCTCTGAGCCAAATAGCAGCCACAGCATTTCCACAGCCAAGGTGACTCCGTAAGACCAAGCCAGACATGGTTAAAACCTCTCCCTCCTCTCACTGCAGTGCTGCAATGGATGAGTTCATATTTTACCTCTTGGGCTTTCAGCTGACAGTTGGTCAGCTGGTCCTGTTCTGCATGTGGCAGCACTGAGACGGCAGCTCCAACTGCTCGTCCGAGTGTGAAGATTCATTAGCCTGCATTTATCAGCTCTTGCCAGGGAAATGGTGAATAATGAAGCCTGGTTCAGGTAATGAAATGATCTCCTTCTCACATCTGATTACATTGCAGCTTATTATTTCCTCGGTGTGTAATTTTGCTTCTCTGGAAACTTGTTTTGTAAACACTAATGACTGTGCAGTTGTGGCCCGAAGTCAAACCAGCGCTGTAGGAGCCTGGAGAGCTTTGTGGCCTGGCTCTTGGCTTTACTGCCTGTGCTTCATCAGCTAATAGGAGGGTGGAGACAGCTCCTGCCCCAGTGCTGGAAGGTACAAGGAGCCCCTTCAGAAAAGGTGCAGCCCTTGGTGTCGATCGGGAGCAGCTTATTCCCTTTGTTCAGGTATCAGTGCTGTGATTCAGCCTGACTGCCCTTCTTCTCTGGCACTGAGTTTCTCAGAGAAACATCTACCGTGATACCTCTCCATTTATAATTTGTTAGCCAAGAAAAAGACATATTCCTCTCATTTCTTCCTTTATTCCTTTTCTTCTTGAGTAACTCTCTTAAACAAGCAGAGCACTGCAGGCTATTCCAGATGTTTTATATGAGAATACTAAAACTGTTTTCTCTACTGGAATGACTTTTCTTGTACATCTTAGAATTGCATCTGCTTTTTCCATGGCAGCATCTATTTGGCACCTTGGCATCATCCCAAGTTTACCAAATGCAGTCAGAAATCCTCATCCTTAGATCTGAAGACTTGACTTTGCACCATGTGCTCTTTGTCCCATTTATACAACATAAGGGGGTCTTCTAGTTTTCCTAGGCAGTCTTCTCACCGACCTCTGTGTGAGCTTGGTGATAC
Source organism: Cnemophilus loriae (assembly GCA_013397755.1). Taxonomy (NCBI): domain Eukaryota; kingdom Metazoa; phylum Chordata; class Aves; order Passeriformes; family Corvidae; genus Cnemophilus; species Cnemophilus loriae. The sequence continues at coordinate 391,938 of VZTF01001111.1, read as the reverse complement.
CACCCCCACTTTAGCTACTTCCTTCTCCAAATTGTCTTTGTTGTGGAACCCCCAGTTCTCCAAGGATGGTATTTGTACCTGTGAGAGACTTTTTCTAAAGGTTAAGCAAATGAGAGGTGCCCATCTAATGTGGGTAGCACACTGGAAATATCTCGTATTTTTATGATAAACTCTATTCTTGAGTAAATCCTTCCTTCAGTAAGACAGCTCTTTGCCATGGGTTGTGTATGTGTTTCCATGACATGCATAGTCCAAAAAACGCAGTTTTGAGTTACTGCTGGAGAAGTGAAGTCCTATTTATGTAGGATGTAATTTATTTTTAAGCAGCTCCTGGCCCCCCTTCAGTCATTATTCATCTCCTCAAGATGAGTGTCTCATTTCCCTCCTCCTCATTATTGCTTTGCCAGACTACATGGGAGCAGCAGGAGCTGCCTGGGACTCCCTCATGCCAGGCACTGCACGAGCAAGGAGCAGAAGAGTCACCAGCATGAGTGAAGTCATCCCTGAGCATCCAGGCAGACACAGCCAGTGGTTTAACAAGACAACATTCCTTCACCAAAACCCTCAGGCTGCTATGCAGAGACTTGTGTGACAGATTTTCACTCTCCTGCCCTCTCCATGCTCGCTTGGGTGGCCATGCACCTCTTAGGAGATGTGTTTCCCTGTGGTCCCTTTGGACACATAAAAGTTGCTGGAAGCAAATCTCAGCCTACGTGTACATTGTGTTTCACCCAGGAGCATTTTATGGTCTCTTTAGGAGAATTGTCAAGAAACAGTTCATATATTTGAGGAGGCACTTGGCTCTGTTATGGTTGCTGTGTTGTTCATTGATGGTGCAAATTATGCCCAGGGCAGTGCCTCCCACTGTGTTACCTGAGATATATTTGCTCCTGTATTGATTACATACTTTTCAGCCAGTCACTGAAAGGGCAATTTAACCCCACAGTGGAGGGGGTCCTAGTGATATTAGCCCGTTTATTGGCCTGACTGATGGTATATGACTTCTCTGCAGGAGCTGAAAAAAAATTAAAGTCATCCTTGTATTAAAAAAAATGCAGGGAAAAGAAATTTCCATACAGAATGGTTCAATCCTTTTAAATTAGAGAGTTTTTTTCCCTAAACTATTGACTAATGGACTGAAAATTTTGTAAATGCGTCTGTTTTTGAAGACAATGCCATTTTTCTTAGGAAAGAAAATCACTAAGTGACAAGAGAACAGCGAGTCTGTCCTTGTCAATGTGTTTCTCTGGCTCAGCTGGGGAAACAGGTGTGGAAAACATTTAAATTAAATGGTTCTCCAAACTCTGAGTCAAAATGTAAACTGTTAAGATTCTGATGGTTTTGTTTTCTTCAGGGTTTTGCACATTTTTGCTCTACAGTCCAATTGTGCATCATTCCAGAAATCAGTGACCTGGTGCAAAGCTCATTAGTGCATTATTTTCCCTAGTAATAAAAGCTGTGGTTGTATCACAACACCCCAAATATTTTGGATTATTTTCCATGGGTCCTGCGATCTTTGCTGCTCACATTTGGCTGCTCCCCTGTGATGAAGCTGCTCTTGGGGCTACCCCACGTTTCAGCCCATCCATAGGCAGATGCTGCACATGCCAAGTTGCCCCGTGCTGGACCAGCACCTTGGTATGATCATCCCACACCCTGGAAAAGGTCAAACTGGGGCTTTGCCAGAGCAATGACTAACTTTTGTTTTGCTGCCATGAGCTTTGTGCTTCTGACATAAGCTGTTACAAACCCTGCACTTTGTACCCAGGACACTTCAGACCCATCCCAGGTTCCTTTACAGTGTTTGCTTCCAGAGATTAGTGACTCCAGCTGCAACTCACAAGCTCCACTGAATTTGGCTCCTGTTAAGACAATTCTTAACTGCATTCCTGTGTCCAACAAATATTCTATTGCATCTTATCTAAAAACACAGAACTGATGGAAGGAATCACAGCAAGTGTGGCTTATGGGTCCTCTTGTCTTACCTTTCCCTCTTAAGAGACTGATGTCAAAAGGCTCAAATGGTGTAAATTAGGCAAGATTTACCAGAGAGAGTGGAGTTTGGGCTTAGTTTTGTTCATTTGTTTATTTAAATACTATGGTTTAGTACCTCATTTATGGTTTCTAGGCAAGATTTTTCAAATGGTAGTGGTATGGTAACATTTGGAGGAATAGGGACAATATCGGCAGAAAATGCAGGATCTCTCAGTAACTGGATGGAGGAGGGGTTTTTTTGTTTTGTTTTTTGTTTCTTTAAAGCAAAGCTGAAGTTTAACACACAAAAATGGTAAGGACTCCTTCATTGTTTTGTTTCATTGACAACTCTCAAGATTATAAAAAATATGAATCCAAGTGTCCTGAGTTGATTAAAGCCTCATGCTGGTGCTGGTGTAAAGAGCTCTTTACAAATCCTCAAATTCTGGTTTTGTTGTAAGATGCTGTAACTATTCCTTTGAGTCGACCTGGCCATGGTGAGGAACAGTTAAGGAGCTTTCAGTTCTTGGGATTTGCATTTGAGTTTCCTTAGGGTAGACTATTCCCTGATATGGGGAAGAGGTGACTCATCTGGAGAGAACAGAAGCCCTGAGAGTGCTGCTCCCTGGGGACCCTGGAGAGGAGGGACAGCTCTTGGGCTGGGAGTCTGCAGGTGAGTGAGACATTTCAAAACAATTCATTGCTCTTGCTGTGTTAAATTGTGCTCCTGGAGAACATCCAGTTGCGTGGAAAAATATTTCCTGACTCACTTAGAATTTCATAAGCCACAAGCCCATCCAGGATTGCTGTTTATCTTGTCTAGGAACCAAGACAGAGCTCTGCTGCATATTTAATTAGATGGGGGAAGGCAAAGAATTTTAAGATAAGATTATCTTCTGTTCCCCATCACAGCTCTCATGTAAGAAGTTTTCATGGCATGCAAACCAGAGTCTGGTGGTAAGCCATTTGTTTTTGAGGACACCGAAAACAGGTTTGCAGAGTAATACTTTTTTTGTTTGAATATTCATATGAATTCTTTTCTGTGTAAGAGTAAAAAGATTAGTTATGCATTATTATGAAAATGAACAAGGAGGTGTAAAGAGATATGTGGGAACCTGGGGCTCATGGAGGAATAAACACTTTCATTCCTATGGCTATTGAAAGCAGCAGCAGCAGCAGGACCTGTGAAGAGAACCTAAATCCAAGTTTCTCATTGCTGCAATAATTCTAACAATAATCAGAATTAAGGCACTGAGAATAGCAGTATGAAGTCAGCCAGAAGCCAGAGCAATGGAGTTTTACAACCAACGATTGAGTTTATATTGTGGTCTCTCAGTTCCAGTTCTGTAAAGGTTTTTGAGTATGTTTAGGGACTGGCTGCTAGTTCTTGCTGTGGAGGCAGCTGAAGCAGCAGAGTTTGAGGTGGCAGAAGGGGTGTGAAGAGGATGCAGAACCAGGATGGAGTCCTATGAGGTTTTCTGTTTAGTTTAAATCTTCAGTGTTGGCACCAGTGTGAAACAAGTGTTGCAGCTACATATCACTCTCACACAGAAACCAGAAATGTCACAAGTCTGCACCACCACAGCCGCAGACCATCCTCTGCTCTGTCTGAGCTAGTCTGGTCCTTTGCGACTTAAAACCCTTCAGATCTGTGCCCTCCCCTTGCAGTGAGGTCAGAGAAAGCCTGGGCAATGTCTGTAGAGCTAGTCAGTGTTTTCTGTATTGTCCAGGGCTTGCTGAGGAGTTTGGGTCCTGCTCTCCTTCTGGCAGAAGGATGCGGAAGGCAGAGGAGATGGCGCTTTAGACCCACGTTTGCTAATTCTGTACCTCTGAACAAGTTGTTGCTCCTATTCAATAAACTCCCTACCCTTGATCTTAATGGTTATGAAACACTGGTTGCAATTTGGTAATGAGTCACTGATGGGTATCAAGTGATGGCTTGGTGTGGGAAGTGACTGGATGAGCCTCCTGGAGATGTGTTGTAACCTGGGCAGAGGGGATGTGCGTTCACTGGGATGGGATAGGCACAAAACATCTCTAAGGAGAACAAAGTTCATCAGGCTGCACACAAGTCTGCCTTGGTCCAAGAGCATTCTGCATCTCTCTGCTGTTCAGAAAAGGATCCAAGTTGCTCTGGGCCAGAGGGGGATCCACAGTGTTCAAGGGAAAGCTGGAATTCCTAACACAGAGGTGTCTACAGCTTTCATGCACTGCAGTAAAACTCAGCCCGTCATTAAGCATTCATGGTGCCAGACAAACAAGTAAAATTCAGGAACGAGTAACTGCCTTTGTGGTTTTTTGAGGACCTCTGTGTCGCTGCACTTCCAAATGCTGGCATAATAAATCCTGAAGTGCCTTTTTGCTCACAGCAGACATGATTAATACAGCTGTTAGCTAGTGTGTCTGCTAGAGGAAACAATTGGCAACCCCTAGGTGGGTAAGCACCAGAGGCCTCAACCCCCAAGATTTTCTCCCCTTTTGAGATACTAAATAGAAAAATGTTCTTTTTTTCCTTTTCAAATCCATAATCAGACACGACATAAAGACAGTCACTTCTGTAACAAGTATTTTGGAGAGTGCCTGTTAAAGTGAAGACACTCTAATGTTCTGCACAGCTGAAGCCCCTGTGGGGTCAGGCAGGTCCAAGTGTGACACAAGCACCAAGGCAGCACATCCCATCCACTGCCCACAGCCCCTCCTGCCCTTCTGGCTTGGGGACCAAGGGATGTCCAGATGTACAGTGCCCTTTTTTCACTCAGCAGCTCTTCTACAAGGTGAGAAGGGAGCTTGTGGGAATGCTCAGGCGTGCTGGCCATAAACTTCAGGCTATAAATGCATCTTTCCTCATACCCATTTTCCCACAGGGAAATCCTGAGCAGGACACAAATATCCTCTCTGACTTTACCAGCTTTCCCTTCTGCTTTTTTCAACATAATCACATCCACTGATTTCTGCTTGTTTGCAGGTCTTGTTTGCAGCTGGAAGCTCAAAACACTATTTATTTTCTGTATGGGTTCCTAATCTGGAAATGGATCTAATTTGCTTTACCAAATTACAAGTGAATTAAGATGAACACATTGTGCTATGTCCGGATACATTGTGGTGCTTTCACGAAAGAGGAAAAACCGTGTTTGTCACTGCTATGATTTTCTTCTTCCTTAGTACCATTAACTACATGTTCTCAAAAAATATAAAATGTCTCTATAAATGACAGTGTTTTTTCTTGGGGCAGGAGTTGAGGAGCCAGAGCTGCATCTGTTTCACATCTTTCATCCTTTCAGCCCTTTAAGAATATCCTTGCCAGCACCCGCAGTGCTCTTCCCTTGCAGTCCCTCTCCTTGCTCTTAGACACACTTTGATTATCTGCAATATTGCATTTGATAGTATTACTAAATAGTTCTGAAAATTTTGCTTTCGGCAACTGCTTCTTCCCTTTTGAATGGAATTTTTTTCCCTACCTGTAAATCAGCTTTAGGGCCTTGGAGAGTAAATGTCTAAGGAGAGTAAATATCCCACAGCTCCAAATGAGACAAGTATTTTGCATTTCCATTTCCTGACCCATCAGGAAGAATTTGGTGCAAAATGTGGGAGAAATGTCAAAGTGATAAAGTAGCATTGGCTGTGGTTCTTTTTCTGGTTAGAACAGCTGGTGTTATGGAAAACATTCAGCACTATCCAGACTTTGTGGATGGCAAATACTTCATAGGTACCACTACATTTCAATGACAATTTTACTGACTGACAAATGCTACATCAGCTGAGGTTTCTGTTATAATTTCTTGGTTTACTGTTTTAAACCTGGAACATATCTGAAGTATATTTCTTTGCTAGGAAAGTTTGCAGTCTGGATATGAGATGGACTCCCAATACTGCATTTATAGGTACAGACATCAACTTTATTTTCCTGCTGCCAAACCATATTCATTCTGAGATGCGGTAAACACTGCTCCTTTTCAGAAAATCTGTTTAAAGCAACTGATTTGCAAGATTATTTTGTAGCTGAGAACAATTAAGAACTCTAACATCTTAACCAGCTGTGATAATTAGCACTCACTAAGCCTGTCTTTGGGGAAATACAGCACACTGCCTTATTTTAGTTCCTCCATAGTCAGGATTGAGAAAATAATGTAAATAACCACTGTTCTCCTGAGCAGCTCCTTGGGATTGGGAGCCTGGGGCAAAGTCTGGGCTGGGCATGAGCTGCCACAGCAGTGATTTCTGCCCGCCCAGCTCCCAAGGTGTGTCATTTTGGTAAACACAGACGATAAATTTAACTCGTCATCATGATGTAAGCAAAACCTGTTGTTGGTCAGGGTGGAAGTGCATGCTACTCTCTTCTTACTGGAACAGCAATTTTTACTTTACTAAGTCCTAGAAGCAGCCTCCTGGGCTCCTGCCCAGGCTCGTGGGGCAGTGGTGGTCCAGGGCAGGATGCTGGGGAGGCTGCTGGGGCACAGCCCTGGGCTGTGGCAGCGGGTGGCTCGGCTGGTCCTGTGCCCTGCCAGAGCTGCTGGCAGCAAAGCAAAGAATGCCCAGGACATGGCTTTGCAGACTGCTGATCCAGGTGGGTAGAAAGCCTTTGGTCACTGTTTCGTGCTGCAGCATGGAGAGAAAGGGTATTTGCAGGAAAGGGTGAGAAAATGACCCTCAATCTCATTCGTGGCTGAGTTACTGCAGTGCTTCGTCTCCTGGGGCTACAAATGCTCCTTGGACAGGGAGCACACCCAGAGCTCTGACCAGCACACTGCACAGGGGTAAAGTTATTTTGTGTTATATAGTCGTCCTCCTATGGCAGCAAATACCAACTGATACTTCATGTTAGGGAATATGTCAATTAAAACAAATAAATTTTCCTCCTCTTACCCAGCTGCCAGGTCTCCAGAGGAGGACCAGTGCGTGTCCCTGCATGTGAAGGGCTGGTGCAAGTGGAGGACTTACTCCCCTCTGCTTCCTGCTCTGCTCCTTCCCAGGTTACAGCCACAGCTGTGTGTGCTTGTGCCAGGCAGTGCCCTGGATTACAAGGCAGGGAGCAGGCATGGGCTGCTCCCAGATGGACAAGCTTCCTGTCCTGGATGGACACAGTTTGTCTTCTTAACCTGCACCACCACTTTCTCGGCTGTGCCTTTGCAGACCCCTCACTTAGGAAAGTTGGGCTGCATGGGCTTGCCTGTGTTCCTGTGGGATGGCTGGAGGTCTCCAGCACGGGGCTTTGCCCTTGTCTTCCTTGGGATGGAGCCTGTGCTTTTAGCAATCCAGTGTACTGCTTGCTGCAGATTTGATTATGGCACTTGCTGATGTAGCTCCCCTGGTCTCACTGCACTTTGTGAGAGAAATAGGAGAAGCAGGAGACTAAATTTACCTGGGCCAAGATTTACAACTGGGATTTTTCAGCCGTTTACAAGTCCTGGCATGCATGAGTATGGGAACAGACTGCTGGTCTGAAACTTTCTCAGGTCTCGACTTAGGCACAGTCACTGTGTATCCCTGAGAATTCAGTTTTACCCATGGGAACTGTAAGATTAGTAGAAGCACTAAGCATAAACAATAGAAGGAGAAAACAGCAACATATCGTACCTGCTATTTTCCTGAGTGCCTGTAGGCTTAGGTTATAGCTAGCCAATGGTGGTATATTGTAGTTAAATAATAGCCAATCAATCTATTGTAGTCATTTAGCAGCCAATGAGTATGTAACAAGAATGATAACATACAAAAGTCTATAAAAGACACTGTCTCTTTGACTAAACGACCCTTTTTGCCCTTAGCCGAAACACTGTCTATGTGTATGTCGTGTTCGCCTCAACAACGACACATGAGCAGGTTTGGGGCCAAGGCATTTACTGTAATTTCACCATCTCGACACAGGCAGGAAGAGATGCTCCCCATGCCCTGTTCTGTAGTGGCAGTGATTCCCTTTCAGCTGAGTACCAGCAATCCAGCAACAGGCAGGGAGTGCAGGACACTGAGACTGGGGACATCTTCATGTCCATCTCTTCCTGCACATCCTGGTTGCAACTGGACAAGTTGTCCAACTGGACAGTTCTCAACCCAAGTCCCACACTTGCAAGCCCAGGACACTGCAGTGTAGCTTCTTGGGTGCACCTGCCTGGGTATAAGTACTGGGTGAGCAGTCTCAGCTACCTTGCAAAGATCACTTGTACAGCGGTGCACTGCAAAAGCCAGGGTTTGAGCTAGCCATTGCTTACCTTGTTTTTCAGGGTTTCTCTGCCACTGTCCTTGTTGTTGCCTGTTATTGGGCTTGTTTCCATCAAGAGGAGCCAGAGTCCTTTTCTCATTGTGCTGTGGGTGACAGCATGCAAATGGCATCACTGTGGTAGCCTGGTGGGGTATAATGTATCATCATTAGAGTGCAGTAATGTGGTACCCAGCTTGCACGAGAACAACTGCCAGTCTCCCACCAGGCTGCATTTTAGCAGACATCACCTCTCCATCAGTGATTTTAGGAGAAGCTGTTGAGGAGTTAGCTACTTGTGCTGCTGGCAGTTTGCTTAACTCACTAGTTGGGCCATTTAAGATGCTCACAGGGTGAGAGGATGCTGTGGGCTTGGGGATGTCAGCCCCACATCATTTACCCCCTTAATCAGGAAGTTTAGAAGAGGTTTTTAGTTTAAAACCTACCGAAATTAAAGGGAAAAATAGTCAAATTAAATAAGCTGCAAATGTAACAAAGCACCTCACACCAGCTGCTGAGTCTTTTTGACGCTAGAAAGCACATTTGGCTCTCACAGAATAGAAAAGTGTAATTTTGAACTTTCAATCCTTTTCCCTCTGTAATAACAGCTCTTTTCCCTTCTCGAAGCTCAGCTCATTGCTTTTTATAAAATCTCTTACAGGTAAAGAAGCTTTCAGGAATGAGAGAAGGCCTACAAATTTTGATAAAAAGGTGCTAGTATGGTCAGGACGCTTTAAAAAGGAGGAGGACATTCCCAGGCACATATCGTAAGTGGACCTGTCAGAATGATTCTTTTGGCTGTGAACACACAGATTGAGACCCCAGTCTGCATCACCCAGAACTGTGCTCATGTGGTGCGGGTTAGTGCCTCCCCCATGCTGGTGTCCAAAAATAACTGTAAATAATTGTAACTCTTGTAATTTTTTGTCATTCCCTGTGAAGTAAACTGGATTCGCTTATTTTAGTTATCATAAATTTCAGACTAAGCTGAAGTGTCTTTTGCAAGACAAGTGGCTTTGAAACTCAGAAGCCACCACGGTAAGATATTATTCACTCTGGGTTTTTACATGCTTTTCTAGGTTTTACTGATTAGTGATTAATAATGCTGCATAAATTTTAATAAGAAGTTGGGGCTACATACAGCTTTGGTGACAGATGTGCAATGAGTTCCTCCTGTATGGGCTGTGGTTTCACCTCCTTGTTGAGATATTTTGTTAAAGGACTGTCACTCAATTTTGGAGTCCTAATGCTTCTGACTTGTGGCATCCTGGGTTCTCATCCAGCCGTCCTTCCCCTTGCAGATGTGAGTAAATCCATGTCTGGATATAATTTCATGGATGGCTCATTGCCATGCTGCAGTTTCTTGCAAACATGAATTGTTGGTTATATGCCAGGAGTTACTCATGGAAGGTGATGGGGATTTTCCACTGACGGATGGAGCTGTTCAGCTGCTTGGGAAGAAAACTCCTGGATGGTGCAGTTGTAAGCTCTGACCCAGTCAGCTGCCCGTCGCAGGCAGATGCTTGTGGGGCTGATGCTGACTGCCTGGCAGAGGCTGTGCTGTGGTGGGCTTTTAATTCCCTGAGAGTGGCATTGCCTGGCCCTGCTGGCACGGCCCCAGTGTCTCCGGGTGCTGCACAGCACCCCATGCCCTGCCCTGCAGCACCCAAAGGTCGGCCCTTCATTATTACAATGGAAAGACCTTCCTGTCCCTGTCATTTCACAGGCATTCACTCTCACACGCAAAAAAAGAATAGAGGAGAGCAGGATATTTTAATCCTGTTATTACTGATGACTTTTGGGAGTAGCAATACCCCACCTAAATCTTTTCCCCACTGGCTAATTTTTTCAGTCCTCCTCTAAGCAGCTGCAGAAAGAGAAGGCTGAACCCCGTTGTACTTTGACAGGAAGTTGCTGCAAGACTTGAGCATTCATTACCCATCTTCCTGTGATCCCATTTCACACATGCTGCTGCAGAATGGAAACTCTGCTCTGTCCTCCACAGATCTGAGGTCCTCGCCACTGCAAGGAACATTGTCAGGATAAAGGTTTGCTACATCATGATTGTACTGACTGTGCTGGGCTGTGTGACCACGATCATCACAGGCAAAGAAGTGAGTATTGTTTCTGGGGGAACTGGTTCACTTATGTGTGGTCTATGTATGTTCTTTGGGAATAAGCACCTGGGTGACAGATAGTTTTGAGAATATATACACATGAGCAATTTATGCACAGGATCTATATCACCCCTTCTCCAGAGGAGACACTGGCATTGGGAAGCACAACCTGCTGATTAATGTGTTGCTTCTGACCCACTCTGCCATAAACCTGTGCAGTGCAATGCTCTATATGAGGGTGTCTCAACAAGAGGCTGGGCCAAAGGTGATGGAGTAGCTCAGACAGTGTCAATGGAACCCGGTTCTGTTTGGCATCTGCCAGCCATGAGACTCCTGTGGTCCTGCCTGCCTGGCCTGGATGCCACCATGGTCACCAAGAGATGTCACCCTTCTCCCTATCCCATCCCACTGCTGGGTCTCCAATTTGACTTGCAAGTCCCAGTGCACCTGTAAACAATTTACAGTGTAATTCTCCTGCTAATCAGAGCTGCAAATGCTGAAAATGTGGTATAACAAGGAAACATTAACTTTTATCACTGCAAAATATCAAAAAGGACAGTGAGGTGTCAAAGGAAGTGGTGCAAATGTGGGGAAATTTAGTGGTGGCAACTGTGCGCATGGAATGATTTCCACCAAATCAGGAATAATTTCCACTTTCCAGGCTGCAAAGAAGGATCAGACGCTGCTGAGGGTGAACACAGAAAAGAAGGCCAAGTGGAGGGCTGAAATGGAGAAAGATCGGGAGGCAGCTGTCGTGAAGTCACAATGATTTGGAACAGATTGATTTTAACAGGAGGAGATAAGTGATTTGCACACGTGGCATATGGACCTGTCTTTGTTTAACTCTTAAGAGCTTTTTCACTGAAACTCTCAGAGCAAACACTCCACTGCTTAAAAACTGCTCCATGCAAACTGGGAACCTCCTATGGAAACTCCAACTGCTTTCTGTGGCTTCTGGTCTTTGGTACCAGCTCCAGCTCACATACAAAAATCTCTTTTAAACTGGAAGGTGTGGGAAGGACAAATGCAGGCCTCCTCAGCTCAGGATCAGCTTTTCATGGTGCTGCTGCTGCTCAGGTCTCCTCACAGTCAGGAAGGACACGGCCCTACATCAAGAAGCATCATATTCTGTGCAATGCCTTCACGGCAAACAGCCTTTGCCAAAGTGACCCAGAGCAGGCGGAAAAGCAGTCTGAAATATGTTTTGGAACTGCAAAGGCGTCAATTATGTCTCTGTCTCAATTGTCTTTGAGCCTGCTGCCATCGCTGTCCCCTCTCCCTTCCACCAGCACCTCGTGGGATGCTGTGGCCAGGGGAGAGGGGGAAACATGAGCATGAAGAGGGTCTGGGAAGATGGAAGAGTGTGAGCAGACCCTGATGACTCATTTGGGCCAAAAGGGGCTTTGGGCCAGAGGAGATGGTGGTGGTGTGGAGTGGTTCCTGTGGGGCAGCCCAGGGAATCCATGCCTGATGCAGGGAGCCTGGCCTGGAGACATCTCTTGTCCTGTAGCACCTCACTGGTTTTCCCTTTCATCTTCTGCTTCCAGTCATTGTCATGAAAGTTGTCCAGCACTTGCTTAGCTGTGATTTTAGTCCAGAGTAATTGTTAATACATGGTTTGCTAAAACGGAATTCTTTTTAATCATCATAGTTCATTAACTCATAATAAAACAGCTGTCCAATTACATCTAAAACAAACGCATCTCTTCACAGCTTCATTTAGAGTGTCACCAAACTCTCTGGGATGATGCTTAACAGATGGGAGAAATCCTAATGAAATATTGAAAATTACCTTTTCACAAAGTGACTTAACTTCAAGACATGCCCCAGTTCGTGCCTGTGGGTGCTGATGTTCTGATCCCCCAAGTGTCACCTGTAACCCCTCGAGACCTGTAATACTGGCTGGTGGGGCTGGATGTGCTGCACAGAGTCCCAAGGGACACAGCGTGGCAAAACCCACCCAGTCTTACCCCAGCTGCTACAGGAGATGCTGTAGCCATGTCAGCCTTGGTGCAATGTCCTGAGCATCACACTGGTGCTTGGCATTTCCAAGGTTTATTATTTGGAGCAGTTGCACTTGTGCTCCAGGGGAGTCTGGAAGCTCCTGCTCAGGTCTCTGAGGTTTGTCGTGTCAAAAAATCATGTCCATTTATTGCTGAAGTGTCACTGCACAAACAAGCTGCTGGCAAAGTTGGGCTGGGGCATTGGCAGGTGGTCAGCAGTTGTTGGGCTCTGGGACTCCATCTTCTGTGCCTGTGGTCTTTGGGCAGTTTTTCCCTCTGATGCTCCTTAGGAGCACTTCTCTCCATGCTGCAGACCTGCTTAAGGTGAGGGGGATGTTACCTCTGTTACAGCTCCAGTCTTGCAGTCCTTGTTTCTGGCTCACAGCCTCATGCAGTACAGTTCACCAAAAGTGATGTCTGGTCCCTGTAGTATTCCTCACAAAGCACATCTCAGGGAAGTCAAGTAATGGTCTAGGACAAGTACAGAGTGAACAAGTCTCTGCTGAGAAGGCACTTTTGCTTCACAGGTAATATGGGCTCTTTCATTTTATATGACCTGGTTTTCTTGGTTAGTGCAATAAGCTGCAAGAATTACCTCAAAGTTAGTGTTCATTTGGGGATAAACTAAAAGAGCTTGCTCAGTCTCTTAGACCTTATTTTTTTTCATTCTTCAATGACTTTCCTGTGCCCTTTTTCAGAAGGTACATGTAACAATTAAAGGAACCATTTTGGTGCTTGTAAAAAAATCCATGTCCATGTTCTGAGCTTCCCTGACTTAAGCAGGAAAGGAGATGACCATAGCAATATCTAAAGAACAAGAAAATTAATTGTGACTTATTCCAGTCTCTGCTCTGCACTCCCCTCTGCCTAGGAAAAAAACCTGCTTCGGTTGTGAGCTATTATCAGATCCTCTTAAACAGCCGTGGTGTCTGCCTACAGTGCATAAAGCTGCCACATTACACATAGTCATTAAGAAAAAAATCAATTCCTCCTCCCTGAACCCCTGGTAATGCATCTGAGTGACCAGATGACCCAAGTGCTTTTGGGCTCTTATAAAGAGCTATGACTATTATGTAGGGAAAGATCCTTTACCAGTGCCTACACAATTATTCATTTTCATATCATAATACTCCCCAAAAAATCAATTGGACTGATCTCTGGCTTGCACTTGGTCGGTGGTGGGTGGCTGCTGGTGTAGCATAGCCTCAGCTGGAGTCTCCCCTCTATGAACTGGACATGCCTCTCCAACACTGGGACTTATCACTGCTTGTTAAAATTTGTTTCCATCTGTGTCTGCAAAGTCCTTTGACTCTTCTCTTGAAAAGCCTCTAACACAGACTCCTGAATGTATAATTGGCTGATCCTCAGCACCTTACAGTTGTGGGTGTCTTTATTTTCCCTCCCGTTTATATTGCTTTACACCTGATCCTCCAGGCATTTTAAAAGGGGTTGGGAGGTGTTATTTGGTAGGAGTTATTCTTCCCTTTTTAATAAGGTGCCTTGTGTTTTGCCAGCCTGGCCCTGAGGAGGGGGGCTGGCTCCTTTCTGAGGCAGGGGACAGAGCAGAGAACGTGCTGGTTTGCTGTGGTGCTCAGAGAGAGTGAGTCCTTTCAACTCTCACCTCCTTGTTTACTGCTCTGTACTGGGGGGAAAGGATCCTTCCCTTGCAGGATTTTTTCTGTTTTAATGAACTCTTGTATGGCAATGGTTAATTAACAATGTCGTTGGTGCCACAGAGATTTGCATTACAGTAACAATTATTGGGGAAGCTTTTCTGTAGTAGCTGGAGCTGATCTAATTCTGCTTCCATTAAAACCAGTGCTGCAGTTCCTCCTGGCTGTGGATTAAGGTTATCATCCACGACTTTTTGAAGTGTCAGTGATTTCCAGAGACTTAGCTTCCCCAGGGAGTCAGGCTGCTGCAGGGCAGAGCTGGGTGCATTGAGCTTTCTTCCTCCAGTGTGGTGAGATCAACCTTTTATGGGAGGCTCTGCATCATGAGCATCCCAGTATGCCAGAGGAAAAAAGTCTGAGCTCAGGAGATCTCAGTCCCTTCTTTATTCATTTTACCTCTTGTTTTGACTTTCTCAGGGTGTTTCTAGTGATGCTTGATTTATTTCCATCTGCTGTGTGCAGGTCTTCTCCAGACTGGTATGTTCCTACACTTGAGAAGGATTTTTTCCATTTTTTCTTGCCAGTCAGAAAGACCTAATTTTAAAGACTGCCCTGTTCTTTCAGTGTTTAGTCTCCCACCAACATGAGAAACTGCTGCTTGTTTTAAGTCTAAATGCACCCAGCTTCAGCTTTCAGGCATTGACCATTGTCCTCAACATGGAAACTTTCAACTCAGCTCTTCCTTGTCTGTTACCAGTCACCCCTCAGCTATTGTTTGCAGTTCTATGGCTGCTATGTTCAAAACACCTGGAGTTTCTAACCATTTCCTGGTGGGTGCCATTGGCTTACTGGCCAGTTGAGTGATTGACACTATAGAGAATTTAGTCCTGAATCAACTGATTTACTGCATTAGTGGCCTCTTCATAAACAATCCAAATGGATTGCTTTTGTTGGTTTTAGCATAGAATCAATAATCTAGTACTCCTTGCAGAAAGAAAGGATGTAAAAGCTTTTGAGACTTTACTGACTGCCCTGGAAAATTAAAAAGCACAATGGCTATGCATCAGAAACTGGTTCTCCTCTGTCTGTGCCCAAGGCATCAGCACCTGCATGAGCGGCATGGCCAGATATGCCTGCAAATCTGCTTTTATTTCTGGGACTGCCAAGGATCAGTTCAAAACAGCTTCAAGGCTAAAGGTCTCCTCTGGGTGAAATGCAGATAGTTTGGATCTGTACAGGGACCTGCTCCCTCTTACCACAAAGATCTTTCCAGCTTGGAGCAGCCTCCTGCTTTCACCCTTGCTCAGCATCATTGCAGCAAGTTAAGTGGGATCCTCGTGACCACCATGATTTCAGAGCTGGCTGAAACACCACTATCCTGCTTGGATTTGGCATGAAGTCATTCTAGCCTAGCAGGAAAGTAAGGCCAGTGTTCAATAATTTGAATCAATTAATGAATCATTCATTAACGCATTGAGATACCATTAAAGCAATTTTCCATGGTTAAGCAGTTTGATGATCGTTAGTGCTGTGCGATATACTGTAAAACCTCTGTGACAGTCATATAACGAATAAGTTGCTCCTGAAGGGCTCTGAAAGGACCTAAGCATTTAATTTCTCTGCTCTTTAAAGGATCTAGACACAACTTTCAGCACTGTATTAGTCGAGCTGGCTCCGCACCTTCTCTGTGCATGCAAGAGCTTTCTACACAGAAACCTAAACCCGGCACCTGACTCTTCCTCTGCAGCAGTGTTCCTCAGTGAAGGAGCCAAACCTTGAGCTACTCGGGCAGGGACTGCTGTTTGCTGGGTGTGGGGAGGGCTCACCACAGGGAGGAGGTCAGTCTGCAACAGGGTTTCATAGGAAGGAGTTGGGGTCACTCATGGCTTATGTATGTTCTGCAGTGTGAGCAGAGTTATCAGAAACTGCTGGTGAAAATGCACCAGAACACGGAGGGATTTTCATGCTGGTCTCTAATACACATCTCACAGATGACGTATGGTCCTGCGACTTTTTCTAAATGAAATGGGAACCAAAATAGCACAATGAATTACAATTATTCCTAATGGTTCATTTTTCTCTGTATGCAGAATGTGTGAATGCAAACACAGCTCACACAGAGCTCCATGAATTGCACCCCCTTGCACTGAACTGCTTGTCCCCCACAAGCAATTTTATCAGTCTAAACACAGTCCTGCAACAAATTTCTACCAGCAGGGCCATAATCTGTACCAAGGACATCCACTAGGGCTGTAAAGACGTCATTAAAGCAATGGTGCTGCAGGGGGAATGGAACAATCTCCAGAATGGTCCCAAGTTGTGGTAAGAAAGAGAAGAAAATTATGAAAGGCAGGCAGTTAAATATCCTAATATTTCAAGACTCTAAGCCCCAGGAGAGGGCAATTTTACTTGACAAACAAGCATTAATGCAAAGCAAAAATACAGCTATTGTATGTTGTTCTTTCACACTCATTTCTTTTTTTCTTCTCCTCGGAGGAGGGGGTGCTGTGAACTGGGGACTGCTGAGCACCCACTGCTATGGTGTGAGCACATACATATCCAGCGGGATGCTGTGGGGTTGCCAAGGACTGCACAGAGAAACTTTGCAGAAATGGGCAAAGAGCTGCAGTGTCCCATGTACCAACTCCCACTGTGCTGGGGGTTAGGATTTTTCCTTTTGTTTCTTTCTCTCAAGGAATTGTCTCCCATTTGTTGCTGAAAGACTATAGTGACCGGTACTCAAGAGAGACAAAAGATATAGCCAAGGAAAAGGGGGAGGAGTGCAGCTGGCTTTACTATCGTAGCCAAAGGACATTTTCTTGGGAAGGGCAGAGATACCGTGAGATTTGGGCTGGAGGAAGGGGGTGGAGTTCCTCACTCTCTCGATATTGGAGGGGAGACAGGCTGCAGTCTCTGTGGGGAGAATTCGCCACCACTACGGGGTTCCATCTCCTTCTGTCTTCTCCTACTGTGAGTGAAACTCTGCTCGTAAGATCGGCCATTGAACTGGGACCTTATTAACACCCGATCTCACTGGAAGGGACCCTCACCATCTACTCGGGTGCCTCAGGGAAAACCCTGAGCCCCCTTCCCCCTCCAAGGGAGCCTCTCCCGGCCGTGTTCGGGAGCCGGGCTGCCGCTGCCCAGCCCCGCCGTTCCTCTGCCACAGCTCCGGGTTTTTCACTACACTGTAACCCCACACCCCCTGCCAGCTGGGACACCCCCGCGGGGCCTGCTACAGCTGCGGAGTTTCTGATACGTTTCGTTTGCTAGTCTGGAGTCTGCTCCTCCCTGCCGTCCCAGCTCCGCTCGGGGTTCCTGCTGCAGCCCATTTCCCCATCCAGCCCGCCCGCCATCACCGCGTGAGGGAGCCGCGGCCGAGCTCGCGCCACAGCGCCCCCTGCAGGCGCGGGGGAATCACCGCACGGGCCCTGCCCGGCCGGGAGCCAGCAGCGCCCCTGGCGGCTGTGAGCGGAACTGCAGCGCAGGGAAGGTGCCTGCAGCCGAGGGAAGGCTGTCCCTGGGCTCTGGCTCTGGGCGTCGCTGCTGCCGGGGTTGGTGTTTGTGTGCCTTGCTATACATATACATACTATCCTGCACCTTTGCCTGAAAGTACCTTAATTCCAAGGTTATAATAATTTAGAGGGAAGGGGGTCATATTTTTTCCATTCCAAGAGAGGTTCCCACCTTCCTTGGCAGACACCTGTCTTTCAAACCCAGACACACAGCCTCTCTGGCATCTCATGGTTAGGGTTTGAGGACTTTTTAATCTACTTGCCTCTTGTTGCCTTTGCTGAATGAACCTGAGAGAGATTTTGAGCTTATTTCAGGTGAAGTCCAGGTGTCTGTGGACTTCCATGTGACAGCTGGATGTCTCCTGCTAAGAGGACACAGGTGTCCTGTCAACATACCTCTCCCCAAAGGCAGCTGATTCCCTTTCAGTACCCTTTGCTCCAGGCCAGACTCTGACCTGGCACCCAGGTGTTCTGCAGCAGATGGTGCCATCCTCCCAGAAGCCAGGCTGTGAGAGCCCAACTGCTCTGAGGCTCCCAGGGCAGCATCAGCACAGCCACCACAGGTAAGAGTTACAGTTCCAGGACCCAGGGCTTCCACCTGCCCATGAGGTTCCAGGACTGGGAACAGAGCTGGCTGTGGGAGCAGTGGAATGTCACATCCTTCTTCTGCCCTACCCACCAGCACAGGCAGTAGCTGTGGTTCATCACCCTCTGGACTTCCCACAACACATGGACTTTGCAATGTTCATCAGGTGGGACACTGGCCTTTTTGAGAAGTTCTTAATGTACAGTGACTACCCTAGGGATGCTCTTCTTTTGAAGAACTAGGACAGTGTTCACCAGAGCAGCTTGAGCCCAAATATTTTGTTTTGCTTTAATTAGTTAAAGAGAAAAAATAATAACAATGCCTTCCTCAGCAGCTCCCAAAGCGCACCACAAAGGCAGTCCGTGCCATGCCATACCTTTTCAAGGTGGGGAAATTGCACCCCTGGGAGCAGTGCTGCTCTGAGAAGGCATAAGAGCAAGTGTGGACTGGCATAGGCATCACCCCTTTATATGCTCTAAAAAGAGCTGAGGACTTATGATGAATGAGGTTTAAGGCCTGAGGTTTGGGATGCTGGGAAGCGGCCCCCCATCACCCAGAGACTTGGAGATGCTGCTGAACTCTGCCTAAGACCTTGCTGCAATGGCCAGCCCCTGTAGGGCTCCTCTGGGAGTGTACCAGAAAGGGTATCACTAATGAGCGATGATATTTACTATAGAAAGTGGCTGAGTGCAGAAATATTCACAAACCTGGAAGTGAGATAGAAGAAACAGCCCAAGTGTGGCACAGAGAAGGGGCGGCTTTGCCCCCTCTTCATTTGACTCCCCTGTTAAGAATGTTTTCATCAAGAAGGAAATGTGTTTTGAGTTGCTTTTTCACATCAGCCAGGGATCTAAGATTTGAGGCACCCTTCCTTATGTACTTAGCAGACTTTTCACTGAGGCTGGGCTGGGGTCTGGATGCTCTCATACAGCAGCTGGTGCAAGCTCAGTGCTTCACTGCTAATGTGCTCCCTTGCTGCTCAGAATGCAGGCATACTTCTATAAACAGCAATAAAGCCATGTACTTAACCAATAAAAGAGGCATAGGAGCTCTGACACCCAGACATCAGAGCTGAGATAATGGCTCTCCTGGAATCTAACCTCTGCGTAGGCTGAGCTATTATGATTTCTCACTCCACAGCTATTATCCTCCATTATCCTGCCTGCCATCCCACTGCTCTCTGTAGTGTGTGCTGTGTCATACAGCAGCTCCCAGGCTGTGATCAGTGTCCCCGAGTCCCCAGCACCAATCCCCTGCACGTTACAGGGTTGAGGCAGTGTTGGTGCTTGCCAGCTTGTGGTGTTTGCTGAGCGTTGCTGTTCTTCACTCAGGTTTCACTGAGCACGGGACGGCTGTGTTTGCAGCCAGGCAAACCCAGTTCCCTCAGGGAAGGGCTCAGCACTGTGTGTGCTGTTTGTCACACACATTGTGTGTCCTGACTAACAACATCCCTACACATTTTACCTACTCACTTGCATACTGGCTGGGAAGGTGTGTTGCTGACAGGGAAACCCGTCTGCCTGGTGGAAAATGGTGTGTTTAGATCAGCTGTGTGCTGGTTGTCTGGTTCCATAAACCCAGGAGCAGTTTTACAGCGCTGATCTTACAGAAACATTGGCTTTGTTCTGGAGAGGTGAAGGAGCAGGTAATGGCTTGTGGTCTGAGACGAGGGAGCTGGAAACACAAGTTCATGTAAACATCCTTGCTAAAAAGTGCAAACCTCTGCGGTTTTGAACTATGAAGTGTTTGATGTTTCATTTTAGACCAAGTGCCTTAAAAAAGAGGAGGATTGTGTGGTATATGGGATATGGAGAAGGCTGAGGTACTCAGTGAGTTTTTGCCTCATGAGCAAATACTCCAGCCACACTGCCCAAGCCACAGAAGACAAAGGGAGGGACTGGGAGAAGGAGGAACTACCCACTGTAGGAGAAGATCAGGTTCAAGAACATCTGAGGACAACTAAAGGTGCACAAGTCCACGGGACATGATGAGATGCATCCGTGGGTCCTGAGGGAACTGGCAGATGAAGTGGCTAAGTGACTACCATCAAATTTGAGAAGTCATGGCAGTCTGCTTCACCGTAGCGGCCAGCTGTTGCTGGCCTCTGGTTTGGGGTACTGCTCTGGGCTAGCACCTTGCCACAAAACCAGGAATCATGTCCCAAGGTTGTGTCTGATCCATTGCTCTGACACATCTCAGTCCACCTGTGACAGCCTGCCAAAAGCTTTGCTCTTAGACGGGTGACGTCCATGCAGAACACCAGCCCTTATTCCAGGTGGGATTTTCTGGTGGACTTGGCTGGGGTGGCCAGATCAGCGTAAGCTCAGTTCTCTGGTGCACTTGAACTATGTATTTGTCCCCCAGATGTCTTGTGAAAGGGGAATGGAGCTCCCAACTACATTTTAAAATGCAAAACCACATCTTGACATCTATAGAAAATTTAAGTTTTGTGCAATAACCACTTTAGAGACTCTGATTTTAAGTGTCTGGAGAATAGCTTTTAACCTAGGTGGAATCTAGAGGTAGATTTACGTGACAATTGATCTAAAAGCTTCCTACCGCCCACAAAGAGAGCAAAAAAACCTGTTTCTGCTCCTGGTTTGTGTTTTAAGTGCTTCTAACAATGCAGCAATTCAGTGTTTCAGTACAATTTGCAAATTCCACAATAGTCTCCTCCAGAGCATACTCCTTTGTAGCATTTCCGTGTGTCTCAAGTTCTGCTCAGAGGCCTGAGTGCATTTTAGTAAAAATTTTCTCCTTTGGCTTTCTATATTCAGTTGTTTGTGTAAGACTTAAGTAGTTTCAGAATATACTGTTTAATTTTTTTTTCCTTCTTGTGGCAGGAAAAAAAAAAGCCATTAAGCCCAGATTCAACTTCATGCACATGAGCGAAATAGCTTTTATTAATGCCTTTAGCTGTGATGAGTGAGAACTCCAAGCTGTCAGCTCTAACTCTAGGGAGAGTCCCAATGCTGTGCTCAGACTTTAATATAAAGGACGAGAAGCTGCACATCAACTTATCAGTGAAAAGCCCATGAAAGTGAGAATACACAATACATTGTTTATTAATATTACAGTTCAGTAAAAAGGTGAAGCAAAAGCTGGCAAATAGGGAGGAGAAAGTGGGGCCTGAATTTCTATCCAGTCAGGCTTTACAGTCCTTGTTTGACCATATTTTTTCCATCTTCCACCTTTCTAGGCAGGAAGCTCAGGACCCAGCCAAATGGATGTTTATTTACCTTTGAACACCAGCTGATATTGCTTCTTCCTGCAGCCTTGTCAATACTGAGTTATTACTCAGCAGCTGGGCAGAGGCCGAATCTGGCCCGTGTTTGATCAGGGACACAGGAAGACAGCACGCTCACACCTTGCAGAAGCTGCTGTATCCTCTGCCAGAAACCCAGCGTTTCTTTATTTTTAAAGTAAATCTCTGGTTGCCATGGTTTCCAGGAAGCACAGGTCTCACATTGCTGTGAGGCTCGAGCAACAGCACGAGAGGGGAGAGGCTCCCCAGCCCTGTCATGGGGCTGATTGGTTTTCCAGGCCAGCGTTGCCACCTGGGCCACCTCCAGCTGCAGGGGTGCAGGGAGCTGGGTCCTCTGGCTCAGACATCACAGGACGTCCTTGGCTATAGGGATTTTTCCAAGATCACACCCACCCCATGTGGTTGCAACACACGAGTGCAGGCCAGGTCATTTACGCCTTCAGAGAAATATGATAATTTGATTTAAGGAAGCCTTCTTGTGCCAACATTCTGCCTACAAGTTTCAGCAGGATGTGTAAAACCTACCCTCAGAGCTCAAAGATTTTCCCACTGCTGTTGGTTTAGTGTTATAATCTCTTTTTTTCAGCCTGTTTAGCATCTAGGCTGTCAATCAATACCTCTTGTCTCCAATAGAAGAGCTTGACCTTGGTTTATTTTACACCTGCAGGTGAAATCTTGTAGCTGTTAGAGACAGGTCATCTGTTACATACCCAAGGAACAGGCAGGTATTATTAGAAATACTCTCACCTATCCATGGGGATTGTGAGAAGCAGGAGTGCACCTTGGTGGGTCTCAAGGGAGGCTGTCAGTCTGGAAATGCCCTCAGAACCATTCCTGCCTTTGGTGACGGCCAGCATTGTGCTGATTAATCACTTTTAAAGTTCAGTGAATCCATAATCTTGTCGGGAAATGTTGAGAAAGCAAATTTGCTCTGAACAGAAGGCAGGCTCTGAGGGTAGGACTTGTTCCCCCTTTAAATAGGTGTTTGCTGGTGCAAAACTGAGTTCGTGTAGGATCCACTAAGCACCTGTATTTTTCCTTCCCTCAGTCTTTTCCCTTTTGATGGAAAAAAATTTATTCCATTTCTCACTACTCTTTCCTTTCAATGGGAGTTTTGGAAATGAGGGATGGTTTCTTCCTCCTCTTTCCAGTAGGAACACGCATGAGGTGAAGACAGAAGAAGACCTTAGGAGGACAGGAGGGCTCTGCTCCTCCTCACCTGCCTGCCCTGCCTAATCCACACTGGCCACAGGCGTCAGTTTTAGATCACCTGCCCTTCAGCTGGAGCAATGTTTGGAGTGCAGGAGTGACACAAACCAGAGCTGTAGTTGTGATGAAGAGCAGATAAAACAGGGAAGAATTTGCCACTTTCTTTTACAAATAAATGGCAACGCTCTAGACCCAGTATCATTAAACTGTTCAGGAAAAACAGGAGCTCATAGAAAAAGAGGTCGTTTCCTCCTTCTGTGAGGACTGGAGTCGCCACAATTACTCTATAGCATCAGCAACTCCATCACCACCAGAGTGAGTCCAAGAGGAAAAAAGAGTCAGGGAGGCAGGAAAAAAAATAATCCACCTCTATTTTTCCTTTCTTACCAAATTAAATGACCTGCACTGGGGAGTTTCTAACACTTCTAAATGGTTGACTGAAGCTCCAATTTATTTCCTGTCAGAGTCTCACATGCTCCAGTGTGATGAGGACTGAGCAGTCTCTCCTTGCTTGGAGTCTGTCCCCGGTGCACCACACATGCAGCTCCCAATTGCTCAGGCGGTGGGTGCAGTCTTTGTTTTGTTTTGTTGCTGTGGTTTTTAAGTGACCGCTGTGTTTGCAGAGGAAAGTTTGGACAGGAATCGAGGTGGCTTTCGTGATGTCAGGGTGAGGCTCCTTTCAGCTTGCATTGTAGCTCTGGCTGGAGGGAAGGCAGCCACAATGAAGCTTTATTACTGACAAAAGCCATTTCTGAAGCACTTGGTGATTTTAATAGCTTTCAGTTAATGCGAGCAGATGAGGCTGAGCCAGGAAGAGCAGCCCAAAATGTGAGGCTTGGGAAAGCAGCCTAGTGCCAGGCTCTGGAGGGCAACTGAGGTGCTGCAAACCAGCCCTGCTCTGCCAAATGCAATGCTGAGGAACCACAGAACCACACTGGCTGGTGGGACAGGTGGTGTAGGCAACAAGAGATGATGGGTGTGAAGAGAGAACCGCCTCCCAGCATGTCCCAGGCACACAGACCTGTTGCTGTTCCTTGGCTGGCTCAGATGGGCCAGAAGGTGGCTATACCAGAGTCTGGCAGGTAGTCTTTGCCCATCTACCCTCCCATGCCCCACATGGTTTGCAGATGTTTAAAATGCTCCATGGTGTGACTGAATAATCCCAGTTGTCCTGGACCTTCCACCCCAAAGCTGGATAAAGCTTGTAGAAAGGATAGGTCTGTATAGACCCTGCTCCTGCAGCTCCCAGCCTCCCCACAAGACTTCTGTTCCTCATGGCAGGAGCAAGAGAATGAGCCTGAAAGTCTGCATAAGCTTTTCAAACGTGTCTGAGCCCTATATTCTGAAATTTGGCCTATACAAGACTCTCCAAATGGCTGTGTAGAAGCTGAAGAGCACATATTGGTAAAAACAGCATCCTTCTCCTGCACTGCACTGCTGAGAGTGGAACAGCACTCTATGGCATGCATAAAATTAGTGACACTGTGTTTTTGTTTCCTCCTTTGATTAGCAAAGCTTGTTGCAAGTGGTGTGTTTAAACAGATATTATGCAGGATGGCGATAACCAGTTTTAAGTCATTATACAAGCAGCTTAATTTGATGTTGCTCTATAAATAATCTAAGTCTATTTGCATGCATATTTTGTTGACGGGAAGATAAAAACCATAATTCCTACAAACAACATAATAATGTTTTATCAGTGGCAAAAGTAGAGGAAAAACCTGCCTTTCAAAATGCAGTGGTTCAATCACTAAAAAGTAGAACTTCATCACAACCAGTCATACTGGAAAAAAAAAAAATAAGGTCCAGCTCCATCCATAACCTCCACAGAAGTAGAGAAAAGACTAAACCATGTAAGTTGGGGACAGTATCTTTCGTTTCCTAGCTGAGAATATTGGCTGATGTCAGTGTTCTCTGGATCCGATCACTGCGTTGTTATTAGAGGGTGCTATGTCCCAGTGCATCACTCAGATACACAAAGTAAATTTTATGGGGTTTAACTGTTCTTTGTAAGACTATCACATGCTTACAAAAGAAGAAAAGAAAGTTTCATAGTTCAGTCAAGCAACTTCTCAAAAATACTTCTCTGTGTTATGAGTCCAAGTGCAAATCTCCCAGCCCGCTGCTGTGGCTCGCAAAGCTCAGGGGTTGTGCTGCCTCAGCACAGCCCCCAGCACTGGCAAAGATCTACTGCCAGAGAGTGCCCTGCTAGCACAGAAGGTGGGCAAAGCTCACAGGGAGTGGAAATAAGAGCCTAACTTTTATAGATGACAAATAAAATATTTTATTTGGGAGTTTTTAAGTACGTGGTTTGAAACATCTACATCATACAGCCTCTAAAAATTTCATCCCTGTTTTTGCTGTTCTGTGAGCAAAGCTTGGCAGATGTAAACTTGTGCAAAACAGGGTGAAATTAGGCTCTACTGGGAGTCCTATATGTGTTCAGAGCTGACAAATGTGCAGATCTTTGATATTGTTGCCTTGTGCAAGTTGCACCCAGAGCCAACCTTCCTGAACAGCAGAGTGCAGATAAGTGCATCCATTTCTTTCCAGGCCAAACAACCAAAAAAAAGTTACTTTTCCTGAATTTCTTTCACAACATTTCACACAACTGTCTGCTCTGGATATTCACCCCCCTAGCAACTGCACTAGCACTTGGACATCTCCTCAAATCTCTCTCCATGCATAAAGATGAGTTTTTCGAGCTCATACAGTGTTTGCTGCCTTGCAGTGAGGTTTTCTCATCAAATTTCCCCACCAAAGTCTCTCAGTTGGTGCCAAGTGCAGGATCCCCAGGACAGGACATCCTGGCCTGGAGGGGTGGCTGGGAGCACTCATTATCTGTGTTTTATGTGAAGGTGTTTCCAAGCTTGGAAGGAAACCCGGGGTGAGGTTTAACTGTGCCCAGCCATGCTCACCTCAGGGCCACCTAACCTAGCCAACACTACAGTGATGAATTCTGTAGAAAAGAGCAAATTCATCCTGCAGATCTGTCTGCCAGAATTCAAAAGCTTCACAAAGAAATGACAGCAAACAGGCTATTTTTTCTCATCAATGGTGAGGAAGAGATGCTGTCAGCAATCTGTTAACTGCTTCTACCTTTTACTTACTAAGAGTTAAGTGTTGTTTGGAAAGAGGGAAGAGTGTAACCTTTTTCATATTTTTTCTAACTTGGTTTCTTCTGAATAAAATGAAGTTTGCAGCTGGTGCTGACAGTTTGGAAGGAGGACTCTGCTTTTAGTGTTGGTCCATTAGGTCTGTTTGTTCAGTATTTAATACTCTGTAAGACTTTGCTTTAATTTAACAAACAATTTCATCGGTCTGCAAGGAATAAATAAAATATAATATTTCTTTTCCAGAGCCATATTTGCCGAGTCAGGGATGTATTACCATTTTGTTGAGGCACAGCACTGGTAGAGAAAGTAATTGTGTCTTTGGAGAACACACTTCATTCATTTCACAGTGGGTGGTTCTTGATTATCCAAGTTGAGTTCCTTAATAAAAGATGCCTGTTGTTGGAAATAAGCTGTAGTTTAGGAAATAGTCTTAGTGCAGAAGTTAATAATGCAGCCATTTTAGAGGCAACACTTTCCAGATTTTAAATCTCAGTTTTGAGGTGATGAGAAAGTGTGGGATCTCTCATCAGCTCCTAAAAGACAAACCTAACTAACCTTACTGTTTTGACTTGGACAGAGCTTCCATTTTGTGTTATCTTGAACAGATGAAAGTTTTCCCAGTCTTGCGTAACTTCAGCTTTTTGTTGTTTTTAAAATAAGAAATTTCAAAGAATAGGTTCCTAATGAAGAACAAAAGGAATCAAGAATGAACAGCACAGAAGTTCAGCTGAGCTCCAGAGAGTTGCCTAAGCAAGGAAGTCAGCAAGGACACCAGGAGGTGAATTTTTAGCCTGCTTGTAGCTTTTGCAAGGAAAGGAACGATCTTAGATTGCTAAGAGTTAATCCAGCTGAAAGTTCATGTCCCAGTCAATTTATTGCTGGTCTTCCATAAGAAAAAAACCAGCTGCCCATCTTACTGGTACCTGGTGCCTCTGTTTGTGCAGCGCTCAGAGTGAGGTGGCAGGTGGGACTGGCTGGTGGCAGCGTGGCTCATGTGGGAGACTCTGCCTTACATTCATTACATCAGATTTTTCCGAAGAGCAGCACATGCAGCAGGTGGCAGCAGACCTGGATCGAGGGCATTCTCCCAGACTGGTAAACAATGACATTGTCTCTGTGCTTCGTTGAACACATTTGGGTGTAGAACTATTAAGAAAATGCTCTTGGATTCAGGATGGGGAACAGCAAGTAGCTCTCTCTGGGTTTACCAGACAGCATGAGATGTAAGACAACTAATAATTTATCAGCAGAAAAAATGCATTTATTGCACATCAGGACTTAGGCTAAATTTGTCCTGAATCTGAAATTAAATATGAAAAGCAGATGAGAATAAAACCAGTTCTAGTATGAGGCACAGGCACAAAGATGGAGGACGTGAAGAACTATCCATTGCTGCGCCCATCCACTCGGAAATGTTTCACTGACCCAGACAGCCCAGGAGGTGTCTAACTGACTCTGCTATTTTAGCAAATGGATAATTGATGGGTTATTTATAAATGACATTCTCATGGTTGGTTGGAGTGCCAAGGAAGTCTGTCTGAAGTGGTGGCTGGAGGCACTGGAGGGCTCTGGTCCCTTTGCAGAGCTGCTGTGGTAGATAGAGCAGAAGTGCATGTGGCCTCCTTGAGGTGCCTGGGCAGACACATCATGAGGGGTGGCTTCTTGGGCCAGTTTTACTGTTCTGGCAAGAACAGGTTTTTTCACAGCCAGGACAGAAACCTGCTGAGCACAGACTAGCCAGATCTTGTGTGCTGACCTCCTTGCCCTGTGGCATCGCCCAGCTGGCGTTTGCTCTGCTGCACTCTCACTTCCATCACCAGCATTTTTCACTTCCTTTCCTCCTTTTTCAGCTGCTTATAATTTGTCCTTTTTTCTGGGTGTTGCTTTGTTATTGCTGTTTCTTTTCTCTGGTGCACAAAATTCCCTCTTATTGTTTGTGTTTGCCATTCTATCTCAGCATTATTGTGCTTGAAAGGACTGTTGCGAAATCCTGCAGTTTTCATGAATTAAATGAAGCAGTGGGAAAACAAACAGATCCAGGAGTCTCAGAGCATTTGCCGGGCTTGCAGCATCGCTTGGGCTTTTCAGTTCACTGTGTGCTGGACATGGAGGGAGTCAACCTCCCTAGGAGAGCAAAGACAACAAAGACCACCCCCACCCTTCTTTTTGGGGAACTCACGTGGGACAAAGTGTGGAAGGCTGCAGGGTATGGATATCAAGGGCTTGAGAAGCCTCCAAAACATACAAAGGCAGAAATAAAAGGGAAGGGAATGGAAGCGAGGTGATGTGGAGTAACACAAGCACAGTGTGGGAAGGATTTATCCCACCTTTGAAAATGGCAAAGAATGAAATGCAGGGACATTGCCTCTGTACAGCACTCTTCACCTGAAACCACAGTCCAGAGAGGCTTTTATGTGCTTTACCCCGTCCCAGGATTTTCTGATGATTCTAATAGATTTTCCACATGGCAACCTCCTGAAAACCACAGATTATCAGTGCAAAATCAAGCTGGCTCAAATTCTTCATGTCAGAAGTAGATTTTTTTATCAGAAAGTAGAATTTCACATCAGAGAGAACTGTAACTTCAAATTTGGCATGCAGACAGGCAAGTAACTGCTCTGCTGAAGGACTAGATCCTCTGAAATAATATTCATCTGCTTTAATTTTCATGCAGCTGGGTTAAGCCTTGCCTCATTATGTTGCCATTAGGTGCATTAATATTTTTTGACAAAACTACATTAAAATTGTAGATTGATCTTGGTGTGCAGCAGAGACCATGCTGGCTTTCTAAAGTGCCTGGAAATACTTTGTGTTTTGATGTGAAAGAAGATGAAAGGAGTGACAGTCTATTAGACAGATATCCTGTGTGGTACTATGACATTTGGTGTATCATGTTTTCAGAGTAGGATTTGACATGGAGCATGGTGTGGTGGAAAGAATCCCTAGTCAGAAAAACTCAGGATACAGTAACAATTAGAAAAATTATATATAAAATGAAAATATGCTAGTTCAAGTGACTAAAAGTTTTTAATGGAAGATCTTTTATTTGTGGAAAGCCCGAAATCTAGAAGCGAAGGGTGTGGATATCATTAATTTCAGCAGCTATTTGTTCTCCTGCAACCATACAGCTGACATTGAGACTGAAGATCTGTTTCTCTGCAAGAACTGAACACCAGAAATGTTCTGTTGTAATGTGTTATATTGGGATGCCCTTACTGCCTGGATTTTAGCAAACAGAACAGTAAGCTTTTCCTAGGACAGAGCAGCCTGGGTGCAGGATAGGCCTGGAAACAGGTGAAGTTCAGCCTTGCAGAAAGCTCAGCTCTGCCTTGTGGTTATGGAGATAAAAAGCTGAAGTCACATGCAGGAAAGAATTATTATTTCTAAATGTGTTGTTTTGAAGAGAGAGGGGAGATTAGTTGTAAACTTTTTTAAATTTAACTTTCAGTTAGAAAAAGATGAGCTTGAGATCAGCCTGATTGCCACCATGGGGGATTTGAGACAGGCTCCTTGAATTCTTGACTCTGAGATGTTTTATTCCTGGCTGTGCTGTACAAACAGCAGTGACTGAACTTTAAGAGTACTTGTGAGTGGGTTTAAGCTCTCTTGACTTAGCCAAGGGAAGCCAACAAGGACTCAGCCTGCATTTGAATTACCATTTCAAGGAAAGCGTGCAGCAGCAATCGGGTGGTTTCAGAGGAGATGAGGCTCATATTCCATGGGAGTCCATGGCTGCTTCCTCACTGTCCTGTGCAGAGCAGCTCTCCCCTCTCATGCTGAGGAGGTGATTGTACCTTCACTTCATGTCTGGTTTCACTAATCATCTGGAAGCACTTTGTTAGCTGTTTTTTAGGGGTATAACTAAATATGGATCCAACCTCTCATCTTCATGCAGTGACTATAATGATGTCCTTTAAAGAGCAGTTTCTCATTGCAAAAACTCCTATTCTGGTGGAGTCCTTGTCCTCTGTACCAGCTCAGAGCATTATTTGGGTTTCCTCCTGTTATGATTGTGAACTCCAGTTCAGGTACCTTCAGTGTGTTATTTACAATGTCACTGAGCACTGTTCAGTTTGGGGGGAAAACCCACAAAAGTCTACTTCCTGACACAATCTTTGCTCTATTTCACCTTTAAATAATTTACCTGACCAGCTGGGATCAAGGCTAGAATATTTCTAACCTATCTTTCTCCTATCAAGCAAAATCAAAGCTGCTGATCTTCACAGGGCTGGCGGCTGATTGAAGTGCAATCACTTCTCAGCACTGCAACCTGCAGGCCATTCAATTCTGGGCTTCTGCAAGCCAAGACCCAAAGCCGACCACAGGGCAGGATGGAACAGCCTCATGGAGATGAGCACCAGGTGGCTTTGTGCCTCTGGCTCCGGCAGATTAGTGGGACAATACAAGCAGGAGCTGATGGACTGAGGAAAGAGCTGTGAGGAATTAATATGAGGCTCAGGTGTAGAGAGAAATGACGGCTTTGTTGTTACCGGGGACTAGGAGTAAAAAGGTAAGTGAGGAACAAGGGTGAAAAGAGAGGGATGTAACAGGAGCCTCTTTCCTCGGGTGGTGGAGGGGCCCAGCTCTTTGTAATGTTATTTGCTGTGTATGAAACCAGTTAACAGAGATCCTGCTGGGTTTGCTCCATGCCTTTACTTTCAGGGTGAGCTTGAAGCACCCTTGCTTTAGTTAGGAGGACCTTTTCTTGAGGCAGTAGTTGAACTCGCCAGCCCCAAAAGTGTGGTCTTTACTACCTTCTGGCATCCACTCGGGTGATGGGGACCAGGCTCTGCTGCTGGACCCCCTTCTCTCCAGCTCTGTGCCATGCAGGGGCTTCTGACTTGAACTCCAGAGGTGAGCAGGGGGCTGAAGCTTGGAAAGGCAGTGTCCAGTCTGTGGCAATGCAGAGGGTGTGGTGAGATGGGTGGATTTGTGTAGCAGTAGGGGCTGACAGGGTCAAAGGAGACACTGCCCAGCTGGCACTGGAGGGCAGCCTCCCCTGGAGGAGAATTAGCTCCTGTTAGAAATAAGCTTCAACTTAATTATTTTAGCTACACTGGGATAATTTCAATTAGCTCTTCACATCTGATGCTATCTCGCCTGTTCTGCTTAGGCAGCATTTGCCCTGAATTTTTTTGCTCTTATGCTGGAGTTTGTTATGATTAAAAGTCTCACCCATTCTATAGGTGCTTTGTATTTACGCTCTGAGTCTCATTGTTTATCAGATTGTTCAGGATATTGAAACAATTTAAGGGAGGCAGTTTCTTTCTGATTAAATTGCATCTGTGGTGCAGAGGTTGGACTCATTTCTCTGCCTCTCTTCTCTCACCAGCAGCAACTCTCAGCTGGACACATCCTCTCAGAAGATTACAAACTTTCTCAGAGCCCTGTTGCTCCCTTCCCCCTTAGTGCTCCTTTATCAGCTGTATATCTGCAGTGTCATGTGTGATGGAGCTAATGTGCAGGCAATATCTCTTCATTTGGGGGAAAAGAGTGCTTCGAAAAGGAGGGAGATTAAATAAAGAAAATTTCTGTGAGCTTTAGTGGAAGTGACCTGTTCTTCTGGCATAAGCTATATTTTAAATCTTTACCCAAAAATATTTGCTTGCACTCAGGGTTGTCTCATGGTGCAAGTGACGGGAGAAACAGCCTTCCCTTGAGAAGCTGATAGTGGCAGAAGGGCTTTGTGGATGCATTCTCTGTTCAGGAATGGTACTGCTGACTGCCCAAACCTTGGTTTGTACTAAGGTTAAAAGAAAAAACAAAGTCCCACTATATTTTGTTTCCCTTCTCCACATCATTTGCAAGTCTAGGCTGACTGTATACTCCCTCTTTGTTTTCCTTCTATTTTTTTATTGAGTTCAAATTCTAGTGTAATGCTTGGAGACGTTATTTTTAAAAAATTATTTAAAATTTTTAATATGTGTTAGCTGTATAACTACAGGAATTAAGCCACTCTGCCATTCCTGTCTTGCTCCAAGGGGCCAGTTTTCACACAGATGGCTATGACTTATTTGCCCCACAGAAGGGTGCTCTGCAGGAGCATCTGTTTGAATTTCATCAAGAACAGGAGCTCAGCTCTCAGGCTGGAGACCTCTGCTCACTTGCAGTTCTCTTCTGTTGGTTTTAGCCTAAGCAATCTCCCAAGTGATTGGAAATGTCAGAGATGTGATAGTGTGATCTGAAGGATTGTCTCTGTTCAATATCAAAGCAAACTTGCTGTTGTCTTGTAATAATTAAAACTGTTAGCTCAGCTAATCAATATGTCTCAGTTTAGCTAAATCTTGCTCAAGCTTAGACTTTCTCTTTAATTAAACTTGCTTCAGTGACCTTTTATCCCCTTGCTTGCCTCAATAATGCCATCCGTTTGCATATATTGATGTAATGGGAAGGATGCACTCAAGCCAGCTGTATGGAAATCTTGACTGAACAATTTTATGAGGAAATGACAGGAAGGTTCTTGATGCATTTGCAAGAGAAAGGCAGATGCAGCTAGGAGAAACTAGTTCAGTTCCTTCATAGGAACCAGAAGGTTGTTGGCAGTGAGTGTCCTGATTCCTGATACTGTGATTCCTGATACCCTGATTCCATGGGGTTTCAACTGGTTTGCTCCTTTGTTATGGATCGGCAGGGATTCCACCACTGTGAGTCATGCTCTGGCTGTGCAGAATCCAGGACCCTGTATGATTACAGTGAACCAGGTCTGTATCCAAAACCACAGAGTAGTTTCAGCACCACATGGAAGGTGATCTAGCAGATCACCAGTCTGCTCTGACATGTCCCTTCTCTTCTCCTGCTTCTGGGAACTGCCCGGATTTACAGACTGGGAATTTACCACTTTTTAATTCTTTGCCCTGTGTGAAACTGGATCGATCAGGAAACCCTTTGCTCTGAGTGTAGCAAATTTACGTGCTAAATGCTCCCACAGTCAGAGGCTGAGTAATACTGATGACATTTTGTCTGGCTCTGGATTTGCAGCCTCTGTTGGTACAGGGCACCTGAGATCTCTCAGCATCAGGCAGAGACGTCCATTTGTCTGTCTCATTTCCTCTACCTAGTAAACACAAGTTAATCTTTCTCGAATGCACAGCTGGAGAATTTCAAATGGAAATAAGTCTGCTTTGGGGGAGCCAGCACAAATATCCCAGCCCTGCATCCTGACTCAGTTCAGAGGGGCTTAATAAAGCTAATGGGGTTTAGGGCAGAGCTTAGACCCAGCCAGCCCAGTGCTGGATTGTGCCCTTAGCTGGTAGGCAAATTCATCACCCTGTGATTCATCCTGAAATGGGGAAAACAGCTGAACTTTCATATGACAGGAGAGTGGGCAGCTTTGAATTGTTAAAAATCACTGTTGCATAGATAGCACGTGAAGCCAAGTGAACGTGCTCACTTTGTACACCCCCTGCCAGTCTGTTCCCCAGCCTTGTGCTGCTAAGGTCACTGGGTGTTTTGCAAAACTTCCAAAAATCTTGCTACACTATGTTTTTCTTTCAATATACTCTACTGTCATTGCAAAGCCCAGTTGGGGGAGACTGCCTAGGAGTTGCTTACAATTTCTCTGTGCCATCTCTCTCCTCATGATGCAGGGAAGCATGAGGGGAGCTGTGCATGGAGCTGTCTGGCTCTGCTTTATGGGCACAGCCGGGGCTTTAGAAGCCACTTCTGTCCTATGTCAGAAGAAAATGAGAAAAACACAAATGTTTCTGAGAGCCAGGGAGAGGGGCTGGCCAACTCCAGCATGGCCGAGAGGCTGGTGAGTGGGATGTGTACCCAAAATGAGCAACATCAACTGACTCCTCTAAAGCAGGATGTTTCTGCTTGGAGTAAAGTGGGATGTGGTGTTTCTCTCTTCCTCCCTTTCTTCTGCTGCTGCCCATCCTGCCTGACAGCAACCACCAAGATCAGTGGAGAAGACCCTATTCTAGAGGCTTTATTGCAAAGATGATTTTGCAAAATGTTAATTTTATTGCATTTTTTGATGAGATGAGAGTGGGAGGCACAGGGCATATTGTCTGCAGAAGGCTGTCTTGTTTTTTCTGTACCTGACTTGCCATCCAGGGTGTCCTAGTCCCTCTATTTTAAGATGGTCCTGAATGCTCTGTTATATGTTTTTCTGCTGTTTAGCACTTACCTTCTCCATTGAAAGGCACAGCCACCTGTGGACTGTGTTCCCCTTTCTGAGGCTCTTGCTATGAGCTGTGCTAAAGATTTAAGAGTGTTTGAAGCTAAGGATAAAACTCAGACTTTCAGAAAAGGTTTTGAAGAGATGATTATTATTTATTTCTTATTAGAAGTCCATAAGGCATGTAAGTTAGCAATTAGTTAGCATGCAATTAGTAAGTATTAGTACTTACTAATACTAATTACTATTACCAATTAGTTAGGAAGCAATTAGTTAATTGCCCCTTGTAAGCAGCAGGGGTTTTGACATTGAGCAGTGACCCACTAGCATTCCTGTCTTTCCCAGAGCATCCTCACCTCTCAAAAAGCAAAAGTATTTTCCTTTTTGTAGAGTTTGGCAAAATGCTCATCTGTAAGAGCTTAGCAATGTTGCTGATATTTTTGACAGAATATGAAACCTCGATGTTCCCACCTATAGAAAATAATTTCCAGCTAATGCTGGCAGGTGTAAACAGCATGCAGAGTTTTTCCCAGGGTATTTCATGCCACAGCTAAATGTTTTTGAGCCATGAAGAATCTGCATTCAGCTAGAAAGAGCACTGCATACTCCCCTGAGACAGCAGAGATTGTGACCATCCCTATTCCTTGCTGGAACAAGCCTCCTTCACCCCACTGCTCCAAGGGCTCACCTCTCACCCAGGCTCTGTGTCAGCAAAGAAACTCAGGGCTGCAGGGTTGCTCCCTCCCTGCCAGGCTGAGCAGGCACAGGGGGATCACCACAGGCACTGAGGGTGCGAGCAGAGCTTGGCTCAGCCATGGCTGTGCCCCTCTGGGGCTGGGGTTTGACAGCAGCAAGGTCACCTTCTGTTTGCAGCTCTGCACCGAGCAATCTCCTGTGCCACTGAGGCGAGATGAAATTCAGGGCTGCTCTGTTCTGCCTTCAGCTCGTTGAAATAAGCCTGAAGGGTGAAAGCCAAATGAAGCAAAGGCAAACAAAACATTTCGCATGAATATTTTTGTAAGCTCTTAGGGGGCTGAGGGCAGCATGTCACGTATCTCCAGATAATGGGGCCCTGAGTAATTACAGTGTGGGTGCAATCTGAAAACTGTGCTGGGTTAGCCCAGTTGAAATATAAAACAAAGAGAGATGGGTAGGGCTATTCTGAAAACAAAAGAGGCTCATTTCTGCACTAGTTTGGGCTGAGCTGTGCTCCCTGCTGCTGTTATCTTGCCCTCATAAATATCTATGTACAGAAGCCAGTGTTTTGGGGAAACGCTGTGAGCCTTTTCCTGAGACTCCTCTGTGATGACGATAGGGTAGGCAAAACTGAAATCTGCTAGAGTGATTCTGCTTGATCTTCCACGTCTGCTGAACTTGTGCTCGGGTAGGTCTGTAACTGCAGACACAGTGCACAGAGCAGCCTGCACAGCTCAGAGCAAAAGCCCTTTTGCCACCAAAGGGAGCAGACTGGGGACCGCAGCCGCTGGGTGAGATGAAATGCAAAATTCCCACAGTGGCATGTGGAAAGGCAGGTAATGGCCCTGCTGAACAAGCTGGGTATCGACTGCTGGAAGGAAATGGGCTTCCCATTTGCATGAAATATCTTCTTTTCTATGTGTGCCAGTGGGGGGCTGGTAAAGCCATGGATTATATTTAGCAAAATTGTATGCTCTTTACCTGGGTCTCTTTTCATTCTCTACCTCCCCTTTTTGACATTAAAATTAAAGCAGAGTAGGATCTTTTATATTACTGAATAGGAAAGCTGTAATTAACTAGTCCATCACGATTACTTTTATACCTGAGATCATTAAAGGTAAGGCAAAGTCGCAGCTGCTCCTGTGATATGCTGCCATGCTATTGAGAGTATAGATACATTTTGAATATTTTCCTGTGAGTGCCAGTTTCACTGAAAGTTCCTGCAGCCACAGGCTGCCTTCTAAGCCAGAAGCTTCTATGCTTTCTCTATCCCTAATTATTCAACTCTACATCAGTAGTTTGGTATTTAATTACAGGAGCTTTTTTGTTTTGTTTTGGATCATGACCTTTTTGCTCTGGATCACCACGAAAATTTATTTGGTGCAGTATCACTTCTGCTAATTACAGACTTTAAAAAAAACCCCTTTGTTTGTGTTACTACAGAGTTAAATGCCCTCTGGTTAGAAGATAGTCTTGGCATTTCTGTACAGTAAAGGCTGTTTGGATTTATTAAGTCATGCAAAACTAACAAACAAGATTAAATAGAATAAATGAAAAAAATCCTCTCCAAAAAGCCCCGCTACTCCTACAAGAAATGGGAGAACTCATAGCATGTGTGGTTAATTTTAGAAGATGGCAGTTTTGTGATCTTTATGATGATCCCTGGAGCTCATCTGTATGTGTCTTTCAGCTGCTCTCTTAATATTAAAAAAAGCCCACCTCCAAAGAGCACAAGAGTTTCTCTCTTTGGCTCAGGGCTATGTTTTCGGGGCAGCAGGGACAGGATCAGCAAGGGCTCAGCAGTGCACAAAGATGGGCATCACTGAGGTTCTCCGACACAGGCGGCTGTATTTGCTAATATTGGCCATCAAATGTTAACTAGGTCATAAACATGTCTGTGAGTTGGCCATAATTAGTCTCCTAATGATCTGCTGTTTCGGTCCCTTCTCCAGTGGCTTCACGAAGGTTGTGTTTATGAACACGTGTCAGGGTTAGCAATCATTTTGTTCTGAGTGATGGTAATGGCTGTGGGCTGTGAAACTGTTCTTCAGTTTTTTAGGGCTTGTTTTGGTCAAACATTTCCCTGTCATTTGGCATGAAATGATGGTGTGCAGAATGGCTTAGGCTGCATGCAGACGAGAACAGTGTTCCTCTTGGAGCTAAACAGCAGTAGGATAGTAGTCAGATATATTTTTGCAGCTCTTTCTTACCTCCTTTCCCCTGGATTTAGAAATCATAGCATTTGCTTTTGAACACTTGCAGCTAAATAAAACCCAACACAACAGCTTTACTGTGCTGTGGAAAGCTGCTCTGAGATTTTTGCAACCTGGCTTACAATTCTTAGCAACTGAAAAACCTGAGTGAATGTGGTAGAGACAGCATTTTGTAGGCATAAGGTGGTGTGGGAATGTCTATGGAGTCAAAGGCAAGGAGCTTCTTATTTAGAGAGGCATTGCGTATAAACAAATGTTTGCTAAACAAGCCTTTCCCTGGACATTACCCCTCCTGCCTGCCGGCAGGGAGTGTTGTGTGGTGATGTAGGGGACCACAGGTGATGCTGTTTGCCTGTTTGCACGGCTCCCTGGGTCACTGGAGCTCTCCCGCCCTCCCAGTGAAGCCATGGCCCTGGAGCTGATTTGCCATGTGGGATTTGCTGCAGCAGTGCAGAGAGGCTGCCTGCAGCTCTGCCCCACCTCCCTGCTCCCACCTGAGCACACAGATTTCGTGTTGCCAGAAGGGAAGGAGAGGTCATATGGTGACACCCCTCGTGAGGCTTGCTGTGGACCTGGCTGTCCCTGGACAGAGTGGCTAAACCCCACTGTGGGGCAGCCTGAATTTGAGCACCTGGGCCCAGCTCTGCAATTTGGGCAGGAGCCCAAGAGGTGGAATTGAAGCTCCCTAACTACCTACCACAGCTATGAAAGGAGCTGTGCAACTCTCATAAAGGGCAACTGAGGACAAAGATGTTGCCCTGTTGTAGATCACGGTTGTGCAAAACATTTTGCTGTTTTTGCAAAGTTTTCATATATATTGAGTATTTTTCCAGACGTAAGGTAGGATGTGACAACTCATCCCCCCACTGCTGTTCCTGCTCCCTGGCTTGGGGCAGCACTGCTCTTGAGCAATTTGAGCCATTCCAAAGGCTGCCCCAAAATCCAGCCTTCTGCACGCAGCATGCTCCTGGGTACCTGTGCGTGGCTGAGCCATGCTGCTCTCCTGCTGGGAACTGTGCTGTCCCACAGGCTGTGAGTGCCCAAGTAAAGCCAGGCTCTCCTCCTTCCCTCCCTCTCTCCCTCCCTCCCACCTCGCCTCACAGAGGGTGACTTCTGCAAATTAAAATAGCTGGAGATCAAATTGAAGCGCATTGAAAGCACTGGGGGTCTTTCTGCTGACTGCCTGACTCCTGCCTGCTTTGGGCTGCTCCAGGGAACTCGGTTTCCACCCTCATTGCACCTTTCTTGGACTGGCCCGTGCAGGACTGCTCTAACCAGACTTTAATGAAGCATGAGCTTGATTTAGACAGGGAGCATGTCCCTCTGCACTGGAGCAAGGAGAGGAAGCCTTGCTGTGCCTGCCTGTGCAGCCCAGCTGAAATGATCTCCAGGTGGAGGACAAAGTACCACCTATCCTGCAGAGGAAGGAGAATTAAAAAAAACCCTAAACTCCTTGGCTCATTAAATTCAGTAGCTTTTGTTCTCATGATTGTCTAGATTTGGAGCATGTGTAGATTCCTGAGGGAAAGTAAATTAAACTCTGAAAAAAAAAATCCATTCTTTAGAATGGTTCATAAAAATATCTTCTAACAGGAGTGCAATTTCTGCCTTTGTGTCCTCTGGAGCTAAATGATCAGCCATATTATGTGCTGTGCTTCGTTACCCAAGAACATTGCAGCAACGAGCTGGAATAATGAGTGCAAAGCTTCATTCAGAGGGTAGCTGAGATCCTCAGAGCTTCAAAAGACCAGGTTTATTAATGAGAAACACTGAAACATCCTTAAGAAATGTATATCTTTAGGATGGTTCTGAAAATTAAAGCTAAATCAGCTGAGATGTCAGACATAAAAAGAAACTGTGTGATTCCCACTAATACTCTCTGAACTGTGTCTGTCTTGGCTGCCCTTCCTGGCAGCCAGCATTTCGCAGTTCTCATTTCCAAACAGCCGGCTTTGGCTTTATGTAGGAGATCTCTCCACTAGCAATGGGAGCAGAAATAACTGACATTCTAGCAGCAAAATGTAAAGAATGTAATCAACTTTGCAAGCTTTAAAATCCTTTCTGGACGGGTGAAATAGTAGTAGCCATCAAGCCATTCTCATCTCTCTTAGCTTCTTAACATCGGTTTTTGAGCACCATGTAATCCACAAGAACAATATCCATTTCCACTGCACGAGGCTGCCAGGCTGCTTTGTTCAAGTGAGCTATTGTGTACAGAAAGATTCAGTTTGCCCTTATCTCCTGCGTCTTCTCTGAGCCAAAATATTGGCATCAGTTTTCAAAAAATACATTTTATCTTTGCAGAAATGAATTTACGTGTATCTTTAAATGAATTTTTGTAAGTTGTCTTTCGTGAAAGGCTTTGAAGCATATGATGAGCTAACTGGCTTTGTTCCCTTTCTTCAGACAAACTGACATTAAGAAACTTCAGGCTTCATCCTGACAGATCTTGTGACATTTGTGCTCTCTCACTGAGCATTGTGGACATAATTTTGTCCCTTCTGGGATTAGTTCTACTGTACCAAATCACTCAAAGATTATCACTTGTACCTTGTGTCCAGTATGACTTCTAATTCCCTGGTCTATAATTCCCGCAAAGTACTTGATTAACTTCTGAGGTACTCTGTATAACGTTGTTCTAAAGTCCTCAAAGCAATTTAGAAAGCCTTGCTGCCTTCACAGTATTAATGTTCTCTCAATGTTGCATTCTGATGATAAACCCTATTTTAAATAAATAAGCCCACAACACTGAGTATGAATTTTGATCGGACTAATACTGATCTCCCATGCATTAATATGAATGAGCAGGATTAGCATGGCAAAATTTGCAATTTCTCTAAGTGCTGGAAATCTGAGTCAGACTAACAGTGTTAAAATTTTGCCCTGGCTTGTTCATCCTTAAAGGGTTTTTTCCTAAGTTATAGCCAAGCATATAAATGCAGTCAAAGGCCAAGAGCATGAAATATAATTTAGAAGTTGAAATTTTCATCATATAAGTCAGAGATGTGATAATTTGGAGCCATTTTTTATTCTTATTTTCCTAAAAGGTCGGGTTTGGGGTTGTTGGTGGGGGGAGTTGTTCAGGTTTTTTAAATTTTGTTGCTGGTAGTAGTTTTGCTTTTTTTTCTTTTTTTTTTTTAATTGAAACACGTGTCAGGAGCTGGCAGGGTTTGGAGTGTGGGATGCATGTGGATGGTTCAGCCTAGAGATAAGGAGATGGAGCAGAAACTAATTTCCACCTTTACCTACCTGAAGTGTGGGGCATAAGGAAAGAGGAGCAAGGTTCATCTGGAAGATACAAACTGGAGGGCCATGAGGCACCTTCTCACCTCATTCATTTTGTGGTTCTATGAATTAAGCAGGTATTTGTGTGTGGTGCAGTGGCTCTAGATGTCCTTCAAGTGTGACCTACAAAACATCAGGAATGAGAAATGGTCCATGTCCCAAAGGCAGTGGGAAGGAGGATGTGCTGGGTGTGCTGTTCACAGCCAGATTGTGGTGGGGACAGGGCACTTGTGGTCTGTGAGCTTCTCCAGCCCAGCCTGCAGAAGAGCTCCTGCAAGGACCTAGGCTTTCATGGGTGTATTGCTTTCAAGGCCTGTGCATCCATTCAGATTATAAACCCCTTCCCAAAAGGAAACATCAGGCAAACTTCTGCAAACTGAAAAGGCAAATGGTGGTTTTTGCTTCTTCTCTTTAAAACTCTGAGCAGCTGCAGTCTCCTTGCCCAAGCAGCTTAATCGTCAGCTCTCTGGTGAGCCAAGCTGTCCTCTTTAGGTCATTGCAGTGAGGAAACAGCTTTGTCAGAGCATCATCTCTCACGGGTGAACGCCATGGCATTGACAGCTCAGAAATGGAACGGGCTTCACTAGTGCAGCTGCGTGTGCATCACGGCACTGCCCTCTGCCCTGACACTGATTTACCAGGGGTTTCTCTGGCACTTGGGAGTTAATGCATATGGAGCTGGAAACTGGAAGATACCACAAACTCTGTTTGCTCCCAGAACTCTCCTTTGGCTGATTGCTCCCTTCTCCCTTTGAGCGTACATTAACTTTTGTTATCAAATATACATCAAAGCATCGCATGTTGTTACCACCCACAAATATCCTCTATCATTATTAAACAAAAGAGATGCAATTGCTGGATGAAGTTAGTGAGAGTTGCCTAGTTGGAGAGAAAGCAGGGGGGAAAGATGAGAAGTCTGTCCTCTTTTTGGGTCTTGGTTACTGTGCTAGGGACACTGGATAATTAGGACATGGATTTCCTTGACATCCTATCTTAGACTGTGCAGTGAGAAAGCTCACATCTCCCTTGGGGTCTGGAGCAGAAGTGGAAACACAGAGGCAGACACTGGCTCTGCCAGAAGGGCTGGCTCTGCAGCAGGCTGGCTCTCTGCTCCCTGCCCAGGTGACTTTGACCTTTTACTTGATGTTTGTAAGTTGTGATACTGCTTGTCTGCAGGGCTGGGGCTGGTCCTGGAACTGAGGATGTGCTGGGGAGCTAGAGCTGTGCCACCCTTCCATGAGGAAGCAGAGTGCAGGGCATTGAAAATTACTTTCAGGGATACTGACTGTGTATCTTGTGTGGATGCAAGTGCCTGCTGCCTCAGCAAGGGGCTGCAGATGCCTTAAATCAATATATTATGATTTCACCCCAACTGTGTCATTTTGACTTTTCCTGTGTTTCTGCAGAACCAATTATATGCATATATATGAATAAATCTAACTCCCTAGGCTGTTGCTGGGATCTTAAGCTACTTGGAAATCCAATTTTCAGAAAGGATCAACACGAGAACAAGAAAATTCAGTTGCTGAGATCTGTTCTGGTGCTTCCAAGGATCAGGAGTGTTGGTTCCTACAGAAACAGTTTTGGGAGGCTCTAGGGTGGCACTGCTTATGCAGACCCACTAAACAAGTTTCTCTGTCACTGATTTTCTCCAGTGCAGGAAGTGCTGCAGGCTTCTTTCCTGCTCTTGGAAGAATCAGCTGCTGAGAATGGCTGTCTCCAACCCCTGTTGCTTGCTCAGGAGAAGGCTGAAAGAGGCCTGTGAGGAGGGTGCAAGTGGGACAGCTTGTCTTCCTTCCTTTGTGACAGTCTGTGTTGGTGCATTTGGGTTTTGCAGCAGCTCTCCTGGATTCCAGGACTGCAGGGGAGTGGACAAGTGCTGCAATCTCTTAGCAAAGTCACTCTGGATGCTGTGTAACTCTCCATAGAGGAGTGAAATACTTACAGGTGCCATTAAAATGCTGAAGGCACCAAGTATTTGTGATGTTGACATCCTGTGATATCGTGGTTTGACACTGGCCAAACTCCAGGCATGGAGCGCTATGAGAGCTGTTTTCTCACCCTCTCCTGCTACAGTTGGGCAGAGGAGAGGGGAAAAAATTAATGAAGGGCTCATGAGTTAAGGACTGGGAGAAAACACTCTAAGGGCAAAACAGGTTCAAATTTAAAGGTATAAGGTAAATTTATTATTAACAGAGTAAGAGGAGGATAATGAGAAGTAAAATAAGCCTTTAAAACACCTTTTTTCCCCTCCCAGCCGCTCCCTCTTCCCAGGGGCGCCTCACCACCCCTGGAACAAACTGCCCATGCACTGTTTTGATTTTCTTCTTAAATATGTCGTAACAGAGGCGTTACCAACCTCTCTAATTGGGCCAGCAGCATGTCCATCTTCAGAGCCATCAGAGATTGGCTCTGTCAGACATGGTGGAAGCCTCTAGCAGCTTCTCACAGAAGTCACTTCTGTGGCCCTCCCCTGCGACCAAAAACCAGGCTGTGCCAAATCAACACACATGATTTTGTAAAAAAGGCTTTGTGCTATTCCAGCATGCGGTGACGTACCAGGCTCCTCACGAAGAGCAGCCCTGCTGCACCCAGGATGGCAGCCAGGCTGCTGCCTGCTGAAAGGAACCTCTGTGTTTGAAGGTTCCCTGGCAACCAAGGTGTCATATCTGGTCCTCTTTTCTTTTTAATGTTAATTTAGCTTTGTAGTTAAAGGGAAAATGCTGGGAAATGCAAAATGTGAGGCATTAATGGGTTAGTCAGTGGGATTTATTTGCTTTCTGTGGTGGTGGGGGGCTCAGTCTGCAGGCACAGTGAGGTTTCTCCAGTTTCTTTCATGATGGGTCAGAGTTAAGCCCTGGGTTTCTCTGGCATGTGGGGACTGAGGACTTCCAGCACTGGTTGAGTTAGCAGGTGGTTTTGTGCTTGCAGCCCGTGCAGTGAGAAGTCAGGCATCTGTAAAGATTTTGGAGGGATGGAGGTACAGCAAAGATCCTGCATTGCCTCTGGGCTGACCTTTGCAATCGGTGACTTTGGCAGAAATCCCGTGGGACAAAATTCTCACTTTTTCAGTGACAAATAACCCCACTGCAGAGGAGGTAATGCTGACCCTGTGCCTCCATCCCTCCTTTGCTCTCTGCTGGCTCAGTCATGCCAGACTGTCTCCACATTTCCAGGCAAAGGGGACGAAAAGCAAATTTGCAGCTGCTGTGGGGACAAGCCAAGCCTGCAGCAATGCAGATTTAGCAGTCAGGGTGGCAGGGCAGTTCCCAAACCCTTGAGTCTGTTAGAAGAGTCTTTCCATGTCCTCAGGCGGCTCCATTATCATGAAGAAGACTTTGCTGGTGGAAGCACAGATTCTCAATGGACTGATGTCTCTGAGTTATGCAGCTTGTTCCTCCTCCCCTTGTCAGGACAACCATAACCTCGACTGCTTGTTATGAGGAGCGTGTGTGTGACCACACAGCCAGAAAAAGGCAACTTGGGATGCTGTTATTCAGACAGCTCTGTGTGAACTCAGGAAACTGGACCATGGGGTGAGAAAGCAAAGCTCTTGCTGAGTGCAAAGCAATGGGGAATACAGCTTAAGAAAAGAGGGAAAACAGGTAAAGAGTCTGTTATTTCCTGGTGCTGAATTCCTGCTGAAGAAGCAGAGCTGAGAGCATGCAAAGTGGTCATAAGCAGGTGCTAAAACTTTCCAGTTCTTTGCTTTTCTGGAAACTACCTAATTCACTAATGACATGAGGGTAGGGGAAAACACTCTGCCTTTTCCAAAGCTGAGAAGGGTTTTGTGGTACTTGATTGTGATTTTCAATTGCTCTAAATATTAGTGATATTTGGAGGTAAGATGGTGACATTTTTCAATAGAGGGTTTTTAGACAGCAAAGTGTAAAAAATAGCAGATTATTAACTTGGGACTAATATGAGTTGACAATCAGATACCTGTGCTAAAATTTGCCAAAGCCTGGAATTTATGAGCACTGCTAAAACATATGCAAGCTGGAAGCACCCTTGCGATTATGCTGCCACTCTCCCCTTCTTGGA
Organism: Cnemophilus loriae; assembly: GCA_013397755.1. Taxonomy (NCBI): domain Eukaryota; kingdom Metazoa; phylum Chordata; class Aves; order Passeriformes; family Corvidae; genus Cnemophilus; species Cnemophilus loriae. The sequence goes on along the minus strand of VZTF01001111.1, from coordinate 347,990 downwards.
AGGGCTGTGTGTGCCTGGGTATTGATATAGCAGTTCAGTAGATGAAGAAACTGCCATTTTGAAGCTGCACTGACATCCGAGGAAGAAGTGAAACAGGGTGCTGAAGGTGCCCAGGGCAGGGAAAGCAGGAGAAATGCAAAGTGTGCTGGGCTACATGTGCTGGTGTCCGTAGGTTCTTTGCTGTACTTTTTCCTCCTAATCAAGGCTGTTGTTGGTTTCCTTCAGGCTGGGATTGAGGTTTTTTTGTGGTATGAAGAGGAGAGTGAATTTCTCTGGATTATAGCGTATAATGTGAGTGGAGAATATGCAAGGTCACACAGGGGCACCGCGGCAGAAACCAGGATAAAACTGTGCTCTCCTCAATCCCAGTACTACTCCCAACAGCAAGGAATGTGGGGGGGGAAAGGGCACAGAGATTTTCAAATCAATTGAAATTATCCAGATGCTTGTGCACTGGGCTTCATAGCATGAAGGGTTTCTACACCCCCAGTAGAACCAGTGTGAAGCTCAAAGGAGCAGCAGCCTGGGCCATCTCCCTTTTTTACTGTGCTTTACAGCAGTAAAAACCTCACAGCAAGAAAAGGGATTTGCATGATGAAACCTTAAACAGCTCCAGTCCTTCACCTGGAGTGATGCACTGGGTTGTAATGAGATCTAAGTTAAAAAATCCAATTTATACTTAAGTTTAATTTTAATTAAAATATGCTTTTCAGATTTCCACTGATAACTCTCAGGTGCCTGATGTGGATCATGAAACACTGGAAAGGGCACTCATTTTGAGCACTTTTATATTTGTCAATCATGCTCGCAAATTCTCCCAAGTTGTTATTGAATGGGTTCATAAAAGTAGCCACCTACACAAACGTGGGATCTAAATCTCATCTGCTGGAGAGACTGGAAAAAATATTCCTGATCTGAATGGGAGCAGCATGGGGCAGGTAGAGGGACTGCTGTTCTGGGAGGCACACTGCTCAATGCCTGCTCGCAGGTAATGATTTTGCTGACAGAGCTTTTTGGATTAGGCATATGAAACCAACCAATGTATGTGATGCTGGCGAGAATTTTAGTCTGAGTATGGTCACCCAAAAGTGATTTTGCTATGTCTCATTCTGTGGGTTTTCAGAGGTGCATTTTAGAGGTATGAATTTATTGGTCGCTGTCTGTACAAACTGCATCTCTGGTGGGAAGGCTTGCTGGCAAAGCAATCCCAGCCAACTGCCCCTGATGGTGGCTGGTAGAGGTAGTAAGCAGATGACGTAAAGCGCAGGAAGCAGTTAAGGATGGACTCATTTTCCTCCTCTACTTATGAATTAATGCCAACATCCTGTGAGATCTCACACGATTTCGGTTCATGAGCTCACACGGCATTAATCACAGAGCCTTTCACCATGTCACCAATACATATCACAGGAAGAATAACAGCCCTGCTAATCAGCCATCATTCCATAGGAACCCAGAGCCTGGCTATTCCAGACAGTGGCTGTATTCTTTTTCTGTCTTCAAAACTGCAATTACATTATTGGAAGACCTGTAGGAGACAGTTCTCCTGTGGAGGAGCAGATATTTATTCTCAGAGAAGCTGTCCCCAAATTATCTTAAGTAACCAACAAAAATAACCTAACCAGTTACTCTCTCATCGTTGCATTTCAGGAGGATTTCAATAATCTCTGATGACAGGCTCTAAACATAACATGGTTATCAAGGCAGAAATAATGTCCTATTTCAAATAATGTCCATTACACTTCTGAATGTAAAATCTAAAGCTGCTGAGAGATAAGGAACACATGGCAATTATGTAGTGAACCTCTTTGCTACTGAAAAGGTTTTCTTGTTGGGTTTGCAGAGAGGAAATGTTTGTTTAGCTCCTCTGATCTGCAGATGCTGAGTTGTCTTCAAGTGGGAATAGCCATTTCTAGTTGCTTTAGAATTTCAAGAAGCATTTGATACAGAAAGGTACTAGAGATAAATTCTGTGTGTTTTAAAGGGTACAGATAATGCATCACATGCAGTAGGGGACACCACTGTTGTTCCCTGAAGGATTAAACAAGGCTATCAGAACATCATCGGGGAATTTGAAAACAGGCATTGAAACGTATTTGTTCTGTCACTTTTGAGGAATATTTGATGAAGCTTGTTTGATTTGATTGTTTCACTACTGTGTGAGCTCGTTTATCTGATTATGGTATTGACCGCTTTCTCATTGTATTGAATTTTAATAGTCCCAAGATTAATTAGATGTGCATAAAGAGCAGCTGCGAGAGATGTGAACCTTTTGTTCTGGATTTTTTTTCCTACTCTTTTGAGAAGAAAGAGATGAGAGATAACTGAGTGCAATCAAAGTGCAGTCATGCTCTTGATTAACAACATAATTAGTTAAAAATCTGAAAGTTTTGCAGGGAATATCTGCACTTGATATTAGGGCTCTGAACTGACTAGAGAGAAAGACCACGTTTGGATTTTGCTTTATTATTTATAAATATGATTGAATGTTTTATAACAAAACTTGTCTTTTTCTTTCAGTAGGAAAATCAGTTAATAATGAACAGACATTCAACAACAAACAAGGAAAGTATGTTGGTTTTACTGCTGTTACATTAACCCCAAAAAGGAAAGTTTGGTCCCCACTCACAGCTATTTTGCAGCTGGATTTGCTCTAGTTCTCTTAATGTGCACCCAGTTCAATGTTTCATAGTGATGCAGACAGAAAAGGGCTTTTTTTTAAATCTGGGAATCAGGACCTTCTCTTAAAAAAATTCAGCTTAGGTGGATGCTTTCAATAGGAGCAGATAGAGGAGGGATGGTCAAGGCAGGAGGGTGCAGAGCTGGGGTGGAAGTGGCTGGGGGTGTAATGGAGGCTGTTGTCATTTTAGCTAAGGGTTAAAATGTATACCTTGTCTTTTTTTACAAAAAGCCTATTGTTTTTCTTATTTAGCTGTTAAAATAATGAAAAAAAAAATCTCCCAGGCTAAAACTGGTAAAAAAATAATGAGGTTTTAATGAAGATTTTTCTGAAAGGTCCTCCTGCTTTAATGAAAACTTTATTAGCAATTAACATTTGAAAATACCTGTTTTCACACTGAGTGAAAATTATATCTAACATTATGTATAAAAAATGAAACAACAAAAGAAAAAGAGCATTTTAATGGCTATTATTTGTGAATACTCTGTTTACTTGCCAAAGATAACACACAGGACAGAGAACCTCAAGTGATCTCTTATTTGCGTTTTATGTAATTACATGCCTTTACTTTCAGCTTTAAACAGAATAACCTTAAAAAAATTCTTTAAGCCTGCGGGATGGCACAAACTTGATAGCAATGAATTTGTATGAGCTCACGAAATATGTGTTTGCTGTTCTAGAAGTTTATGCTTCCACATTTAAGTATCTCCACTCCAAAATACATCCTGTATAAAACTCTGAATTGCATTGGTGCATCTGCAAGTTTGCAGTGCTTTCCTTACAACCACCTGTTAGTTTTAACTTATCAAATTCCACTTAGCAGCACTGCTGAGAATCATAAAAAATAGTAGACCAGAAAGTTAGCAAACTTATTTTGTTGCGCAAGGGAAACTATTATTTTCAACATCTGGAGAAAACCTGCCTCTGCTATAATTACTTCCTCAAAAATTTTGATTGTTTTTTTAAATGAAAAGTCGGTTGATTTTTTGTTGATGTTCTTGTTGTTCCATACATCTTTAGTGCCCATAAATCCCAAGGGGTTTCTTGAGGGACAGATCACCCCTTTTCCAGCAGAGACTTGGGGAGGACAGGAGCGAGGATTTGGGCTCAGGAAAAGCCACACCAGATTGATTCTGCTCTGGTGTTGTTGATACTTTGTTTTGAAGCCTTTTCTCTATCCCAGTGTGCTGAAGCACAACACAGAGGGCTTGTCCTATTCAGGCCGAATGTCTGATAATTAGAATTTAGCTGCGCTTGCGGCTGCTTCTTGGTGGGCTCATAAAAATTCCTTTTAACTCTGCACAGCCCCTCAGTGTGCAGAAATTCTTCAGTGCACCATCTGCTCAGGGCTTGTGGACATCTGCAAGTTACCTTTCTGTGACAAGGATATCTGTGAGCTGAGTGTCTGCAGCATGCCTAACTAGCTGAAACATTCCAAAGCCGTCTACTGGTGAGAATGCAAGGGGGATTCTTGCACAAAATGAATGTGTGCTATGAAATAAATTACTGGGACATACTTGCAACTGTTTACCTTCTGTTAAGCTTGTTGCTACTGAATTAATTTTAGAAACATGGTAATTTCATTCTGTTAAAACGAATGTATCCATGGGATGTGTTTTTAGAGCTTTAAATCGTCTGAGAACACTTTTCTTAATTTATCACCCGCTTTCTAAAAATTTTAATTTGTAGTTTTTCTACTGTGCAATCAAAAACTTATTATTGAAGAGGCTGTCGCTCAAAACTTCCTCCTTCCCTCTTGTGATGTGCAAAATGAGTTCTCTGTCAGATGTGCTTGTGTAATTCACTGGGGCCAATTCTGCTCCGGATCTGATCCCGCTTTCACAGCTGTAAAGCCTGAGATACTCCTCTGACTATTCACTGCAAATTATCTGATCAGCTGTTATCCAGCCTCCTGTTAGCAAAACCAGAATGTAACAACCGTTGGGTGGATTTACAGGCTGTTAAATAGCCTCCTTTTAAAATTGTTGTCCTTATAAAGTATAGTCATGTAATGCAGGAGCAGAGCTGAGATGAGGATGCCCTTAATGTAAGGCACTGAAAGGCCACTGTTACACTTCTCTTTCATCAGGCAGAGGGAACAGATCATTTGAGCTCTGTAATCTGTTGCTGTTGATAGCTGACCTAATTTCTGAGTGCAGAAATGGCTTAGTAGCAATCCCATCTCTTTGATAAAGGAGGTGAATAGAAGTGGTGTGTTGTCGAGTGGCCTCTGCCAAGAAGGTCAGCAAGTTCTTAAGGGAAAATGTTTGATAGATGCTGCTAAATGTACAAGGCTTCTGCCTGTTGCTTATTGACAGATTCTAAAATGAAATTCTTTTCTCTCAAGCTTGAAGGTCATTTCCAATATGTGTCTTGGCACTAAACTCAGGATCACTTCAAATTAAATGCCAAGAGCAGAATCGAAAATCTCGAAAATCTTCATATGCTGCAATTACAAAAAACAAACCAATAAAGGAAGCATATTTAAGGAGACTCACAAATGTCAGAATACAACTTCAGGACATATCCACATCCATGACTAAGACTTTACTCTGTGCGTGCTCATTTTGCACAGCTGATAGACAGAGAGGCAAATTGAACCTCACTGACATCCTTTATCTATTTAAAATAATTGCTTCCAATACATTGCAGGGGAAAGCAAAGTGGATATATAATTAGACATATCCCTTGGTGGAAAGTCAGTCTATAGGCTTGGATGTCTCTTTATTTTTAACATCCCCAATGCCATCTGGAGGTTATTCTAACCCCCAAAAGTAAGACAGCTCTGAAACAGCTTCAGCAGGGCTGGGCCCTGAGGTTTAATTATCATGCCTGGTGTCATGTCATAACTCATTAATTTTCAGAAATATAAATTTATAATGTAATACAGCAGGCATAAATATTTTCAGCATTTGATGGGGGGAGAGATTAGAACACAATGGGAACAGAGCTGTACTTGGAGTGGCCTTTTTGGACACATGGATAAGATGTCTGCTCGTTAAGGGAGCAGCCAACTGCGGGCCATGGCTGACTGCATTGCCTTGTGTCTCTGGGAGGTATTTTTCTCTGATTCTACAAGCTGTAAAAATAGCCCCCGTGAGTGTGGGTTCAGACTTCCTGCCGCATTTGCACATTCCATTAGCGAAATAAGAAATTTGCTATTACAGTATAGAAGGTAAAATGAGGTAATGCATTTTGCTTTAGTGTATGTGTGTACACTTCTAGAGCATGCCCTGCAAAGTTTTCAGTAGCTTTCTCTCTGTGTCTATTCTACTGGCCCCTAAAAATCCTCTTATCCTGCTACCCATTTCAAGGAGACTGTAATATGCTAAATTTAATCTTAACTGTGTTGGATTTGGGAAGTCCCGAGAGACCTTCGGAGATCCTGTTTCTTGACTCTGTCCCTGATACCTCCACAAAGATGTGGTGTCCTTTCCCCCTGCTTCTGCAGCTCCCTGTAGATGCTCCGTGCACTCAGCAGTAATGGACATGGGACAGATGGCATGAGGGACAGTGTCAGTCCAGTGCAGGTCACCCGGGGATCTGTAGTCAGCCTTCCTGCCCCTTGTGCCTCTCGGATGATGTTTCTAGCAAAGAGCCTTTGGAGCTGCAGCATTCATGGGTCAGCTCACCTTCCTTTCCAATGAGACTGGTGACTTGGAAAGCCCTTATCGAGAGTGATAATGCATTCTGGAAGATGGATGGAGAAATTCTTGCTATGCATAATGCATGTTTCCCCCCAAGGACAAAGCCTAAAGGAATTCTAGTAAGATGCCAGTGATGGAGATGAGATGGAAATTCTCACCTTGAATTCAGATCCACAGTGCCATTTAGCAGCTGGAGACCCCTGGAAGAGGGAGAGCTGGAATTTCCTGGTGGATGTTATGCTGAATGCTGCCAGGATGGGATTTTGGGGCAGGATGGCTATAGTGCAGTGCCTCAGCTGGCTCTGTGACTGGATTCAGCCCTCTTGGGCCCTGCAACCTTCTGTGGTGCTGTTCAGTGGCTGTATCCAAGCTCTTCTCTGATTTACCAAAACCTACCTGCCTCTTATAGGCAGAATTTGAAAAAGTGTCCGTCCAAGCAAAGAGTGTCAGTATAGGTGTTTGTGTGTACAAGTACATTCAGGACTACTTCCAACCATACAGAACAGCTTTTAATTTGTCCCCAGCGTATGATATGTGGTGGTGCTCAGGGACATGGTAAAGGAACTTGGCAGTGTTATGTTCTTGGTTGGACTTGATCATCTTAAAAGTCTTCCAATCTAAATGATTGCATGTTCCTATGTAGGAAACAAAGAACTCCAAGTACATTTACTTTCTTGGTATGATAGTTGTCTAGAACAGCTCTCCACTACCCTGAAAAACCTGGATCATCTTCTCTGGGCAACATTTATTGAACTGTCACTAGAAACAGAAGATATTTTTTGCTGTTAGGTGTAACGTCTTTAATCCCTCTCTATGTGGGGGTTTTTGGACTGGAGCAGATACATTTATACTACTGAACTGCTGAAAAACTTCTGTATGTGTGAGATTTGCACAAAACGCATTAGCTGTGGCACATGTAACAGGTTAGCAGATGGTCAGCACGGTCTCTGGCATTATTCTGGGCTGGCAACCCAGCCTAGCGTGGATGCTTGTGCTGGTGATGGAATGAAGGAATGATGCAGTAGCATTTGATGCATGATCTTGCAACCATGGCATTGCAGGGCTCTGACAGCAGTGCTGGGAAAATAGCATTTCTAGATTATATTAGCACAAATTTCTACAGAAATGGGCCTTCCTTGGGCCTGTGTTAGATAACTACAAAACCACAAAGTGTTTAGCAGGTGCCATTCATTTCCCTGTCCTGAGATCGGAACTGATGCTGACTGTGACCCTTTGTTTGCCTTGCTCTGGGTCATTACTTCTCCAGTGGCAGATGCCCTCATCTTCCTCCCCTGTCCCTGGCTGAGCAGCCTTTCTGCTGTTATGGGGTTCTGGCAAAGTGGGCTCTGCTTCTGTTCTCTGGGTATAAATATCCAAACCCTGGGACCCCTCCCAGGAGCATATACATTAAATATGGCACTATAGACTTTTGGCATCAGCAAAGAAGGGAAGGCAAGAGGCTGCAGGTGAGCTGTGAAGGGACAATAGTAACCAGACAGCTCTAAAAACTCCTAGTGAGCAATATAATACTTGAGTAGTCTGAGGAGGTGATAAAGGACAGATGAGACATCTCATAGGCAGAGGTTCTGTTGTTTCTGCCCTAGGCAAGAAAATGTATGAGCTGGACCTGCGAGGTGCCTCCCAGCCCTGTTTCCCGTGATTCTGTAGGTCTGTCCCTTAGGCTCACATGGCACTGCTGGTGTTCCCAGGTGGTCTGATGGCTCTCAGTCCTCATGGGCCCCTCACTCTGCTCAGGACAAGAGTACTTGAGAGCTGCATGGCATGCTCAGCCCGAGGGTCTGCCCGGGTCAGAGATGCCTTACAAGAGTAAACCAGGAGGAATTTTCCATACAAATAACATGCCCACGACTGAGCAGCCTGGTGGCCCTGTGTCCCTCAGCACAGGATAAAAAGCTGCCCCTGCAGTGCTCGAGCAGCAGGGCGAGGTGAGGGGTTATCAGTGCACTAGGGGCTCGCAGTTCCCAGCTCTCTGAAAGGTAGCGTTTGAGGACGGCAGGTGGGATGGCATTTTTCTCATCCCACACCCAGAGAGCACTTTGTGGGAGAAGAAGAGCACAACGAGATGCAGCACCTTTTTCAGAAAAACTGCAGGAGCCACAAACTGTCTGCTTTTCTTTGTGTTCAGTCACCAGGATGAACAACTCACTCAGGTGTCAGCTTTTGTCCCTGGAGTGGCTTGCCAGCCTGTGAATGGAATTGCTGACTTACTCCCACACAAGAGTATGACTTTCTGTGCCACAAAGTGTCAATAAGCACTAATTAGCCCAGTTCATGTGCGGTGACTTTAGTCTGACGCCAAGGCCCATTTCCTTTGTCCTTTATAAATCCTCTTCACGTTGCCGGGACTCCCAGTCAGGGCCCTTGTCATCCTGCCACAGCCCCATCAAAATGGAGAGTCACTCCAAGCTCTGCCGTTGTTGCCTGCCATGTGGAGTTAGTAATTCCCCTTGTATCACCCCAGGTTAGAAAACCTTTTTGCTTGTCTTTATAACTTCTATTGCAATAGAAATACACACGTTTGCTGTTCTCACTGCGGTGGAAGGAGAAGTTATACTGGGTTGTTGAGAAATGCTGCACACGTGGTTGGGTTGTAATGAAAGAAAACTGCTCTTTCCAGGCTGCTTGGATCCCAGGCTTTGATTCATCATTGCTATGCTGGAGAAAAGGCTTGTGTGCAATCTGATATCTGGCTACAGGTGGTTTCCAAACAGATTTGTGGCTTGGGTCAGGAAAGCTCCTTGGTTCTTTGCTCTTTTTCTGGTGTCTGTTTTTGTGGACTTTAGGGTGCAGCTGTAATTTTTTTCTTTTTTTTTCCCTTGGTCTCAGCATTGCCAGAAGTAAAATAGTTTTTGATGAAAACACTGATTTGAGGCAGGCATGCTAAGACCGATGTCAGGCTGTTGCTGGCACCTAGATTCAATTTTACCATCTATGAAATACAGATTTCATAAAATGCTCCATGACTTCTCTCAGCTGTTTCAATTATCTTAAATCAGTTTTGAAAAAATATTTCATCATCTTCAGCCAGTCAATTTTCTTGACTTTTTGACCCTTAAATCCAATCTGTTGTATCCGAATTAGTTGGCACAGAACAAAAATACAATACTGGCAAATTAGCTGCCTTATAGAAGCAGCGGGCAAAATTCCTGAAAAATTCCTTTTTTGTACAAATCTGGAGCAAATTTAGTGGCTTTATGCCAGATCTGAACTGAAAGCAAAAGGGGGCTGTTTATTTTGATGCCAAATTATACATAAATGTTGTACAAATTGTGTCCTTGCAAGAACATCACTCTTTCTACAGACACAAATATTTACATGATGACTATATAGCAGAGAAACTGTGGCACTGAACTTTCAGGCATTTGTACTGGAACAGCCATATAACATGCTTTGATTCTAAATGATGTTGCCCTTGTAAGTCTTTGCACCTCATTGTTTTTATGGCCCACTTGTCATTTTTGTAGATAGTTATAAATATGACCATAATGTATCTACAAGGACACAGTAATTAAATATATAATTAATTTTAACACTGTGCAGTTTAAAGTTCTGTTCAAACTGTAGTGATGTGATATTACATTTCAGTGCTGCTTTCATTAAAGATATTACAAGGAAAAAATCACTGAAAAGCCTCTGGCTACCTATTGGGAGAGGGGGTGTGAATTTTATTGTCCATCTAATTACTTGGCTGAAGACTCTGAGATTTAAAATCCCATTTCCCACCCCAGTAGGAATGTTAGATATTGTTTTCTGGCCCAAATCCAAGCCAAAGAGTGAGTTTCTGCATGCCAACATGCCCCTGCTGCTACAGCTGAATGTACTTCTTGCTGGTTTGTCCTGAAAATGTGGTGTAGTGCTGCTTTTGCTGTCTGCTCCAAAGGCAGGTGGTGTGACAGAGTACCTGAGCAATATAATGAGCGATGTTTTGCCAGTCCTCAGAGCCTCTGCCATGGAACCCTGGTAGATGCAGATTGGTAACCTGAGGGTCTATAACTCCACCAGGCCATTACTGAACTTTTATGGTCACTGGGAGCCAAAGTGAACCTGGTGTGCAAGGGTGAGATGCAGCTCAGAGCTGGCTGGGAGCTTCTGTATTGTCCAACAAACACCGAAATCCTCTGGAAAAGCTCTGTATGATGGAAAGTGCACATTGCAGTAATGCCCCTAAGTATTACTGAGAGAAAAAAATCATCATATTTTAAATTAAATTTATTCATTGTCTGTGCAATTTTTAGCTCAAAGACAAAATGGTAATGTGGGAAATGGCAGTGTCATCTGTGTGAGTGTTCTATGGGCAGCTCTGAACTTCTGCAGCTCCATCCATGGACCAGGTGTTGCAGCCACGAGGAGAAACCTGCTGGGAGCAATGCTGCACCTACCTTGGAGATCCTTGAGCTCAGGGCAAGGTTCACATCTCACCTCTCATTGTCCAGACAAATCTGTGGGATTTGCTGTGTAGAGCAGCACAAAATTCCCAGAAATACAAGACTTATATTGCCTTTTGCCTGTGTGTGGTGCAGGCATTATGGTGGAGATCTGGTCGGTTAAATGGTTGGGACCTGGAAGTCTCACCATGAGGGCTGCAGCCACCCTGCTGATTCATAAAGAAGCAAAAGAAAATAGTGAACTAGACAACGAGCAATGAGGCAATAAGTATCTCACATTTTCCCTCCAAAGAACAGTAATTTATTGAACATTCAAAGCTCTTCATTAACTATATGAAACAAGCACTCCTTGTCCCCCTCCTCTCTCTTTCAGTAAGGTTTCTAGAGCAAAGCAAAGGTGTGAAGTTGGTCTGGTTCTCCTCAGAGGATTAAGGCAAATTGTGTAAGATATATTTAAATCAATTAATCTTTTCAGATAGGTCCTAAATCATGTCATCAATCTTTTTGATTCTACAGGCATAATGCTTAACATGCAGCTGTCTTGTGCAATAAGCCAGGGAGATGCTTGGTTGCATTCAACGGAAATAAATTTAATTATAAACACATCATAGAGTCAAACATTTCCTGAATTTGGAATTCAATGTCTTGTCAGCCTTCCAGCAGAGAACACCATCAAACTTTTATAGGGAAGTAGACTCTGTCCTGAATTTATATGTACTGGCAAGCACCTTAACCAGAAAACTATTTCCTCTTTTTCTTAAACATTTTTTAATTTAAGGTTATTTTTGTCTTCAGTAGAATTATCCACAGTGTTGGATAAAGCCAAGAGTGCTGTTATTACAATGTGTCAGAAAAGAAAGAAATACAAAAACCTACCTGGCCCACATGGCCACAGCATCACGCTCAAAATACTGAGGGGAGCAGAGGGGCTGGAGGTGTGCAGAGGTGCAGCAAAGCGTTCACAGCCCATGTGTGTGGCCAGAAATTCAATATCTTGCCGTATTTAAAACCCAGTGGCTCATTTTGGTGCTGATTGTTACTCAGCAGTCCTACCAAGGACCTCAAATATGGGGCTGATGCCAGTGGGATTTCTGGGACTGGGTAAGCTGAGGGACAGCGGGACCAGAATCACCCAGAAACCACGGCCTGGTGTGCAAAGAGGGAGCAGCACCCTGCTGAGAGGGACACCAGGGTCTCCAGGGTGTCCCTCTGTCCCCCAGCCAGCCAAGCCCTGGGTGTCCACTGGGGCCTTGGAGCTCCCCATCTCTAATACAGCCCCTGCTGCCCAGCAGGGCCCTGTTAATGCTGACTGAGCACACCACAGGGCATCTGGAGTTACTGGAACATGAATAATTCTGTGTTTCTCTTTTATTTACTTGTTCCCATAACTCAGTGTTGTCTCCTCAGCCTCCAGTTGTTTCTGGATTCCTTTAAGAGGAATGATTGGCAGGGTTTTTTACTGTATGGTTTGTTTTTTATTTATCATTACTCCAGGTTATACTAAGTATTCCATAATTTATAATAGAACATTGTATAACATGTTTTAAAGGAATTTTATACTTGGAAAATTCTGTGAAACAGGACAGAAAGAAAATATCTTGAAGTCAGTGATGATCCTTTTGAACACTTTCTCATAATGTTTCAGTTAGGGAAATGTGAGCTTTTTATTCTTTAAAGAATTGAAAGTGTTTTCATTGTTCCTCCAGTGTTAGAGTCCAGCAGTGAGCAGCAAAGATGAGATGCAGCAGAGCTCCAAGGTGCTCACAGAGGCTGACCAATGTGGTTTAGTGTTCTCAAAAGAAGGCAGCTGTGTTAGTGTATTATGTATCATAAATTTGTAATGGCAGAAAACTGTTCTTTTAATAGCTTCATTTAGTTCAGAATAAATTTTTAATCTTCACTTTTTGCAGGCTTATTGTTATTAAAGCCAGTTTCGTACTAGTTGGGTAGTTTCAGGGCAGCTTTGGCCCCACTCGAGGAGCTAACATATATTTATTCAACATGGCAGTTTTGCAGTGGCCTACCAGGTGCCACCAAATATTTAATTTTTCCCATCTTTCATGGTTTGCTTTTCAGTTATTATGTAGTTGCAATGTCCCTGGAGCTGTGGGCCCTGTGGCTTTTTGAACCCTAAGCCTAGCCTGAAACAGTAAAAGCAGGGTCTGCTGAGGCTGAGGTGCCCAGCACATGCGTGGTCCCAATGACAAAGGTGTGGAGGGAGCAGTGTTGGGGCTGTGCTCCCCTTGGCATGCCTTTTGTAGCTGCAATGCTGAATCAGTTTCATTTATAACCAAACCAAAATTTTGCTGGTGTTAAGGGCTTTAGGTTGCTTCTACATTGCCCCTTTACTGTTGCCTGTGTGGGTTTGTATTTTCTTCTCCTAAGCTGTTCTGCACCTCTGTCTTGTGGTATCTCATCAGCCACTGAGACAGAGAAATTCTTAGCTGAGGAACAAGAGGTCTGACGTCTTCCTCCTGCCAGGGAGATGCTGTGAAGTGGATGCTGGGGGACAGGCAAAGTTGGCTGGGGAGCTCAGCCCCAAGTCCCAGGGCAGAGGAGAGACCCCGGGGTCAGTGCTGATGAGCTGCCTTGTCCTGCACACAGCTGGGAGGGGGGCAGCTCCCCTGCAACAACCCCACAGTGGCTGCAGGACGTCTTCTGCCACAGCAGCTGAGAAAAGCTGATAAAAACAAGCAAGCCCAGAAACCCAGGGGCAAAGCTCAGGAGAGGAAAAGGCCACATTTTGTCCAGTGTGTAATACCTGCTGCATCACTTTCCCAGACAGCCTACCAACATTATCTTTTCATCTTACATTTTAATTTAGGTTGTGGCTGCTTTTTCTAAGTGCCCTTTAAATATGCTTATAATGCAGAGGAAGCTTAGGAAATAGAGAGAGGTAATTACCTGTTCAACCCTCTGCTGCAATCCCATGCATCATCTGGAAAAATCTGAGTTTAAGTCAGAGGAAAGGAGAGCCAAAGCCCTGCTTATTGGCTTTCCTGAATATGTAGCATCTGTCAGGTATAATTATTTCACCTGGTATGTTGTTAATTGTTTCCCCATGCTTGCCTGGGGTGGTGGCAGAGCAGGTGAAGGAGACCAGAGTCCCACATGTGTGTGCTGCCCACGCCGTGGAAGAGAGACAGCCCTGGTCCCTGAGCAGCATCAGGAGCCATTGTTTTTAGATGGCCTCTTTATCTGTGTGGGATTTGCCTCTGTCTCTGGTAACCTGGGACACCTTGCCAGCAAATTCAACTACTTCCAATTCCTACTTTTTTTTTTTTTTACATACTTCATAGTTTCCCAAGAAGACTTAAGCTTTCACTAGTGCAATGCTCAGCAATATTCATGATATTTTTTACTTTGGAAAAATTTTTGTTACTTAAATTGTAGTTTTTAATTTATAATAAACCAGGTATTATTAATAAAAAATAGGTGCCAAACTAGATACTATTTGTGAAAAATAGTTGCTAAGTGTTTCAGTGATGGTTTAAAAGTGTTTTCAAGAGCATCTCAATACAACAATCATTAAATCCATAGAAATATTATCTACAGCTAATTTTTCTATCTGCAGTTAATACAGAATATTTCTCCAAACTCCAGGTGATGCCTTCATTGTTTTAAGTGCATAAAACTAAAGGGAGAATATATCAAGGTAAAGATGTCAGTGTTGTCTGTGATTAAGCTCTTTGACTATAATCTGCTTATCTTGAAAACAGCAAGGATGAGCAGGTCCTGCCAGGGATGGCAAGATGTTGTCTGACACTGTAGAAGCAAATGACCATGACTGCTTGGGGACACACATGCTTGAAGATGGCCCAGAAACTGGACACTGACCACTGCTTCAGGCCACTTTGTCCCGCAGAAATCCAGATGATGGTATCCTCACGCACCATCTGGTAATTTCTGGGGAGGAAAGCTGAGTTATCACAAGCGATATCAGCCTGACTGACATAGAGAGGTCTCGGGCTGTCAGTGCTAAAATGTCTTCAAAATATTTTATAATTATAGATGACAATCTGCTAACTCAAAAAGCATTGCGTTTGGCACAGGAGAAATCTGTATTTGACCTTCTCCTGATAGGGACAGATATATTTCTAAGAGCTGAAAAGGAGTTATTTTCCTGAGTATAATTAATTCTGGCTGGACTACAAGACCATCTACACTTGTCTTTGTAATGGAGTGCAGCTTGGTAACAGCAGGTGCTGCAGGGTAGTAGATGAAATATAATAAAATTTGGTGGAAACTGAAGCTACTTCACACTGAAAAAGAAAAAGTAGTGCTTTTTCTGGGGAAAGGGAAATTAACGCTGGGACCAATTTGCAGAGGAGTTGTGGTCAAGTCATTGTAACAGGAAATTTTCCCAAACAGCCAGATTTGTCTCTCTGAAATCTGTACTCTGGATCCCACAGCTACAGGACTTGTGGCAGAACCTTCTTTTGACAAAAATTACGTTAAAGGAGAAGCAAGAGCTCTAACAAAGGCGGGAGTGTTTTCCTGATGTTCTTTTGCACCGGTGCAGTCCCTGAGAGGAGATCCTCTCTTGGTCCTGGGCTTATTTGGAGTGACAGGTTTTCATTACAGCTTTGTCTTTATGGGTGTTGGGTGCCTCAGAGCCCTGCCTTGTGATGGTTAGGTGTAATCTGGCAGTGCCCAGAGGCCAAACTGACATCTGCCCCCTCTTTTTGGGCCACTCAGAGCCAAGGGAAATCCCTTTAGGCCCCAAGTTTGGCAGCTGGGGTTGCGGTGTGTGCCTGGAGCAGGTACAGCACCTGGGACAGACAAGTCTGGCTTCGGGGCTTCATTTCTAAAGTTACTTCTCAGAATTACTTTACAGAGCTCAGAGGGAAAGTGCAGCTTTCCAGAACCCAGCACTTTGCTTAGGGACAATCTTTGGAGTGAGATTTCAACTTTATGTGTTTGAGGACACTGGGGGTCAGAGCAGCTAATCAATGTTCAATTAGATCCAAGTGACAAATGTTCCCATTTCAGTGGCATTGCATTTAGTTGCAGCAGCAGAATTTTGACCCCTGATTTGGGGGAAAATGGGAGAGTTTTTGCCTTCAGGATTACTTGGCTAATACACCAGAGTCAGACTGTGAGGTATATTGTTATGTATTTGCTTGTGCTTTAATTATTGCTAATTATTACCATGCATACCATGTAACAGTACCACTTTCCGGTTTATCCCTGCTCTCTTGGAGAAGCAGCACCAGTTAGTGCCTTTACTGGTAACTGCTGCCTCAAAAAGGAAGTCTTTGGGGTACACAGACAGCCTTGATCTTTTCAGTGTGTTTAGCAGGAAACTGTGCCACAGAGAAAATGCAAGGAGAAAAAGCCGTGAAGGATTGGGCTCTGGTGGAGGTGGAAATGGAAAAATGGGTTTTCAAATGGTTATCAGGCTGCTCCATGCCCTTAGAGGAGTTAGCAGGGGGTGATGACACACACACTGTGCTACTTCTGGTAGGGAGGTATGACAAGAACATTATTTTCCTCTGCAAGCCCATTGTCAGGTTAATCAGTGTGGTGGTGCTCCCAGTATGGCAGGATGGAGAGATTCTCTGCCGAGGAGAAACAGCAGGACCCTGACTTGCTCCAGTTGAGTTAGAGAAGTCACCCAGTGAAAGGTGCCAGGCTGTGCCTTACACAGGCCCAAGAAAAGCACCAATAGCTCTTCTGAAGCCAGAGACAGCAAGACCCACAGAATCATCACTCGGTTACAGCCACACTCCTGCACCTAGTCCCACAGCTGCACACTGAGTCATCTGCAAGAAAACTGCCTGGCCAGTCTGGATGGAGAGAAGGAGGGGTATAAATGTGCCTGAAAGACTTCCCTCCATGCAAATAGTCACCAGCAAGCACTTGTTTTTTAGCAAGAATGGATTGCAATCTATTCACATTCTGCTGCATTAAATTAACATGACAGATTAGCTCACAGCAATGGCTCATTGTGGGGGAAGATGTCTGGAACAGCTCGCTGGGAGCAAAGTTTTCTGAAAGTCCTGCAAAAGGCTGTCCTTTGACTAGTAAAAGGCCATCTTTTGACTGGTTTTTAGTGGGGTCCTTTTTGTCCATGACATTTTAGCCTAAAGACGTCATGCACCATTAAATCCTCCTCCTCCGTGCTCCATCCTGAAAGTTTCATGGCAAGGGAAGAGCTGTAAATCAACTCCTACCCTCCCTGCAGTGCATCATATGCTTATCCCTCTTCTTGCTAAGCCCTGAGTAGTCTGGAAATTGCCGTGTGTGAAGGAAATGACGCTTCTGAGATGTAACCCAAGCTGTGCTGGTTTCAGGGCAGGGCTTTGCATGGAGATGATTCCCAGTGGTGCAGCAGCAATGGAGAATTATCTGCAAGGCAGTAGATTTGCCTCCACCTGATGGAGGCTGTAATTAAGTACAGCACCTGCATGTAGAGGCTGCTGGGAGAGGCTTCTGAAAATACCTTCCAGCAAAGGTTTTCCCACCCATGAGGCAGGAACTCTCTCCTGTGCTTCCCTTTAGATTGAGCGTGGCTCTGAGCAGACTGGTGAGCACAGAGGGACTGGGGGAGCAGAGGCCCCATCACTGGTGATTTGTCACCTTCCTTGCATAGGGCAGTGTTGGGATTCATCCTCCTGGTGTCTGTTTCTGCTCTGTCTTAGCAGTTGCAGCAAGTGAGGAGCTCTGCTTTCGTCCTATTGGAAATGGGGAGGAAGATGGAGAGCACTGCTGTGAGTACAGCCCTTTCCACTTCTCCAGACCTCTGGAAATGGATCTTTATTAACACTACTGTCAGTTGTAATGGATTCCTTTTCATTCCCATCACTAAAACAATTCTGGTGCCTGATCAGTCACATTATTGCCACTTACATTTAGGGTTAATTGATTCCCTGTGTTTATTTTCTCAGGTGCAGAAAAAGCATCACTCATTGCCAAGCAGAAGCTTCCTCCACCCTCAGCCCTGCTCTTTCTCCACCAGGGTGTGGTCTCTCCTCTCTTTCCCTGATCACTTAGGGGCAGATGAAGACATCCATCTCAAGAGTGATGGAACACCGTGCTCTGCACATCCCCGGGGGGCTGGTAAGAAGAGACATGGAGAGGTGACACTTCTTCTGTACTGACACCAGCGTCCTCCAAGGGCTGTAAGTACCAGCTCAAAGAACACAGGAGGAGCAGGAATCCACCCTGGTTCATGGGCAAGCATTAATTAGCCCATAGCAGATGCACTGACACTTTCTATTCCTTGCTTCAAAAGTCATCAGTTCCAAATGCAGGAAGAAACTGAAGACAGATCAGAGAGGTTGCCCCCAGGCAGCCAACCTTGCAAATAGTGATTTATTTCGGCAGGGAAAAGGAGAAAGAATGGATTTTACTCTTGGATGTCTGTGTTTAAGAAGGGGATTTGATTTCCTTATATCTCTCCCTTATGTTTCTGGATTTTTAAAACACTTATTAAAAAAATAGATTATCTAGAACAACAACAAAAAAAGTGCCTTTAAACTTGTTTTCTATAGAAACAGGATTAGGATTCAGTGTCCTCTTTCAGCTGAAAGAGTCAAAAAGCCAGTGCCATGCTACAGCCTCAGAGGGAAAAAGGCTGGAATCATATCCAAGTGTTTAATATTTATCAGATGATAGTTTCTTTTCTTGTTTGTTTCAAAGAATAGGAAATAAATAAAAGGAAGAGCACATTTCTTTTAAAATTTAAGGGACAAGATGTTGAATTTTACATTTCTGTAGTAACATATGCATTGGTAATGTTCACACAAGGAGCTTCTAAACAATTATAGCAATCCAATATTAGAGATCAAAAATAAAACAAAGGAGGGGATTCAAGCATGTAATTTGTTCATTGTTCATTTATCAGCTTCAGCATGAATATTTTCGTATCTGAGACCTAGACTCGGGGCTGAGTTACACCATGCAGTCACGGAGCCTTCCTTTGAAAAGGGCTGTTTACATTAAAAAACAAACAATAACAACAGCAGCATTCTTCTAACTGATCACAGCTGAAGCAAAGCAGTTTTATTTCCAGCAAAAGAAATTTGTTAAGAGAATTAGTGGCTGTCTGAGGCATCAAGCTGTGTGTGATAATGAGATGGGTTATAAATAGTGTCATTAATTCACATGTCCTTCTAACACATGCCAGTCCAGTTAATGTACAAATCCCAAATCCCTCAATGCAAAATGCACTGACCTCCTCATTAAAGTATCTGATGGAGAAGCCTGGTTTGCATGTAGCTGCTATCTGGTGCTCTGGATCAG
This sequence comes from Cnemophilus loriae, assembly GCA_013397755.1. Lineage (NCBI taxonomy): Eukaryota > Metazoa > Chordata > Aves > Passeriformes > Corvidae > Cnemophilus > Cnemophilus loriae. The sequence goes on along the minus strand of VZTF01001111.1, from coordinate 329,010 downwards.
GAATAATTACAGGGCAGTGTTTTGCTCCTCAGCTAAGAGGCAGAAGTATTTCTGTCACCAGAAAATAAGGCTTTCCTCACGTCTCATGCTGCCTTTTCCAAGTGTTGGGATGTGTTACAGGGCAGCACATCTCCCTGGGCCCTGCAAGAAGAGGCTGCCCTTACACCAGTGCTGGGATGCTCCTGCATCCTCCAAAACCTCTGCTTGTCTTGCAGCATCCCTTGAAGTCTTGCTGTCAGGGCCATAAAGTTATATGCACCTTCTTCAACCCTCTGCTTACCCCACCAGCAGCAACTTTTTTGGCCAGGGAAGAGTCTATGCTGATGGCAGCTGGCACTTTTCTCTGAAGTGAGGTCCTGCTGAACAGGGGCACTGCAGATAGTTCTGCAGATTGGCCCCTTCCCTTGCAGGCAGCCTCTGAGGTTTCTCTCTTGTTGGAAAAGAAACACTCTTTATGGGGAGCAGAGATGGGTTGCTTGCTGTTCCTGGGGCTCTACAGAAAGAGCCCAGCACTATAAATCTTGCTCAGTGTCACCATTACCAGTGAACAGCCTTATACCAGCAGGAAAGGCAAAACAGACCAAATGGTTGTTTCCTTTTTCACCATTTTTCTAATAGGCCTCTGAAGAATGAACATACTTCAGGAAAGTGCCCAGGGAGAGCAGTTACCTTCAACACATTTCACTGGAAACTCCAGTAAATCCATTCTGCTTCGCCTCTGGGACTCTCTGGGATGTCAGTGCCACAGCCACGTACAGCTGGGGCAGCAGCCAAAGGAAGAAGCTGTGGCAATCCACAAACTGCACTTTCGTTCTCTGTCAGCATCACATGCAGCCTGAGTAATATTTGTCCTGTTTCCATTTTAAGAGATGGAATGCGTTGGGTGTTTTCAGCAGGCGGGCAAACCACATCTCTGCAGTATCATGGCTTTTGTTGGTGACAGTTTCCATGGTGTTGGTGTTCCCTCAGTCTCAGAGTTAGCACAGTTTCATTATCTCCAAAGATGGTATTTAAATTGCCCATCTCATTAATAAATTAGACCCTGGTAATTATGGGCTTTTCTAAGTAATCTAATAGGGACACTTCTGCTTTGATGAGGGGAGTTTAACTGTAAAAGCAGTATTTATAATGTGCTTACGGGAACTGGGATCAACAGGAATGCCTTACCTGGAGAGTAAAGGTTCTCTCTGCTCTGTACAGCCAAAGTCCAACTTCTAGATGGGCAAAGGAGCTACTGGTTTAAATGCATTAAAGTCATCAGGTCTCTGAAACATGCCAGCGTTTGCTTGTGAAGACACAGAAGGATGAAGCCTGTGTTGGAAGAGCTCCCTGCCCAGGGTTTGAAGGGGATAATTCTGCTCTGAGTTTGCTTGCCAAGCCAAAATGCAATTATGGTATCATGATGCTGACTTACAAATCATGAGATATGTAGAAAGTAATATAACTAGTGGTTTGTTTGGGGTTTTTTCTGTTTAGGATTTAAGTCTTCAAAATGCACGTACTTAGGCTTTGTTCTGAGCCTTTTGGAGAAGCACAGGAGATGCTGAGATTCTCCCTGTAATCACCTGCCTCTGGGATCTGCAGCTCCATAGATGGTACCAGGTATCAGAAGAGCTTTTGAAATCACAGGGGTTCAGAGCTGGCTTATCCATCTGCAGCAGGCAGTGCCTTCCCTCTGGTGACAGGGAAATGCTACTGGTGGTGTGCAAGAATATTCTGTGTAAGTATTCTGTAATTCCCAGTGCACATATTCAAAACAAGAAGCCATAAATCCATTGCAGAAATGTGGAGAACAGGGATCCAAGTGACCTCCAGGACTAGGAAAGACTCAGGGCAAATGGAGTGAAAAAGGAACTGAGCTGTGACTTTTTGGGTAGAGGAGCCAAAAGTCAACCCAAGGCTCCAAAACCAGCTTTCAGTTGCAAATAACCGATGTGTGTGAAACATCTACAGATGCCTCATTGTGTGAAATTATTCCCATCTTAATCTGTGCAAAAATAGTCTGGTTCTGCAATATGATTCTGCTGGCTGGCCAGGGCTGGCTTCAGTATCTGTGACAGGGTTCTTGCTGGGTTTCTGCAGTGCTGGGATGAAGATGAGTCTGTGTGTTTGTACGAAGCAGAGTGATGCAGAGTCCCCAGGCAGGTGCAAAGCAGAGCAGCTTTATTGCGAAAATCAGGACTTTTTAAGCAGTTAGACCTTTATCAGTTACATAGTTTCAAATCACAACAAACATAATTCAACCAACCACCATCCACCACGATGTGAGCATGTAATGGTTACATAACTTGTTTTTCTGCCTGTAATTCAGCTGAGTCACTTTCCCGTAGTCCTTTTCTGCTTAGCCGAAGTGGCAGGCCTGAGCCATGATTTTACAAGGGTAACAAGGCCCTTATTTCATAAGGCTTTACCTATACACAACGTGTGTTGACTGATTTTATTCCTGGTCTGACCTCAGCAGTTCCTGCATGGATTAGGTAAGACATTTATCTTTTTAGTGTTTGTGACCTGGTCCTCAGGATAGTCGCTTTGCCTTGACGAGAGCTGCAGGCCTGCCTTCACCCTTCCCTTTGCTGTAAGAGCTGCCAGTCCTGGAAGTGGCAAAGACATATAAAGCTTTTTCCAGAAGAAGTTAAAAGTGGCTGCTTTATATTGGTAGATGTCACACACCAACTGGCTTACAAATGTAACATTAATGCCTAAAAAAGGTGATTATCACCTTTATACTTGCTTAATAGCATCGTTTTAAAGGGAATTACCGGCATCATATATTACATTCTTCCCCTACAGTAAATGGTCTTTCCCTGCTGTATTTTATTACTTACTGTAAATTCATTCAAGCAGTATATTTTGCTTTCAGTAAGGTACCCTCAGTTACTTTTGCTGTCCAGGATAAATTGAGATAAATTTTTCCTGAGCCTGGATTTTGCTCATGGCATCCATCTTTGCTCATGGAAAGTTACAGTTGGAGTTGAACAGGAGTTGAGAAATGATAATATTGTGCTGCAGAAAGTCACAGCTCACCAGTCCGCAGTCAAGCTGTGTACAGAGGCCGCATTGAAGCAGCCAGGAGTTTAATAGGAATTGAGAAACACAAAGGAGTGTGATGTATTCTCTAATGTTTATTCTGATAAAGCAATAAGAACATTACAAGAAAATGACACTAGTTATTTACCACGGCATTGAGAGGTTATGCAGTAGCATATCATTACTCCAGGCACCATGGCTTGTCACTAGTTTCCATTTTTGCCCTTGGAGGGCTAAGAATTTATTGCTAGAGTTATAAAAATGTTGCTAGAGTTGTAGAAATGTTGCTAGGGTTATAGAATATTTTTTGGAGGGGGCGGAAGAGAAGACTTCAAATAAAAGATATCTCCATCCCTTTGTTGACAATTCTGTGTTCCCAAGGCTTAGCAAATCTCACAGCTATGACCACTGTGTTGTCAAATTGAATAAAAGCCTTCAGGCTGGCACCGACTGCCTTCCTGGAGAAGTTGTGGAGTCCCTGTGAAAACTGCTTGATTGAAGGCTCTGGTTTCACAGCTCTTACAGTGGGAATAAGATGTGACCTTGAGGTAGCTTGAGCTTTGCAGTGGCTCTGGGGAGACCTGCCTGGGGTAATGAAGTCTCCATATTTCCATGCCTTTTAAGAAATCTTACTAGCTGCCCCCAGATGCAACATTTTTATGAGTCCATCTGGACTCTGGTTTGTGCTTTCAGCTCTGGAAACCCCAGGATCAGTCCATGGCACAGTCCAGTATCTGTGTTGGGATGGATGTTGGCAGATACCCCATCATGCAATGTCTTTTGTGGCAAGTCAGAGCAGTAGCTCAAACACAGAAGACATATAGGTGGAAAAATAATAGTTATTTGGGTCCCCCAGGTTATGGGGCTGCCTGTGGCTGTGGGATGGGGCATCAGCACTCAACATCCCAAACACTTTTCCTGCAGCAGCGGAAGTGTGAACAGCAGAACTGTTCTCTTCTGCTCTCTGCCAAAGCGTTTGCTCCTCACTAACATCAAGTGTTTTATTTAAAAGTGTTTAAATATGCAAAACTCATTTTGGATTTGTATTATTAGAATTTTTAAGTGGACAAGGGTGCAGTTTTCTCATTACAAGGGAGAAATGTCACATTTCAGCTCAAAGAGTGTTGTCAATGCCAGGTTACAGAACATAGGTAATGAAATATGCAGACATTTAAAAATGGCAGTGAAAGAAAGCCTGGCAGTGCTGCATGTTCTCAGAGAAGTAAACCTCTCTTGTCAGCTCAAATGCACGTGGCAAGGGAAGGGAAACCTTCTGGGAGCTTTGGCTCATCCTGTGGCAGAGAGGTTCAAAACATTTCTTTGGGGATACCTCTGGGCATTGCTGGAAATCCCGTTCAAACCTGACTCTTTGAAGCCAAGAAATGTGTTAAAACCTACTGAATTTCCAGTTCCCTCTGTGAGGACTCACAATATGTTTTGCTCTGCAAATTTCCCTGATTTTCTTATGATAGTGATGAAAGGGCAGGTGTGTATGCTAGAGGGGACTGGAGCACTTGTGGAAGATGCCTGGGCTCTGCTGAGCTGTCTCCACTGACTCACCCTTGTAAAACCTCTGAAGTTTATTCTGCCTGCATATGTTGCTGAGAAGAGAGGAGCAATTCCTCTGGAGATATTAGCATTCTGTAAGTAAAACAGAATGATTTTTACATCATGGGGCTGAGACTTGAAAGCCAGTTGGGATGGATTTTGTTTAACTTCCCTATTTAAATAGCTCATGCTGTTTGAATACTTATACCTGTCTTTTTATCATCCCACCCGTGTTAGTGGTAAGTATGTCTATATTTTGTATCTCTGATAAAAAATAAGAAGGTGGCATGTAGGGATGCAAATAGGTATTGATCCACGTCTGATGTAGAGAGAGTTGATGTTACAGCCTTCTAGCACAAGCAGGGCATGAATATCCCAGGTGCCACTGGGGCACTTTTCCATTCTTACCACCCTTCCCACTGCTGATTTTTCCTGTGGTTGGTGTCCTTTGGGCTGTCCAGAGCACTGAGATCACCACTGCCCTGTTGTTACCTTGCAATAGCCCTGCACACACTGTAAGAGCTCCGAAGGGCAAGGTCACCTGTGATACACGCAAAGCCAATTAGGACTTACAGAGCACTAAACTCAAATTTCTTCAAGCCATTTCATTTTATTGATCAGACACATTTTTATTTCCGGATTGCTCGCTCTTGGGAACCATCCAGGTTTCCTAGTGTGAAGGACTGTGTAAAATGTAACGATTCAGCACTCCCAGTGTGGCTGTCTGTGGATTTTGTTAACCTTTAAGCTACATTTAGGATGCAAGACAGGACTTGAAGAGCACCATCATATATCTGATGCTCTTCTGAAAGCATTCTCCAATTTGCATTTCCCTCATATCCTCTTTAAAATCAAAAGACATCTGTCACCTCTCTTGGTTAAATTCTAGGATTTTCCTGGAAGGGAGATTCCCAGCAAGAGAGTCCAGCAATTCAGCCTGTGCATAGAATGATACTTAACTAACTCTTCTTCCAAAAATTTTTGTCCAGGATGGTAAGTTTGTCCCTGTGCCTAATGAGTCTCAGAGCTGACAGGTGGAGTCTCTCTCACTTCAGGTGAGAAGCTGGAGCTCACCCTCACCTCAGAAAATGCTACACAGCTAAATACTGTCACTGCTTCTTTACCAGGCTTGTGAGTGCTGGCTCCAGGCACATACAGACAATTTTTGGAGTCTCTAGCATCGGCAACACAACTTTACTGGCAATTTAATGCCTTTTTGCACAGGAAAAATATATTATTTTTGCCTCAACTGAATGAGGGACTTAAAATCCCAAGAAAGGAAATACAGTGATTCTACATCAATAGAGAGACATATACAGGAAACATTTTAGTATGTTGTGCAATAAAAAGAGCCCTTATGTCTTATAAGTACAGACACTTAACTTATCATGTGCATGAATTATAAGTACAGTGATTGAGTTCTTCAGTATCCACAAACTGCTTGAAGGGCGCAGAGCTGAGCAAGTCTGCAGCCACTGAAACTGTCTTTTTATGTGTTTCTCCTTTTTGGTGATAGAAATTGGACTGAGAGTGACTCTGGGAAGAGCCATTGCCATTGTCCTGGACCAGGGCATACTGGGGGATGCAGGGCAGAGAAACTCATGCTGGTTCTGTGCAGGTCTGGCTTGTGTTTAAAACCAGTAGCAGCCATTCTCATTACCCTAAGTAACTCAGAAATCTCTCTTACCCTGCTGATGACACACAGGTTGCCAGGATATAGAGAAAGCAACAAAGATCCGTGACTGTAAGTGACAGTTGGAGCATCTTCATGTGAGGGATCTGCAGAAATATCTGCAGAGCTGGAGCTCTCTGCAGTTGTTATCCCAACCAAGCCAGCTATGCCTTCGGGGCCAAGCAGTCCCATAGTTCCATGAAATTCAGCTGATGGAAATCCATGCTGCCACACTTCATTAGAGGATGGCCATGGACAAGCATGGGGAGAAAAAGTTAGGCTGGTTGCGAATGCCTCATTTCCTTGAGAAATCAGACAAAAAAATCTCCCCAGCACACACAGACTGGGTGCGAGCAGCTCTGAGTGCGGGGGAAGTGAACGACAGCCTGCTGAGTCCTGCCAGAGCGGAACGCTGAGAGCTGCTGAGATTCAGAGCCTTTCCTCAGCAGCAGCCCACCCTGAATCTTGTGGATTTCCATGGTTTTTCTTTTAATTCTTCAGTTGTCATCTCCTCCTTTGAGAAGTTATGGCTGCTCAGCTCCCTTTTCCCAGCCCATGTGAGTTCATCCCAAGGAAGCACCAAGCCAGGAAGTTGCACAGATCCACCTAGGTGCTTGCAGGGCTGCTGGCCCTGGGCTGCCAGAGGCCATCTGCAGGGCCACCTCTCCTCTGGAAAACGTGCCACCAGTGCCTTGAATCTGATTTGAGATGTTGTGTTTCTGTATATCACAGGAACTGGATATTTAATTGTGTGGCAAGCTTCAGGTGACCACCCTTGCCAGGTATTATCCTCCTGGTCTACAAGCAAGGAGGAACTGATCCGAACAGATTTCTTCCTTCACTCACCTGAGGCTCTTGCTCCTCTTTCAAAACACGTTTTCAAATTTCTTTCAAGAAACAATACCTCTAAATACGGTAGTAGAGAATATATAATGACATATGAGAATATTTCTGTGGAATCTATCATAATCTCATGTTCCCAATTCACCTCTTTGCCTCAGATTCCCTTTGTTCCCCCTCCATCCTCCCACCAGCCTCCCTGTTTGTTCTTTTCCCTTTTGACTGCCCACTTTCACGTTAATTTTGGCTTTCCTTCAATCTTTTAATGCAGTATCTGTTCCTTGAATTTACTATAGTTTGACATGCTGTTCCATGAGTCACTGCTGCAGATAGAGTTTGAAGCAGATTAAATCACACAAACTAGTTCTAACAGCTCCCTAAATCTAATTTGATTTTATGCTCTTTTTTCCTTGGGTAAACCTTTGTGGATTCTTTCGTGCGCACAGTCCCCTCAAACAATGATGAAGTAAATACATGTATTTTTTGTGCATGATGATGACTGTGTGCTGGGGATGGAGGGGACCCACAACTTCCTCCTTTTTCTCTGTGAACACGTGCTGAGATAACCCACCACAGAAAACCTGAATCATGTCTTTTTCCTCAGAACTCTTCTCTAACCCTTTTCTCCTCTGATTAATTTAACTTTATGACCCAAAGTGAGGAAATTCAGCAGTAGCAAACTGAGTATGCATCCCCATTTGCATCTTTTTACTAGAGGAATGCTGCTTGGCAGCAACACTGATCCCCTAGCATTTTTGTGGCCAAAAATTACATTTCCCCAGCTTTTTCTCCTCATGCTTTATTGAACTTGTTAGCTCTAATACAGTGGGAATCATACTGGTGCTTAGAGGAATCCATGCTCTCCAAGCAAGAGGTAAATTTTCCATACAGCTGCACTTTGCTTTGGTGTTTAATCATCTTCAGAAATTGTTCCTAAACTTGTATGTGCTACTAAGAACATTAGTCTTTAAATAACGTTGTGCTGTGGTGGTGTGAGATGATTAGATTGGCAAGGATTTCTGTTGTGGTGTCATCATAATTTTCATTAGTACAGTGAATTATAACAGCTTGTTCTCTGCTGAAATTGATGTGATTATTACTCTGAAACGCTGGCACATTTCACTAACACCTGACATCTGGAAGAGAAAGGTGGGAGGCAAAGCAAGCTCTCAAAGTTGCTGTGTGATGCACACTGATGGCCTCTTCATTTGTTCCAGCAGCTCCTGCAGCCAAGGGTAATGGCCTTTGTTGGTCAGCAGAGTTAATGCAATTCTTGTGATGATAAACCAAATAGCTCTTGTGATTAGTGATGGAAAATACCATCCAACAATGCATTGTGCTGAATAGGCTGCAGCAAAGAGCAGCTCATCCCCATTTAAACTAAGGTAACGTGTCAGAAGCAGGTGAATGAGTTGGAGAGTTATTTTAGAAAGAGAAAGCATGCATGGAGTATACATCAAATTGAAGGCCTGTATCAGAACAGAAATTATTGTTATAGCTTGTTAAATAGAAGGTTGTTCTACCAGCAGAACTGTAAAAGAAAGCATTTCTAGCTCATCTAACAAGGGATGCCCTTGCATGATGGTGATCCCTGGCAGTCTGGTACTGCACAGGTGACGTTGCTTCTGCAGGAGCTGCACAGGTCACACATCTGCCTTGTGCCCAGCTGAAAAGGGGGACACAGATGTACCTGCTCTTCTCTGGTGCGTACAGCTCAGGTGGGTGTGATCTGAAAGGGAACAGCCACCACTTCACCCCTGTTCTCCCTTTAGCAGAGGCCAGCGACATTGTCAGATCAGTTTTCTTTGCATCACCAGAGAAATTCCTTTCCTGCAGCATTAGGCCTCTCACCAGCAGCTCCAAATGCAGACCATTGGCAATTAGTTTTGGTGCAGACATATATATTCCAGCACTCACGACCGGTGATGATTCTTTGCACAGTGATCTTGTTCTCTGAGAAGTCAGCAAGTCCCACGCGCTGCCACTTCTGTGAGTGTCCGACAGGAAAATCTGATTTGTACTTCCACCATTAAGATTCTATTTCCAGCCCTGAAAATTATGCTGGGTGACAAGAGGCAGCCCAGCTCTGTAAAACAGTGTAGACAAGACTGTCACATTGCTGCCTTGGCAGGATAATCTGCTCTGACACTGAGGAAACCACTGCACGGGTACAACTGAGCCCTGAGCCAGCCAGGGACACGCACGAGTGTGAAACACCAGCGCTGCCTCCACAAGAGCCCTGGCTGTGCCACAAGTGACACCACTGCTGAGGACTCGCCCAGCGCCAGGAATCTCCAGGCAAAGCCAAAGCACCTTCACTGACGTTTTTGTGTGAGCTACAGCTCTCTGAAGCAAAGCCCCAAGACACCAGAGGTGGGGTGTCCCCCACGGGAGGTGCCTGAGGCTGTCGGTGGTAGCTGTGCCTGTGTCAGGCTCTGGTATGGACACAGAGGGGCTGCAAAGGGCCCTGGCACTGTTTTTGCTCTTAGCAAAAACCACACGAACAGCAGCAGCTCTACATCCAACTTTTCTTACAACAGAGTGAGGACTTGTGGCTGCCATTATCACAGATATTTTCTGTACAGCTGCATATTAATCTTTTAAGAAAGTAACTGAAACCCATTAATCACTAGCATATTTCTCACTACTGTGCTGGCCAAGGATTACTTCAGTACTTATTTTAATGGATTGCTCGGCTATGAACGATTTTAAGGTTAAAGGTCTTGCAAGACTCTTTTTATAAGCTTTCTTAAATCTAATCCATCACTAATTTCCATATGTCTTGCACAGCACTAGGATAATGTAATGCATCACCACTTAAATCCCTCTCTGATAAAATTATCCCAGGTATTACAAAAATTCAAAGCATTGTTCTTAGCTATGTGAGCCTTTTTCAGATGTCTCACTAGTTAAGACATAAGCCTAATGTGTTCAAAATTTTTTTCCTTCAGGACAGCTGGAATAGGAGGTTTAAGATGACACCTGGCAGCTTAGAAATTCCACATCAGCAAATGTCACAGGCACCACTTGCTTTTTTAATGACAGCTCTTAATAGAGAACAGCTAACTTCCTACTCTTGTGTCCCCAGACTTATTTTTTGGCCTCAGTTCCGGTGTTTTTAATCCCACAAACCAACACTTTTCCTCTAATCTCATGCAAAACACTGACGTGACTCTTCTGCTCTTTCATCATTGATTTACTAAAATAATTTTATTATTCTCTGCTCTACAAGATGTACAACCACCAGTCTAAGCATCAACAGCACTCTGTTTCTGACAAGTTGCCTTGTTGGTTATCCAGCCATGATTTTCACAGGGGAGATGGAGATGGCATTATCCAACTAATCAACTGCATACTCAGCTAAGACCAGACAGCTTTTTGCCTTCTGTACCTAATTAAGAAATTTCCTGTAAATGGTGGGAGAAGGTTAACACAAGAAGCTGAGCCAGGTCTGCCATAGTATATGTTACAGGGAAAGTTTATGTCCAGGGTCTAGGAGAAGCAGGCAAAAACCTGACTTTTCCAAGAAGTCTAAGAAAAACTTGAAAATACAAGCCTGTTAGCACATCAAAAAGTCAGTATAACATCTGAAAAAATATAGAACAGGAGATAAACTGGAAAGGAAACATTGCTAGTACATCGGGAAAAACATGATAATGGGAGTCTTGTATGTGAAGTCAAATGTAATGGTTGTGGCAAGAGAAACCATTCTATCAAAGCCTCCAGACAAGAAAGGACAAGAGAAAATAGCACGTGAAGCGAGCAGTGATTCAGACAAGGCAACTGTTCTTAACAATATCTCAGCAACAGCAGAAATAAATTGTGTACATTCAGCTGTCCTCTGATGCAAGAACCTGGCCGTGCAGCCCCTGGGGAGCAGGCCCCCGAGGAGGAGCTGCAGGAGGTCACCTGCAGGGAGGTGAGTAGCTGTGGGTAAGTTTGTTGGATGCTCTGTGATGCAGCTGTATCACATCTGGGCTGTGCCAAAGCCCATTGTCAAGCCAAGCTGAGGCAGCAGTTCAGAATTAGCGGCGGCTGCTGAAAGCAAAGGCAGACCTGAAATTACAGAGAAGCCAAAGGTCTCTGAAACTGTCTGTGAGGAGATTTGTTGTTTTAACCTAATATACCTGACACCTTAAAGCCCTGGAATACCATCAGCAGTACAGCTGCACTGTACACGAAAGGAATAAAAAATTCACTCTTGCCTGGGTACGTATCGCCTATCCAAGTATGCTCCATGCTTCTGGGTGCTAAGGAATTTCAGATATTTCTGAAACTATGATATATTCAGGTGGTTCACCAGGAGCAGAGCTGGTTACTTTCTGAAAACAAGCTTTGTTGGGGTTTGCAATGGGGAGGACTCACTCCACTGGGTTATTCAGTGCAAGTCGCATGACAGCCTTAAAACTGCAAGCTCCCAGCCAGGCTTCTGAAACCAATATGTTTCCAATAAGTGCTTGTTTTATTTTCAGGTTGCCATTAAAACGAAGATTTGCATTTAAATGTTATTAAAATAATGTTGCTGAGAATGATGTGACCTCTATTCCTGCCTCATGGCCTTAAATGATTTATGCTGAGCCCACCTCCATCCTTTCCCCTGTACTGCCTCATCTGTGCTGACATTTCCTTGTGAATATTTAAGGTGATGTCTGCTCTCATCTCTTGTTCAAAATCAAACACAAGCACACTGCAGCACACGAGGGGAAGTGGATATGCAGCACGCAGCACACAGGTAGTGAAGGGACACAGAACTGGATAGTCTGTAAAAAGGTAATACTGAAAATGCTGCTTTGGGATGTGGGTTGTATAACTCTCATCAATAAGCCTTTGAAACTTTGTCTAAAATGTGATGCAAATATTGTAGTCCTATTACAGCCTCTCCTTATTTCAGTGCAGGAATGTTAGATGGGGCAGGAGTTAAGTGTGGGTGATGGCACCAAATATGAAGGGCACGGGGTTGGCTCAGCCTCTGGTGGGAGATTCATCACCCCAGAGCACGAGCTGAACCTTTCAGAGATCTTCCCTCAGTCCCAGGGTCTGCTTGGGAGTTTGTTGTTCCTGGGAGGGCAGCTCTGCTGCTGGTGCAATGGCACAGCTATGTCTGCCTGCATGTTAGCCAAGTCAGTGACAGCAGAGCTCATCCTTCCACCGAGGCACTCACCTTGTGTGACAGCACTGGTACCAAAAGACATTTCAAGACACTTCTGAATGGGGACACCAGCTAATTCGTTTGTTTATTGAAATGACACCACACTGCCTGCAGGGTTATGTGTTAAACCTTCTCAAGCAATATATATACATATATATATATATAAAAAAAGAGAGAGACTCATATGTATATATATGTACATAAAGCAAATTCTATGCTTCATTTGTGTATTCTTCTCATTACAACCTCTTGGACATACTCCTGGCCTCTGATCCCACTGTCAAAAAAAAACCCCACAGTAATCCGTCCCCAGTGCCTGTGGGGTTTGTGCTGCAGAGCTACTGGAAGATGCACGTGATGTAGGAAGGACAGGGACACTGGGGTTATTAATAGAACCTGCCTTTGCCATGTGGCTTTGTAGCTGAGCATCACCCATGCAAAAGCAATCCCTGTCTAATTCTGCACAACCTGGGTGCGGTACTGGAAATAATTCAGTCTGCAAAGTAAGGACAGGCTGGAGGGAATGAGGCTGTCACACTTACAGGGCACTCTGTCCTGCCACACCCTCCCTCCCTCCATCCGCTCCACCTGTGGGACTGCCGTGTCCCCTAGGCTGAGCCATGGCTCTGCTCCCTTCTTGGTCATGAGGACTCTGCCATGAAAATGTGACTGTGCCAGGATGCTGCTAAGAGCAGCAAGAAGGATGCTGAACACCCTCCAGCTCCCCTCTGCAGGTCACATCTGCTTTGTCCGCATTCTCCATCCTCCAGAATCATGCTGGCGCTGGGCTGAGTTTACAGCTCACCTTCCTTATGATGCACGTGAAAGCGAAGGGCTTCTGCCAGCTTTCCAAAGCCTTTGCACCTTTTAGTTACTACGAGGAAAAAGCAAGACTTAGGCAAAACACTTAGCATGTGTATGTTCCCATCTACACTTTCTTACAGTACTCTCAAAGTCAGGTGGGAGTTCCTCTCCTTTCTCCTGGCTTGCTTTTTACTCCCTGTGAGTGGAAACTGGGGTGTCACAGGGCCATTTGTGACAGAGGGAACTGCTCTTCTCCATCTCCCTGTGCTTCCTTGGTTCTTTTGTTGCAGTGGTTCTTGCTTGGAGAGTGTTCTCTGTGTTTGAAAACTCTCCATGCTTACAACCCCTGGAAATCACACTGTGAGTAGCTTTGCCTGTTACACAAATTCCACCAGTACATTGCAATATTTGGAGATTTTTGTCACCTTTCTCAACATCATGACAGCCTCATGTGTGGGAAAAATAACACAGTGTCACCTTTGGCCATGTTGGGATGGATTTGAGTCATGCAGATAACAGCCATGAAGAGACTGGGGACATCTTTTTGCTCACTGTTACCACAGGCTTCATTTACAACATTACTGTCTGTTCAAAACATCCTCTAAACAAAATCCTGTGTATTGTTCATAATTTTTACATCTGGATACTCTCCTGGGAAACCTCACACTATGCTTTTGGAACTAAAGTATTACTGTAAGTGCTTTTAAGATTATTCATGATATAAACGTTTCGGTTGTGCAAACCCATGAATATTCACTCACATGAATTTGAGCTTTTGTTAGATTCAGCTCCTGATTAAGGTGTTGAACAAAAGATATTCTTTAGGATACTTTGCATGTGTACTCAGGGGCTAAATAACTACTTTCATGGTTGCTGTAGTTGCAAATATTAATTTCAATGCATATGGGAAATTATGTTCTTCAAAACAAAGCCAGAAGTGATTAGGATGTTGTGGTTATCTGTTTGTAATATGCTGGTAGAAAGAGCTGGAAAATGTTTCGGTGGTTGGTCACTGCCTCTCTCCCTTTAAGGGGAAATAGTGAAGGACATGTAGCCCAGTCTGAACCTGCAGAGCATCTAATGAGATTATGGTGCTGTATAGCAGAGTGTGTTCTGTTTAACTTAATAAAAATGCTATTGCAAGCGGTGATATTGAGAACCTACCAAACAAGAAGGAGACTCCTTTGGTGGTGATCAGACATTAGAACTGGCAACATCTTCAGCTTCAACGTGATTTACTCGCAGCACGATCTGCAAATCCTCTGTGCTGGCGTAAAGAGCCACCCAGCGATGAAGAGCTCTGGGAGAGACTGAGGGAGGTGTGAGCCTTTCAGGGCCTCTCCCCATTGCTCCCCAATGCCTGGGCAGCAGCAAAGCTGGGCACTGCAGAGCCCGGGCTCTGCTGCAGCTCTGCCCTTGCTGGCACCCAGCGCCACACAGGAGGGAGGGCTGGTTCCAAAGCAAACGCATTAATGCAGTTTGCTGGCAGCTATCACACTGAGGTGTTGGAAAAATCCTCCTCTCCTTTTGCACCAGGGTGTTGGCAACAAAGCAGGGAATTTAGGGGAGCATCCCAGGGGGAATAAGGGCAGGCTGAATGTTACGTTTATTACAGACACATTAGTGTGATTAGAGAAGGCAGTCACAGTGCAAGAGGTGTTTTCTGTCTTCTCTCAGTTCTCTATTACCAAGGACATTAATCCAAAACCAAACTAACCCCTCCTTACCAAAATCTTACTTATGTTCGTTCTCCTTCCCTGCTGCAGTCTGTGAGCCTTCAGCTTGCTGGCCTGCTTTTTAAAACATCGTCAGATGGTAGCTGTGGATAGTTAATACCCACAGATGTATTTTTAAAACATCATCATCAGATGGTATTCACAGATAGTTAACACCCATGGATATATTTTCTGTGCATACGTTTCCCAGCACAGGGACTGCCTTCCTTATTACACACCACCTAAATACAGAAATCTTCACCTGTAAGAGGATCCTATGGTATTGTGAAGTCAGAGCAGCTTTTGAGCACTCTCCTGTGCAGTCATGCACCATGTTTAACATCCCTAAAATTTCTGGGAAATAGGCAGAGGGTCTCCCCCATTCAGAAAAGGGAGAAAAATCCTTTAACTCTGAAGAACAGAAAGACAAGCAGTGGGCAAGGGCAAATGGTGCCCAGGGAAATAATCACCCAAACTCAGGAAGCAAGAACGTTGAAGGAAACAGAAACTTGAGCTTGGATAATTTTCCAACTCATTAACTGTTGAAATGGAGCAAATTCTACATCTGGACCTGCCTTCATTAAATTGCAGGATTGAGTCACATTGATAGCTTACTGCCTAAGCCCATGCCTCTCTAACCAGACCAGGAAGCCAATCCTTCAGACAGGCAGTGATCAGCAGTGCTGTCCCATTCCACACACACCCCTCAAGCAGCTCCAGGTTTCCCATCCAAGATTTATCACCATCTCTGCTGCTCAAAGGCACAGCAGCCCACGTTACCTCATTCCCTGAAATCCTGGAGGTAAAACAAGCCGGTACAGACCTAACAGACCTTGGAATTGCTGCTGCTCCTGCTCTTTGATCCCACCAAGATGCTCTGGAAATGCTGCACTGTGGCAGAGCTGGGGGATGAGGAACAGCCCCAGAGCACCAGGCTTCAACAGGGCAGCTGGCTGTTGCATTGTGCAACACATCTCCGTGATCCTGACAGCTCAAAAAGTTTGTGGCCCAGAGGGCTCAACAAAAAATATTTAAAAATAGATACACACATTTAGGCCCCCTCAGTACGTTTTTAGGCACCTACTTTCCAGCTGGGACAGACAGGATTTGAGTTGCAAGGAACTGAGATCAAGCTTAGCGGGATGCCCACACATTTCAGCATCCCACACAATTAATACCCATGATTGTTACAACAGAGCAACTAGTCTGTAATTAGAACAGACATTGCCAGAGCTGCCTTTGTATTACTCATGAGTCATGCTGCTAAAATATTCTTTATTCATTATCCAAGACCTTTTCATTTCAGTGCCAGCCATTACCATGTTGCAGGCTACACAGGACTCTGCCAGACTTGTCAAAGCCAAGTGCATTCTGATAGGGATCTTCATATTTAATCTGACGAAGAGTTACTTTACAAAAGAGTGAGATCAAAAAGGTTCAAGTCTGCCCAAAAAAAAAAAAAAAAGAGAAAAAAATAAAAAAGAAAAAAACATCTCTCAAAGTAAGGGATTTTCTCCTCGTTGCTTCTCCAGGCACATGTCTACAGCTCGAAGACCCACTTGAACCACTTTAAATCTTGTCTTAAATTGTTCTGTCAGTCGATTAAATATTTGTATTTTAATGTCTTTCTAGTCAACCAAAGAGGAAAAAAGCTCATGAAGAGCTCAAACTGAATAGAAAAAGTTTTTTCTTCTTTAATATAGTGTGTGGAACAGAAAGGGGGAAATACAGCTGAAATGTATTATGACAAGCAAATAAAAGCAATATCAGAAAATTCCTTTGGGCAGATTCTGTTCTAGGCCACTAATACTTACCAAGATTCATTTTTTTATTCACCGTGTTATTAAATCACTGGGTTGGAAAGTCCTTGGGTCATTTCAAACCACTGTCTCATTGATTTCTTACTCCTAAAGCATCCTTAATATAGGAATGTCATTAGAGCTGATGACAACCATTCCCCCCATTTCCCTCAGCAGTGGGCTAATTGTCTAAATGTTCTTGCTGCTGAAGAAGAGCACCAACAGATTAATTCAGGCCCCAAGATCAGGTTTGTAAATAAATGATTAGGTTAAAAAACAATATTAATGTGACATCTGAAAAGTTTCTATAAAAAAACCACGGCGGGGAATGAGTGCCTTGGCTTGCTGTTTCCCAGCTTTCACGCAGCCACACAGATGCAGGGAGCAAGCAGGGGTGCAGTGTGGCAGAGGAACATCCTGCTGCATAGCCAGGGCCTTGGGTGCTCAACCACTGCTGCTTTAAAGACTCTGTTTCTGGTCCTTTAGATTGCACCAGTTATCCTTCCTGCTGGAACGCAAGCTGCAGACAGAGGTGCCTCCCCTGAGTCTGATATCTTAAGGGAATGGTGTTTCTCTATTCACTTAATTTCACAACATCTTGTTCTGCACTTTTAAAATCTTTTAAAGTTTTCTTGAATTCTTTTCAGATTTAGCTCTGTAGTTTAAAGATTTAGTATTACCAAGAAGTGGAATTCATTGCTTTATATTTTGGAAAGCACACTCTCAAATGTTCCTCCTTCTGAAGTTGAAAGAGTGGCTCTAATTTATTTCCGAAGTTTCTTGAATTGTGTTTCAACAAGCATTCAACTTTGCCCTGCACACAGAAATCTCTGCACTTCCCTGCTTGGTATTTCTTGGTTAATGTATTCTAACTTTTTTCTTCTGCTTCAGTTTTCTACTCCTAATTTACTTAGTATTTCTCTTTAGACTTTGGAAAACTGCTGTATTTATGTTTCAAAGAGCAGCTACTCTCCCTCCCAGATCTGCACCTGAGCTGGAGCATTTTGCCTGAGCCATGCAAGTGTGAGGGAAAGGAAAAGGCCAACCCTGGTATGTGGTGGTGTGATGCTGAGCTGGTGTAACAGATGACTGATGCTAGTGGTGCCCGAGACAGATCTGTCAAGTGTTATGTGCCAGAGGAAATCAAACTGGAGTCAAGCATCATCATTGAACTATCCAGTTTAGCCATCTAATTATTTCCCCATTAAGAAGGACGTGACAGAAATACAGTACATAATGGTATCAAGAAGATATCAAGAAGATATCAAGAAATAAAACTTTCAAAGCATTAAACTAGTAATAAAACTAAATTTCTATTTTTAAGCTGAAACATTTTTTTTTTTCTCCATGACATCCATATTCTTCCTTTCAATAAAATCCCTGGGTGCATCCATTTCTGAAAGCACAAAGAATGTACTTACCACCTTTCAGGAGAAACCATGCTCTGTGACATCATTTCTTGCAAGAATTACAGACCTGGAAAAACACATCCACATCTGGGTGGGGAATGGCACCAGCACCTTCTCCCAGACAAAACCCAGCAGCGTTTCTCACCTCGTGCCATGCTGGGACCAGCCTGCACACAGAGAGGGATTCTTCACCGCTGGGAATGTCCTGCATTGGCACAACAGGGAGGGGCAGCACCAAAACAGCTGGGATGAACCACTGCACAGGCAGACAAAGAAATGCTGGGTTTACTCAGCTTTTTTCCTCTCTCTTTTCCTAGTGCTTCTGACCAGTACTAAAAGCACATGGCTAAAGACCCAGTGGTGGGTTTAGGGCCTGAGCAGAGAAAGGTAGGTAACTAAAAGGTACATCTATAGGAATGACCACAGCTGCTGTTTTCAAATTGTGGCTGAAGGAGTTTAAAATAATGAAAACTAACTCAAAATTGCTTCTGAGGGCCAGAATAAGCACTAACAGGGACTAAATTGTAAATTTCTTCATTAACTCATCTTTCTACAGAAGAACTGGGGTTTCAGAGGGAATTCAGAAATCATTTTTTCCACATGAAAAATTTGTGCACTTAATTTGTTGCAGTAAACTGCTGCTCTGAATGCTGAGGAGGTCTGTGTTAGGCAAATGATGAAATAGCATCTGCCTTAACTGCTTTTTCCTCCCTATTTAACTAGTAAAATATTTCCATTTCAGTGCTGAGATGAAAAGCACAGTGGAGAAGATCACAGGAGAAAAGAAATTCCCGGTTTTCTAAGCAGGGCTTTAGAGGGAAATATCTGATATCGCCACATTCAGCACAGAAGAAAATAATGGAGAATTCTTTTACAGAAGGTTTACAATGAACAAAGACAGTAAAAGCATTTTGGAGGAGCATGCAGCACACAAGTGGGATTTCAAAACAACATAAGGGACTTATAGATAGAGAGATACATCTCTTTCATTATCAAGACTCTTAGACTTGTCTTTGATCTAAAAACAAACAATGACAATGGAAGGATTTACAGACTCGGGAGTTTGAAATCTGAGTCTGGTTTCCATAGATTTCCAGTTATTCAGAAGAAGGTAATTGGAAATTGCAGCCTCATAGTTGTGCCTAACATTGGCTCTGTATCATCTGCAGGTGATCTGTATATCTGCATCATCTGTAGATGGTAACCTCTGCCCCACTGAAACTCCCTCCGGTGACACACGTGCAAGATGCAGCATAGATGTGACAGTGTCACTGCAGGACAGTGGGAGCTCACTCATTTCACTCCTGGTTCAGCACTAGAAGTGTTAAAGACCCTGATGTTTTCTTCTTTAAACAGAGTCCTGGATACTGGGTTTTAACACAGCTCACTTCATGTAAAATATTCCTTATTTTTTAACAAATTCTGACTAAAACATTATTAAACACTTTTTTCAAATGCTCATTCTTTTTCACTCCCTCCAAATATTCAGTTCTCATATATTACAGCCAACACCTTACTGCATATAAAAATCCATCATTGAATTTGAAGTGAAATCAGAAGAGCTTAAATTGCTCAGAGTCTTAGAAGGTCCCAGCCCCATCTACAGCAGGAATGCATTCAAGGATTCAGCCTCTGGATTAATCCCATGGCTCAGAGGATGGATCCAAGCTTCAAACTGAAGAGGTTTGGAATACCTAGGTCACTGAGCCCAGAAATCCTTGTGGTCAGCAGTGGGATCTCCTCACAGATTTTTTGCTGCAGGGTTTTTGCTGCAGTCCCCTTCCCTGCAGTTGCTTTACTAGTTGCCCCATTGCATACCAAAATTACCAGGAATACGTGAATTACTTTGCCAGCACTTTTAGAGCTGAGAAAATGGATGGCTGCAAAGCATATTTCTTTTTCTTGCAACATTTTGTCTTTTCCGTGCTAAGGCAAGAAAAGGCATTAGCATTCTGAGCTAACTCCTTTTCTTGCCTTAGCACGGAAAAGGCATCATTCCCAAAAGTGATCAGAAGGGGCAACTGCTATCCATCATTTATCCTTCATGGTTAGCACAATATTTTGGGCTTCATCACGGAGTGGCAAGCTCTCTTGGCATTGCAGATGTTTAGATCTTCTCCCTAGTGCATGTAGCACATGGAACTGGAGACCCAGCACTTCCAAATGTTCACATATTAGAGATGTAATACAGAGGAACAGCAAATATTAGTGTGAGGGAGCCCTGACTGTATCCCCTTCTCCTTAGGGGGAGTCTCCAAAACCTTTCTCTACCCTTCAGTGTTTTATCTTGCTGGGTGATGGTGTCTCAGTGAGGTGCTTTGTACCGTTCTCTAGAGGAAGGAATTTGTCCCCAGACGAAAGCAGCCATTGATATCAGACAAAGTAGGGGACAGGTTTGTAGCTTCATCTGCTTTAGCAGCTACAAGTATCACAAGGAGAAAACATGAAGGGACATGTATGTATGCCTATAAATCGTCAAACAAAGCAGGAAGCCGCATTTGTAAGAATTTTTTGCTCTAAGTAGAAAAATGTTGTTAATAACTGGTTACTGAACATACCCATCTGATCACTATTTATAATTTCAAAACACCATCCTAGTTATACCCTGCAGAATCTGCTCAACAGCCTTCTCCAAGCAGTCAGGATTTTCTCAGTCAGGAGAAATTGGAACATGCCAATTCATTTACCAGTGTGCTACAACCTTTGCTGCACCCAAATTGCATCTACCCATCAGAGCTGCTGGAGTTACAGGAAGCACAAGATAGTGTCAGGGAAGAAATTGTGTTCCTAGGAAAAAGTTACAGAAGTGATCTTGCTGGAAACAGCTGAGCAGCATGGATAATAAGATCTCTCCTGAAATGTCAGCAGGTTGAGCAGGGACTCTTGGACAAATGCTGGGACAGTTCAGCCCCCTCTTGCCATTTAAATGTTATCACAACAATTCCTGTAAGCTTCTAAATTGAAAAAATAATTAGCAGTACACAGAAATTAATCATAGGCTTGTACTGGGAAAGCAGCTAGCCAAAATAAAAAGGACCTTTAAGGTGTCACATTTTTGAGATGGTACTGACTAGTAGGAAGAATTTATGTTTGTCTGCTCTGCCAAGTTTTAGGAGATCTCAGTTCAGATCCTGACCAAGACCCACAGAGACCTGGGTGAGTGGGGTGAGCACATGCTGAACCCTGTTTTCCCCACCTTTGCTAAGCTGTGCCTGTGCAGACAGCAGCTGCTGTGGGGCCCTGCCCAGCTGTGCTTGTGCACAAGAGCTCTAACCTTGGCATGGTCTTGGAGGAGTGGGGTGTCATTGTGACCCACCCCACCTTCCTCACCTGGGCATGAAATTCTCAGCAGAGCTGATGTTTATTTTATTTTATTTTATTTTATTTTATTTTATTTTATTTTATTTTATTTTATTTTATTTTATTTTATTTTATTTTATTTTATTTTATTTTATTTTATTTTATTTTATTTTATTTTATTTTATTTTATTTTATTTTATTTTATTTTATTTTATTTTATTTTATTTTATTTTATTTTATTTTATTTTATTTTATTTTATTTTATTTTATTTTATTTTATTTTATTTTATTTTATTTTATTTTATTTTATTTTATTTTATTTTATTTTATTTTATTTTATTTTATTTTATTTTATTTTATTTTATTTTATTTTATTTTATTTTATTTTATTTTATTTTATTTTATTTTATTTTATTTTATTTTATTTTATTTTATTTTATTTTATTTTATTTTATTTTATTTTATTTTATTTTATTTTATTTTATTTTATTTTATTTTATTTTATTTTATTTTATTTTATTTTATTTTATTTTATTTTATTTTATTTTATTTTATTTTATTTTATTTTATTTTATTTTATTTTATTTTATTTTATTTTATTTTATTTTATTTTATTTTATTTTATTTTATTTTATTTTATTTTATTTTATTTTATTTTATTTTATATTTTATTTTTCCCCACAACCACAGCTAAGGCTGGTTTTCTCAAGTACCTTCCAGTCTAATAAAATCCTGTTGTCACTCATGAAGGAAATCCAGATGAGCAGCAGATGAAGCTGTCCAGGAGAGCTCTGGTGACAGCACTGCAGATGCTCTTAGATACGATCACTTCATGAGAACAGTGCTGAGCAAGGCAGCGGATGTGCCAATGTCCCAGCTGAGGTTTGGATACTGTGTCTCCTGAGACCTTTAATCCTCATTTTCTCTGCCACTTTTGGCTCTGAGTTTAGCCTGTCACCAGGCTGAGGGTTATCTGGAACAGACAGCAGCCTCAGCTTCCCCACCCAGGACGGAGAGTGAAGAGCAGACAGGCTCCTGCCATGCTCCGACAGTGAAAATATTCCTGTTTTCCTGTTGGCAGCCCTGAGACAGTTTACTTTTGCCTCCGTGTTGGGCTGGAAGTCAGTTTGTATGACTACAAGGACCAGCTTACTGCGGAAAAAGAGGTATTGTGATGATTTTATTTAAGTGTTCCTAAGTGGCATTTCATACAAAATATAAATTACCTTGCCCACCGCTTCCCTGACAAATACCTTTTCTAGCTTTTTTATTGAACAGCATAAATACATCACTTGGTATTGTATGTGTTGTGTGCCTACAGATCTTTCTTCCAGCGGTATTTCATCTTGCAAAAAGTGGAATATTGACAAAATATGTAGTCTTTGAGGTAAGATGTGATGGCCAGCTGGGTTGAACCCATCACTTATAGGAGCAGCAGTCCCACAGAAATGTAAGTGTTTCAGAATGATCGTGCTGCTCAGTTTTCAAGAACACCTGGCTGCCCATGGTTTTTATTGTGCCTGGAGTTTGTAGTGTGATGGTCACCAAGGTTATTTGATAGATTGTTTTATGGCAGTGTGTCATGGTGCAACCCCACACAGCCTCTTCCTCACTCCCTCCAGTGGAATGGGGGAGAGAATGGGAAGGGCAAAACTCAGAAAACCTGTGGGTCGAGATAAAGACAGTTTAATAGGTAAAGCAATAGTTGCACATGCAGCAAAAGCAAAACAAGGAATTCATCTTTCCCCAGGGCAGGCAGGTGTTCAGCCATCCCCAGGACAGCAGAGCTCCATCACATGTAACAATGACTTGGGAAGACAAACACCATCACTCTGAACAACTCCACTTCCTTCTGCTTCCCCAGCTTTATGCCAGGAACAAGATGTCACATAGTCTGGGAATCCCTTGGGTCAGCTGGGGTCAGCTGTCCTGGCTCTGTCCTCTCCCAACTCCTTCTGCACCTCCAGCACAAATCCAAACCACAGCCCCATACCAGCTGCTGTAGAGAAAATTAACTCAACGCCAGCCAAAACCAGCACACAGTGGTAAAATTAAACATATTAAATACTGTGCTGGTGAGTTATGGCATTTAGACTCACTTGAGTCAAATTTGTAAAAGGGTCTCAACAGGTCACATCATGCCTTTGGAGTTTCACCTAGTGAGGATTTCTAGCCCCAAGAGCTGCCCCATGCACCCTCCCTGACAGGGTTCATTCACTTCTCAGCAGTCAGAAAGATGACTGTGCTGCTTATTTCCTTCCCCTATCCACCTGGAGAAAGGTTTTCTCACAGAGAAACTTAAACACAGAACCTCCAATTTAACCTGTGCTCAAAGGAGTCCCAGGATGCATGACACTTGCTGGGATCAAAGCACCAGTGGGGTACCGTCTCCATCTCCCTTCAGATTTGGCCGCTGCTCTGTCACTTGGGATCTCCCAAATGCAGCGCTGTGGTGTGGTTCCTTTGCATGCTCCACCTCTTCATACACTTGCTGGCCTGGAAAAGCCCTCTAATACAGATTCATTGGACTAAACCACCAGACACCAACTTCAGCAGACTCCTGAATGCAGGGAGTCACAAATGCCATGAGGGGATTTCATGTTCTTTATCATTGCTTCCGAAGACGAGGGTGAGTTGCCTATTTAGATGGATAATATTATGGGGTGACACATAGTGTATAACCCCACAGTAGCCACCCCCTGACAATGTCACATTCATGAAGACAAAGATTATTTTGCCTTTTGTGTTATCTTACACCAGTCCTAAGCATAGGAAGAAGAAGAAGAATGCCTGTTTGGACATCACTCGCTATTAGGCTGTGTCTGGTTACATCACATCAGCTGACACAATGTTAACCAATGCAAGCAGATAAAATATGACACAAATGTCATGTTGAATCAGATTTTAAAGGAGTTGGCAGCTTTTACACCACGGATGAAAAATACCAAGTTCAACCATCGTACCTGTAGGTACTCAGGGTGAAGCAATGCTAGTCACTAACTGCAAACCACATTTTCATATTCTAATGGTGCACCTCTAACTTATAAAATGGCCATTTTTACTCTCTGTTATGTTCCTATTCCTTCCCAAAAGTCATAAAAAACCACGATGAGGACTAACCAGGACAAAGGATGCATCAGCAGGGATTTCATCTACTGAAAAATGGATAAAACTTAGAGCCTGTCTCAAAAAAACCCACCAAAAGTCAATAATAAGATTTCTATTGATTCAAACAGGAAATGGATCAAAGTGTCCATGCCTCAATAAATATTTTTACTGTACAACTAATTTCCCATTAGAAGGAAAATATAGGGGTATTTTGTAGGCCGGCGGGGGGAAAAGCAGAGCAAATTTTATGTAGCAGAGCAGATGGATTACAAAGGGGAGGCAGCACTTAGGTGATGTATCAAGTGATAATTCCATGTTGGGTTTTTCAATGTTTTCTTCATTTTCCACTCATACAGAAATTTTACACTGAGGAAAGAGCAAGGCTGATGTTTGCATCATGACTCATGTCCATGCCCTGCCAAGCTACAGCTGGCAGAGAAAACATGGCACTGGGGCATCAGAGAGCCCACTGGGCCCTTGCCCCCTCCTTACCCAGTTTCTGGAGCAGAAAACAGCCCCAGGACCTTTGGAGCTCCTGCACCTGTGGCTTCTAAACCTGTCCTCCCAGGGCCACATCATGCAGGAGATACAGAGAATCCTGACAGCCCTCTGCAGGGATCCTCCTCAGCCACAGCTGCAGCTCATATCAGTTACTTTCAGCAACCCGAGGATGTTTATCCTGCAGTGCCTCGGTGGGATTCTGCCTTTACAGCAGATTATTGTCAGGAGCCTGGAAACTCTTGTGCCACACTAATAAGGTAATGCTCTGATAACACAGTTGGTTAATAACTTTTATTGCAAACAGAAGACAAGTCAAAACGACAGAATTGCATCCTGACAAAGGCAAGAAAAGAGAAAATGGCCAGCATCATCACTGCCTACAGACCTCACACATCACCTGCTCACCAGCACACCGCCTGCACACTGCAGCAATAATCTGCAGCAGCGTGGGGAGGGCATGAGCTGGCAGAGGGATTCTGTTCCCCAAAATACATCACCTAGATAGTTTTCTCACATGCTGATTTTCCTTCTCTCAC
Organism: Cnemophilus loriae; assembly: GCA_013397755.1. NCBI lineage: Eukaryota > Metazoa > Chordata > Aves > Passeriformes > Corvidae > Cnemophilus > Cnemophilus loriae. The sequence goes on along the minus strand of VZTF01001111.1, from coordinate 303,602 downwards.
CATATCATTTATATATCAGAAAAATTGCCCTTCCCTAGTCTGCATATCTTACGGTGAAAGGAAAAGGACAGATATCCCTGCAGGGACTGGGGTGCTGAGCAGTGAGCTGAAAGTGCCCGTCAGGGGTAGCAGGAATTAAAAGGACACTGTCCAGATCATGTGGTATAAACTTTCATAACCTCCTGCTCGGCTTTGTGTCCATCACATAACCATGCGTCAGAAGAGGAGTTGTGTTTAGCACCCTTTGCACGCCAGATCTTGCTGTGCTCTGCTGCTCATTTTGCTATGAATCTTCCCTTTCTACTCGATGAGACCAGAGGCTCGTCTCTTGCTTCTTGTTTTTCTAAAAGCTCTAATAGCTCCTCTCCTCAGCGCAGTCCTGGGCGAAGCGAGCACATGCGGGGAGATGCTGGGGGCAGATGTGCCAGTTGATAATTGCTGAAGTAATGCTCCAGTAAGGTTTTCAGTATCTTAGACAAGTTACCTGTGCTCTTCTTCAGACTCCCCACAGTAGCTTCTGTCAAGGCCAGGTGGCACTGAACAGAGACTCCACTGTGTAGGCCAGAACTGTCCACCGAGAGTTTGCCTTTCGTATGGAAACTCTGATAAAGGGCACTTGAACAAATCAGACATTTTCTCTGAAGTGAAACCATTTCCAGCTTATCCTCTTGATCCTTCAGATTGTTACTCATCGTGTGCACTAGAGAAGTGCCTGCAGATGGACCCAAGCAAAGTATTAATTCAATAATGAATCCTGCAGTTTACCAGCAGACTGAGACTCAAATTGCAAAACAATTCATCTTCAACCCTGTTCATAAGTGAGAAACAGGTATCTCGAGGCTGGTAACCTTTTAGAAACACCACAGTGACAGATTCTGCCTGACAGGTTTGATATGAATTTTGCCCGCTGCATAAATATTGATGGATTTAATGCTCAGCATTGCAGACTTAATCTTCTTAGCAGGTACGTTTCCAGATTTGGAGCTGTGCTGACTGCAGGGTCCCCCCTCCTTCCCCAGCGTCGCAGCCATGAGCTCAAGGTGCTATTTAGAGCCATTAGCCCTTGAATGGAAAAAGTTAATTGACAAGTGTTCACAAATGTTGTGTACTTGACTCTCAGAGGAATGGCTCTCAGCCAAGTGGATTCGGGATCGTTAAGAGCCTCTGACATGCTGAAGAAGGGATGGGGAAGGCACACAAGGGAACAAGGACCCTGTGATGGAACTGCTCTTGTCGTGGTGGGGGAAACAAGCCAGCCTGGCACTGGCACTGCAGCTGCAATTCCACATTTCCTGCAGGTCCCCAGGAAATCTCTGTGATCAGGGTGAGAAGGAAGCAAAGATAAACAGGATTTCAACACTAGTGTTTGTTTTCGGGCCCTGACCTTCCAACCAGATCTCCGAGGTCTGTGTCCACGGGGGCTCAGAACCCATCTCCACCAGCCAGATGTGTACTTTATAACTCCCTTTCTTCAATGTCAAAGCTAACGACATAAAGGACATACAATATTGAGAAAGACCTAACTTTACTGACACTATGAAATATTAAGGAAGCAAGATAGGAAAAGTATATTTTAAAAAAATGCATCACTTTGCTGGTTTTCGTCTTCTGCACAGTTCCCATTTGTTTATTTCACCTGTACATCTCAGTTCAACTTTAGGTAACTTGGTTGCTGAAAGTTTATTCTCAGTTTTAAAATAAAGTTTTAACCTAATTGTTTAAATTAATGAGCTGCTCTGCAAATTTTCTATTTTGAATCAGAGCCACTCTCAGTCGGCCCTGCCAAACCAAATTCTTTGACCCAATTTCTAAGAATAAATTTCCTCCTGAAAGCTGAAAACAGCACACCAATCCATATTGTCCAGCCTGCTGAAACTGGGATTTTATAATGGAAATATGCAGAGCCCTCAGCGACAGTGATGCAAATTACTGTATTTTTTTTTTTTTTGTCGAGGCTATTCTGAGATTCTGAGGTCAGAACTTACATAGCTTGATGACAAGGGAATTAACTGCACAAAGATCAGGTGATATTAGAATTAAAAAAACCTCACTGGGAAAAAATAGAAACATTCAATATTGTATGAAACATAGATGTGCCATTGGTTAAAGAGCTGAAATGATTTTTTTTTTTACTTTTACACTGGCAAATGGATATAAGGGCAAGGAAAGGATTTTGTGCTGTCTTTTAACTAATATTCTTTTAAAAAATTATAATAAAATATCTATGATTCAACCTTTAAAGGTGTATTCTATAGAATTAAATATCTGGATATCATATATTAACTGCCAGTTACCTGCAACCATGCAGATCATTTCCCCTTGCCTCCCCTTTCTCTTTAGGCTGCACACCCATGTCAGGGAGTGTATCTCACTGTCACCTCTTGCCTGCACCATAAATCAGAGGTAGTTTTGCTGCTGAGCTGCTGTGCTTAAATCAAGCCCTGTGTGTATTAATAAATATAAACTCCATAGCAGCTGGGTGCTGTAATCCTGATAGGGCTCTGAGGAGGCTGCCATCAGTAACCTGGCAGCAATTGCACCCTGGCACCCAGGATTTGTATTTCTGCTCTTGCACTGGCTAGAGCAAGACTTCTGTTTGCTTCAGCTGATGTAGATTATGCCCGTTTGATCTCTCCTGGTGATATTATCACACACTGTTTTTCAGGGGGGGTCATGATAGAGGGAGAATACACAGTCAGCCGTTCCACAAGGGCTTAATTCTGCAAACTCCTCATCCAGCGAGACCCTGGGGCACCAGTGCACAGCAAGCCCTGGCTGCCCTAAGCCAGCAATAACAGGAACATCTCAGGGAAGAGCTGTTTGGTGCCACATCCCCAAATCTCTCTGAGCAGAGTGGGAGGCGGCAGCACCAGCCCAGGTTGTCAAAGAGCAGCAATCTCTGCTCTCCCAGCACAGCGCTTGCTTTAGACACAGCAATAAATACGGTACCCAAGTCTGGAAGGATGCTGGAGTAATGAGGAATTTGACACCAGGGAATTTGAGCCACGGAGAGAAGAATGGCAGCAGCACCTCAAATACTTGTTGCAGACACCGGGTTTTCCTGAGAGCCATTTGCCTCTTTCTGAAGTTGTAAACACATAAAGCAAATTTTGTTAATGTGAGCATCTCATGAACACGGATGAAGCACCCTCTGCAGCCCATCTTCCCACCCACGCATGCTGGAATGTGGCAGGATGAGGTGCAGGCTGTGCTCCAGCTACCCTGAGAACTGCCAAGGAGCCCAGCACAGTCACCCAAAAATACCACCCAGAATAATTTACGATATACTTGTGTTCTGCCTTGTTTCTTGGAGGTATTTATTTCTGCTGGAAGCATACAAATATATTTCGTAAAACTGATGTATCTTAAGACTAGAAATTTTCCCACTCCATCATTTCTGTTTGTTTCAGAGAGAGGACTTATCTCTGAATCAGGGCAAAGCAGGGATTTTATTCCCTTTGATTCAGAAACTGAGATCTGTACATTTCAAAGAGAAATCTTTAACCATAGTCAGATGGGCTAAAACGGTGCTAGAAGGTCTTGTCTAGATTTAGCATTACAAGCAGAAATTGTTACAAGCTCTTTCTTAATAAAGCCAACAAAGTAAGACAAATTTGAAGGAAAAAGAGAACTATGATTCTATTACAGACAGCAGCAAGGATATACTCATAATTTGAAAGAAAGAAAACACCCAATTTATTTGCAGTCAATCTTTTAAGGGAGAAAAATGTTTTTGCCTCCAGCTGTAGAGAACAGAACTATTTCCAGTCCATCAAAGAGGGAAACACAGTGCAGACCTCGTCAGCCACGCCATCAATAAGCAGCATCAGTGCTTGATGGAAGACCCCAGCAGCAGTCCTGAGGACTTGCATTTCCTTCAACCACCATTTACCAGTCGAAGAAAAGCTCTTCTGGGGCACGAGGGACTGGCATGATGCTACAGCTGAAGTACTGCAGGTGCAGCAGAAGGTCCTGTCAAATCCATATTTTGCTTCCATACAAAGTCCTCATACAAAGTCTGAGGACATAGTCTGACCACTGCTATCTCCATGGCTTCTCCTTACTCTTTTGGAGAGAGCAGCCCTGATTTACAGCCCTGTGTCGTCTCAGCCTTGGGAAATATAAACGTATTTGTGCAGAACGGGCCTATTTGCTAAACGTCTGCTGCAGGGCACAGCTCGGGTGATCCACTGAATTTTCTCTGCATCCCCTCAAAAGCCTCTGGGAAGCCTCAGGAAACTTAAATAATGTAAGGGCACCAAGCACTGAACCCAGTCCCATGATGTTTTGAGTTCAACCACTTTGCTTTTAGCCTCATCACCTGGTGAAGAGGAGGGAAGTGGTGTCGGCAAAGTTTGCCTTGCAGTGGGGTGAGCACGGAGAGGCAGGGGAGGGGTGCAGGGGAACACTCCAACACCCAGACACACTCCTCAGCAACATCCCTGTTGCTCTTCTGGCTCCTCAGGAGCCTGGAGCCCTCTCAGGTCCGGGAGTGAAGTGAGACTTGTACAGAAACCTGCAGAGAGAAAGAGCACTGTCAGGGCAAACCTCATGGGAGAGCCAGGAGAGGCGAGGATTTGGGGCATCCGGGTGATCTGGGATGTGGCTTTGCTTCTATACCCTTGCTGGAGTAAAGATACAGTAAAGATAGAGTAACTGCGAGTATCGGTGGAGAAGAAAACCATGGCAACAGAAACTTAGTTCCTGCGTTAATTTATTGCCATCGAGATATTTGCCAAGTGCCAACTCCCTGGGAAAAATGCATTTTTCATCAGTACTACACAGAAATTAGCATCAGAAGAATTAATGCACTTAATAACTGTCAAAGAACACTGAGAAATGTGCATGAGACATGAAGACAACTGTATTTATGTGTCCCTCCAACCTATAGCAAACACCAGCTAACTGGATAAATGTCACTGCAAGTTTGAATCATGATTTGGTGTCATTTTAAATTCAAGTGAAGCAAGGATTTTCTTTATTTAGCTAACGCTGGAAGTGACATAATGAATAAAGGGCACAAGCTCCTTGTTGGTGTTGCAAATCTTTCAGGCTTTAACCTAGAAGAAGGTGAAGGCATTTCCGAAACAGGCCAGGTCGTGGGCTAATCTGGCTGGTTTGTACCCAGAGGAGGAGGTGTGTAGCAGACACGGGACCTGTCAGACCCTTTAGGGCCTTGGGACTTGGGCCATCTCCTCCTCCTCACTTTTCCTCCTCCGTCTAAGCAAGGAGACTCTGCAGCCCGCTGGCCTTGCTGTGCAAGTGCCTCCCAGCCAGGAGAGCACTCACGGAGCACGTTCAGCCAGACCTCTGCTGTTTCACGCAGCAGCAGCACAGAAAATCTGTGTGTGGCTGTGGGAGATCCAGGGGTTTGTGTGCTGGGCTGAGCACCTCCAAACCCACTCTAGTACTCTGTTCCTTGGCTTATCTCCAAGGTTATCTCCTGCTGCCCCACACTCCCAACAGCACCACTTCTCCACATGGCTTTGGTGTCTCCCCTCTTTCCATATCACAGCCTGATAATTTGAAGTGCTAGAGAACAAGCAACCACCTTACCAGAGCATCTCTGGGCTTTTCATTCGTGTCTCAAGAGAGTCCACTTCTTGTTTTTGGCCCAGAGAAAAAGAGAAGTACCTTTTTTCTCCAGCCCTAATTCTTTAAACACACAACACACAGGCTACAATTAGGATGACTACAAGTACCATAATTACATTTCTATGAATATTTTTGAAGGAATATCAATCTCTGCCTTTTTTTTTTTTTTAATATACTGCTTCACCAACAGACAGGACTGTCTCCTGTCAGATATGCACTGGAGAACTAAGTCCTGGGTTTGCTTTCAGGACCTCCAGAGACTTTAGGAAACTTGGGTTGTGATGTGCTTGTTTTTCTATCTGAAGCAACTGCTTGTTCACACGTTTCTAGAAGATGGTTTTTTCAGATCCAGCCCCAGACTTCCCCCTCCAAGTGATTAAACACTGTTTGTTTACACTGAAGGCAGTATAGCTGATATTCATTCTGTCTTAGACTGTAAGCTGGTAACAAACTGACCACTTTATTCAGCCTCATGATTTTAACAGGAAACATTATTTAGTACCACATGCATATTGGCATCTTAACTATGAGAAAAATAGTGACTGATTCATTGTTCAGCTGATGGGAGGAATTACCTTCATCACTGTGTGATTCATCTTGATTCATCCCACTCCTGGAATCACGAAAGAATAATTTAAAGCCAACTCAATATATTGTAAGCTCTAAGTGGGAAAGCCTGTGCTTAGCACATATTGCTGATGGACAAAAGCAAAGTGTGGGGCTATCTCATTGCAGAGGAGCAATACTGCAAAGATGGAAGCACAGCTACAGAAATAGATGATTTTCCCCCACCCATGGTTCACTATGGAAAGCTGACTCTCAGAGGACAAGGCAGAAAAAGAAACAAGTTAGAGAAAAGGCATAAAAAATTTATTGTAGGCAAAGCAAGATCTGTGCAGGGAAAGAGTGACAAAAATTGAACTGCTGCATATACTGATGAGACAAATAGGATGGGACATGGTGGAGCATCCTAAAGCAGTGCAGGGCCTGGTGCGGGCCTGCTTGCACATGAGACAAGCAGAGGGCAGGTGACAAAAAGGGAAAGCACACAAGCTGGAAGAAAATACGGGGGAAAAGGAGTTAGGGAAGCAGCAACACAAAGCAGATACTCCAGGACTCAGTAACACTGAAGGATAGGGATCATGAGAAACACAGCCAGGAAAAGAACTCAAAGACCACAAGGATTCAGTTTCCCTGATGGGGTGGGGTAGTAGGGGTGACCTTGTAGACAGATTGTGGCATATTTATCTGCCACAAAACACTGTTTGTTTCAGGATCCTGCTATGGGCTAGACAAAGCGCTGCATGAGAGAATAAGACAGTAGATACTGTTCCCATGGCACAGCTTTAGCATGTCCAAAAGCAGGGGAGTTTCTAACACTGACCTAGCACAGACTAGAAAGCCCTGCTGTGGTGTCAGGGGAACACAGGCAGGGCAGCCCTGCAGAGCAGGACCAGGTTATGGATTCATTAAGTGAACACTCTGAAATGCTGTAATTGCCATCTGGGCTGCATTATTGCAATGTGGGGGTTTTAATGGAGAGTTAAGAGCAGTGCTGACCTTTAAATACCCTGTGTATTTCAAGGCTGTACTAGAAGATTTTACACCAATTATTTATTAGCATTATAAGTAAATGAGTTATTATCATTCATGAATTCTGTAGCAGTCAATTTGTTTCTCTGCCCAGAGCCTTGAAGTGCCTATTTCACAATTTCTTAGAGATGTAACCATAGGAACTGAGTGGTTGCCAACATAAACCCTCACAATTAATGACGATAAGCTTTCACCCTATTGAGTGATAGTGAAATGTATACAGAGCTGATGAAATGCACCTCAAGGGCCATGGGACCCTGAAGGCAGAGGCACATCGAGCGGCTGTGCAACGCTCACACGCTGCCTGAGTGAGTGCGTTGGCTCAGCTGTGCATTTTTGAAACTCTCACACAGAGAAGCATGCTGTGAAATGGAAGACCAAGAAGGCAGATTTTCTGCCCTGGAAAGCAGAGATCCCTCTGAGCCGGAATAGAGAGCAAAGGCAGTGCCCTTGACCCACTCCCTGAGCATCACAGAGGAATGGGAAATGGCAATGGAGAGGAGCTACAATTCCCCAGGGACCCCAGGAAAGCTGCAGCACTGGAGGGCCGTGCTCATGCAATTTGGAGCAGCCCCCAGAGCTCCCTCCCTGCAGTGGAGCACCTGCCTCAGATGAGGTGTTCAGCTGTTGATGCCTCCTGCACTTAAATATCTTCTGTGGAGATCCTTCCTGTCCCTTCACACTGGGATGATTTTTTTGCCGCTGTTCCCCTCTGAAGAGGTGGGTTTGTTTTTTTCCTGAGCATCTATTGCTAGAGGATAGACAGCTCCACTGCAGATGATCATCCTTACGTGGGTGTGTGATTTCCAAGCAATAACATGGCTTTTCCCAAGAAAGGTTCACAAATACTCCATCTCTGGAGGTGATAATTTTATATGCTTAAATACCAGGCCATGGACGAATGCTTTTGCTCTTGCTTGCCTGTGACCGGGAAGGCACAAGACCTTCTTGCAGGGGAAAATGTTCAGTAACACCTGAAAGCAAACTGCTTTCTTGACAGGAAGGGCATATTCATCAGGAGTTTCTGACATTTGCAGTAACAGTCTCAGAGATCATCTTGAAAGACATCTTCATTTACTGCTTCCAGAGAAATATCCAGATGACTTTTCCAACAGCATGTTATTGTAGAAATTAGAACATGGAAATTAGAGGCATCCTTGTAAATGGTTTGGGGCTTCATGAGGTGCCTCTATCAGAAGAAGATAGGAGACTTTCCTGTTTCTGAGGGTCTTCCCCAGAGTGATGCTGTGGAAGAAGATCATGAGTGTGCTCCAGCTCCAGAGAAGGAAACAGTTATTTGCCCATCAGGTAGTGGAGAACACAAGAACAGTCACCTGGGGCCTGACCAAAAGGGAACAGAGCCCTTTTGCTGCCAGGGAGACTTTTAGGGAGAAGGTGCAGGGAAATATAAGCAGCACGTGAGGGGCTGCAGGTACATCTCCAATCTGGCAGCATACAGGGAGTGAGGGGCTGCCAGAGCCAACGGGATCAACCCTGCACAGGAGCAGAACTGAGAGTTTGTCGTTTAAATCTTTGTGGATGAAAACATCTGAAAAGGGGCACAGCAATAGCTTCCTTTTTTCCCTGGGGAGCGCTGCTACGGAAAAGTGAAGTGCTTCAAGAGGGGTAGTATAGGCAGGGCACACTTCTGCACCCACACCTCCATTTCTATTCTGAGCTTTCTGTATACAAAACCTTGCATTAAGTGATGCCATGCTGATTTTGGCCTTTTTTTTTTATATATATATATTCTCTGTATTCTTTACACATATATTTGGAGCTCTGTAGCCTGTTATTGCATTTGTAGCTAGTTTTCCCAGTCCTTTCCCCTGCCCTGATAGGCAGAAAGACAAAACATATTCCAAAGCCTCTATCCCATCTCGGCTGTCCCTGGGAACCAAGGCTGAAAAACAGCTCTTTGAGACACATTTTCATCAATAGGTTCAGTTTCCATCTGAGGGGGGAGGATTCAGAAGGGGCTTGAACTGGGGGGGAATTGCATCACCACTTGTGCTCCTAATTGGTGATTTTTGTCAATTAGGCTAATTTACTAAACTTATAAAACTGTATGCACCTCCGTGGGGGGTGGGCTTTTGTGGACATTTTCTTGTCCACATTGTGGACATGTATCTGCCCCTGGAGGCCTCCAATAAAGACCAGGCTTTATATTACCTCCTATACTAATATTATCTCAAAAGTGTGTGTTCTTTAATTTCTAGGTTTCTTAAGGCAGCATAGGAAGCCCCATTTTGCTTCTGCAGTGCAATAGTCCTACCAATAAAGAAGCACGTTTGAATATTCGATGTCATTAAGTAAACTGTACTGAAGCCTTAAACAGCTTTTCGGTTATCTCAGTCATCAGAAACACGCAGAATCCTCTGTATTTAAATGTATCTGTCTTCAGCTTGGTACAGATACACAGTTCCTGGCATAAGATAACAGTGTCACGCCAGATAATAAGCTCCTGCTGCTAGATAAACCACTTGGGGGAAGATGCACATTTGAATTTCTATTCCCTTGGCTTTAATGAGATGCCATCAGCTCAAGTTTGGCCCCATGTTTAAACATCATTAAGAGAAGTTCTACGCAATCATAACAACAATAAAAATAATAATTTTTAGCATGATTTCTACTGCAAATAGGCTTTTCTTGCAAACACACATTTCTTTGCAGTCTTCATGCAGCATTGTGTGGGCAGATGAGAAATCACACCCAGCGAGGATGGGACTGAGAGATCTCAGAGGGTGACCCAGGACTCGGTCACCTCGGAGGGGCCGGGTGTCCCCCCCCCAGGCAGGGACATGTGGCAGCCTTGTCCCCATCCAAAGCACTGCTGCCAGTGCCTGGCACAGTGCTGTGCAGTTCTATTTGGCATTGACACAGTGATGGGGCCACCAAGCCACACAGCCAGAAGAGGTTTGGAGAGGTCCCTTTTGCAGAGGTTTGAGCTCCTTCATGCCCCAGCACACAGGTCACCACCCATTGCTCCCCAACAGCACCCTCCCCCCACAGAGGCAAAAGGCTCAGACCAGTCAGATTTGGTGTTTTTCCTCTCTTTCTCTGCTTCATATGCTGCTGAATTCCAGTGTGTCCAGTGCCACATCCCAATCTTGAAAATCTTGGTGACCTCTGAGGATTTTAAGATCTCAAAAACTCATTTTCTCCTTCATATTCCAGCAGGAATAACTTGGAAAATAATCATTTGGCCATATATATATATATATTTATATCCCATCATATTATATTCTAAACAACTGCCTTGGGGTACAAGAAACCACATTAAAATGCATGCAAACTGAGTTAACAAATGTCAGCCAGAGGTCCCAAATACAAACTGTGCTTCTCAGACCCCAGGCTAGAAGTCTGAATAAACAGATGTTCTTTGCGCTGTGCCCTGAAGGTTAAACTTAACCTTTGTTAGACAAACAAGGGACACTGATGTTCTTTTCTAAATAAGAAAGGTTGATGGGATATATAATCAAGGCTTAGACCATTTGACGTATTTTAGGTCAGGGGTTTCAGCAGAGGAAGAGAAGTTATAATATTGCCAGGAGAGGAGAAGCAGATAGACTGTGCACAATAAATCAACAGATTAAGGGTTCAGAGGCATCCACTGAGAGGCAGCAGCTCCCTGTTTCCATACCTACTTCATCTGCAGCTTGGCCTCCACCCCAGCTGGAGGGATGGTCTCCAAGTCACCTCCAAGGAATGGCTCCTCTCTGACACCCTGTTCCTGGCAGGATTTCAGGTCCACTCACAGCAAGACCCAGGTTTTACTCTTTCTTACCAGTGAGTTAGGACTTGAGATCTGGATGTGAGTAATTCCACCAGAGATAAATTTTGTCAGAAGCACTCTTATCCATAAGAAGGAAAGGCTTACAGTCTAATACTCATGACAAGACTTAAACAAAAAGTCCAGAAAGACCTATAAGAAAAACTGTGAAACAATTTCCCATGATCGTAAAAAAAGAAGAGAAAGTTGGGGAAAATCCTAGTCACTGTGTTGCTTTTCCCCTGGAAACATGAAAACTAAATATACCGAAAGACTTTTTGTTTCCTCATGGGTTGGTCAGCAGGATTTCTACTTTTTCTGGTGCTCTTTTTGGGCTTTGCAATATGAAATCAAGGCACATGCTCCTCTTCACTTTTTTGCAATCTCCATTGATTCATATTCCTCTAGGCTGTGCTGCTTTTTCCTGCCTGTGCTTCTATTCTGCTCTAACCTGCCCTGTATGCCTTAATCTGTGGAATTTTTTACCATCTTCTAACTCATGTAGATATCCATCTTTCTAGCTCAGCAAAAACTAATGTGAATATGAACGGTCCGTGTTCCAGCTACAGTGCTGTGTGTGGCAGGAGCTGCCTCCCACATCTGACTGCTTTAATTCACACATTTGATTTCTCTTCACACAACTAAGTGAATCCTTTCTCTACCCAGGCCATGCTTGCTGACCATGGAGATTATTTTTAGTGTGGTTCCCATCCCACAGGAGCAAGGATGGCCAGAGTTATGTTCCTTCCTGCTTGGCTGAGTTACACGTCACTAACTGATCTAGAATGACTCCCAAGGACCCTTGTTACTCAAGAGAGCACCATCAACAGAATTGCTTCATGTTTTGCCGTGTTGTTTCGAGAATAATGGGTTCAGGTGAGGAGACAAAGCCTTGTAAACTGCCTGCAATGAGATATGTTTTATTAGGAAAGTACAGAACTATGATTGGTGATCATCTAATTAAATTTCAGGCTAAGGTTGCTGCAATTTGATTTACTGATGTGTTCTGAGTGACTCACGAACATTTCGAAATAAGGGGCTGGTATGACAACTGTGCACAAAGATACAGAAAATAAAGGCCTTTTCCATGCCAGTTGGAAATAAACCCACATTTATTTAAATAAAGATATGAATTATTTATGGCACTTCTGTAACACAAAGATGCTGATGCAGACACTATCATAACAAAGAGTATAAAAGCAGAAACTAAACATGTGTATTACCTGCCAATAATCCTGCAGGATATCTAAAGAAATAGTACCTTGTTTACTATAGCAGACTGTTCCTCCCAACACACAGTGGATGTGAGTTTTTCTATATTTCCTCTCAAAGTCAACTAGAATGCCTTATATACTCATACTAAATATTTTCACTCTAAAGCTGAATCTTTGTTATTGTTATTATTCAGAGAAAATATCTGTTGATTACATCCAGACAGATATGCCCATTTCCATCATAAGCTTTAGAACAGTTTTATTGCCTCTCACTGAAAAGTCAGCATTTTGCAAGATTTAAAGAAAAAAAAAAAGAGAAAAAAGAAGAAGTTGAAAACAATTAAACAACACAAGTTTCATAGCCATTTTCTATGGGAACAAAGTCTTCTATAGTCAGGGCAATTATGCCTTTTAAAGTATAGATTCCACTGTTCTGCTGTGACTTGCACTTAAATAGGGAACGAGCTCATCATCTCACCATTTAACCATCTGTAAATAGTCTCAATACAGGACATTCGATCTGGATAAGAAATCTCTGCAAAAATATTCATTGGTATTTAGTGCAAATTAGAGCAAACTCCATTTTGTAGACGACAGCTTCAGAACTCTTTGTTCCTCACAAATTATCTGAAACAGTAGATATTTGTGCCAAATGGTGGCATTTTGGCTGCCTTGAGTGAAAGTTGAGAGAGCATGGCTGAGGTAAAGTGTACTTAAATAGTGGTTAAAGTCAGTAGCTAGGCCTTGGGAGATTCAAACCAGAATCCATGGGAAAGGGTGTGAACCTCACAGCCCTGCTTCAGAGACCCACTGCTAGGGTTGTATCACTTCAATTATAGGCTGCCCTGCAGCCTTGAATAAAAGAAATAAAATGATATCCTAGAGATGTAGCACTTGCTGCATCTGTAGCATTAATGATGGTTTCATCCCATCTTACCCTGTCTGTAGCAGGCCATAATTTCACTAATATCCTTTTAAAACACAACTAGACTCTCTACTTTCAAGGGAGGCAATCAGCCCACCGGTGCCCACACAAAGGCAGAGCTGTCGTTCAGGAGCACAGCAGCCAAACATCATTTCCACAGGAGCTCTTAATTGACTGCACTTGTGAAAGATGCATCAAAATGTCCCAAAACGAGCATGTTGTTGCTTTTTTAATTTGCTGACAGTTTGCCCCCAGGTAAACCTCCAGCACACTAATAGTTTTTCTTGGCCAGCACTACCAGCATAGACTTAGTATCTTTCTTTGCTAAATAGGAGGAACATTTACAATAGCTGCTGGGTAGAAAATTAACCAAGTGAACTCTCCAATTTGTCTGTCCCTGTCTGTCTCTCTCATTAATTTTTTATGGAAATCAAAGACTAATTCTGTCTCTCTGCTTGTAATCACATTCAGAACATGCTCATGACTCAGTAATCTGCTTATGAACATTGCCGTTCTCTGCAGTAACTCTGCAGACACCCACATTCGGGGCGGTCTGAATGTTCACACAGCTTGCGGTTGCCAACACAATTTTTATTCCTTGCTGTTTTTGTCATTTTAGACTCTTCCTTCCATTTTGAAAGCTATCAGGGTGAACAGGAAACTCAGCAAGCCAAAGTCAGAAGTCGTAAGAAGCTATTCACCACGCTGCAAAACCCTGCTACGCAATTTCTGATGGCTTTAGTAAAAAAAGTGAATTTACTGATCATGCTTTTTTTAAAACAAGCCCAGCCTGAAAGGATGGATGTGAAATCCCCCACTTATTATCCCAGTGCAGGGGAAGTCTGATCCAAATTTGCTATTTTGGCTTGAGCAAACACTATTTGCTTCGTTCCTCTCCATACAGAACATAATGGGGGTGAGGTTTTATTTTAAATTTCAACTAGTTGCCAAGATGTTAACTTTCCTAGCTGTATTCAGCATCATAATTACCTGCTTCAATCAGTAATTGGTTGCCTACATACAGCAGTAATAATCTAGTTATTATTCCTCATTCTGCCCCAGTCAAAAAGGCTCTGGGGAGGAACTGTGAGCAGGTATCCATGTCACCTTCCCAGCAGCTACTGGAATAAAAAGTGGCCAAGGAGAATTTCCATTTAATGGCAATACCATAATTTGCGTGCTCCTCGATGAGGAGAGACAAAAGGCAGTGATGAACCAAGGACCAGGAGCAGCTCTGTGGGAGCACGAGGGGCACAGCTGGGCTCATCATTGTTATCCCTTTCAGCTGCATTTTGATGGCTTAGCAACACAGCTAATTTTACCTAAGAGGGAAATGGAGAAGCAAAGTGATAATACTTCTTTATTAAGCAAATGCACTCTTATTTATAGCTAGATTTTGGATCACAAAAATAAAAGATATGAACACAGAACTTCCTTACTATTTTTTTTAGTGTGTGTATAATTAGTACAAATGTTTTTCCACATTCAAATCATGTACCAAAATCAACTACCTTCCAGCATGTAAATGTTTTTCTGACTGTACGGACAGCACAAACACACTGTCAGGAGAGTTTGTAGCAAAATGGTTTGAACACTTCTACTTAAAATCCTGTTCTATACACAAAAAACACATGTATGTATTGCAGAGATCTGGTAATGTATTCAAATGTTCTCTCGTGCTTCCTGCGATCACAGTCCCCAGAGCGTAATATTTTGGAAGAAGCTAATTTGTTACATCATCTAAAGAAAACAAGCACAGGCTTCCCAGCCCTGCTGACACAACAACACATAAAACCAGAAAGAATTTCTTTATTCTTAAAGAATGAGCCGTGAGTTGCCTAAAAATAAGCTTTGATAAACACATAAAAATAAACACCACAAATGTGAGTGAGAGAGAATTCTAAATAAGACATTTATTAGATCTGGGATGGCAAAGGAATAATGAGGCAACGTGTGCAAACTAATTCTGTTTGATTTGACATGTTGATTTCTGTGTGTTTATGGCTAGGCAGGGATTTGCTGAAGAGAGGTGTCCGTGAGGACATGCAAGTGGGTCAGAATGACACTTTTCTTCAAGCTGAATTGCACCATTTTTTAACAATTGCCTTCTGGAGAAAGTCTATGGACAAAAACACACCTCTGCCAGCTAAGCAAAACTCCCCTGAAAGATCTTGTGCAGAATGTACTCTACTTCTGCTTATTTACAATTTCTTTGTTTTATCATGCCAACTACAGTATTTCCATATCAATCTAGAGCATGCTCGTTTTAGGCTTTAAAACTGGGTCAACACACCCTGAAAATTCACACCAAACTGCAGTTCCTGAGCACAGATAGGCAGAGTTGTCAAAATATTCTCATCACTGAGTAAATTTGTGCTTAGAGCAAAACCAACAGCCTGGAAAACACAAGTGCCCTGCGAGCTATCAATTAAGCCTTACATCAGGAGAAACTTGTGTCAAGAGGAAATTATTTCCATTTTACCTGGAGAGATTCAGCTCTGCTCTGACGTACAGAGAAGCACAGCTCAGGAAAGAGTCCACTTGCCTAAAGAAAGGGCATATTCTTGCTGTGCTGTTTGATAAGGTGCTACAGGGAGCTGCTGTACCCTCAGTGGGGTATGATTTAACCTGAGCGTTTTCTGAGATTTCAAAGCATTCCCATTCCTCATCAAAATGAAAGAAAAACGCTTCCAGGTCGTGTTTTCACAAAAGCCACAAAATGTCCCCAGAGCAACCCAGCACTTCGTGGCTGGGGCAGAAATGTGGTTGCTGGAGTTTCCACACAAAGCCCTGGTCTCGGTGAGGCGTGGTGGGGAAATAGAGCAGTTCTCCACAACAAGCTGGATGTCAGAAGATCCACCTTCCTACAGATACTCTGGAGAGCCTCCTTTTCCCCCAGCTGGCCTCTCCTTGCTTACAGCCTTCTAGGCCCACGAATCCTTTAAATCAGAATAACAAGAAGAATCAAAAATACTGAGGTATAACCAAAACTGCAGGAAGAATGCAACATATCTGAAATTTTTGAAGTTTTTTTCATATGCAGTGGCTCAAATTGGACTTTGTGTCTTTTTTTAAGCTTGTCTTACTGCCTCTAATTAAAGAATTCATTTTGTTTGACTAACAGATGTAGAAATGTATTTAATAAAATTGTACCTGAACCACAGTTTTTCATTAACTTTATCAAAATTGACATCTGGTAGTTTTTTCCGATCTTTGGAACAGATTTAAGATAAGAAAACCTTTAGAGCCCTGTTATCCCAGGATATGCTTACCAGCCACTCTTCCTGGTTCCATATCAAACACAGAGCCAGATGGGAAAATCAGGTGGGTTTTCTCTTCCTGTAGATATTCACACAGCCCTAAATGGGTAGGAACTAAGTCTACTTGGAGGACGTGATTCTGAGAGTGGGTGGTTCAGAGGCCAAGATTAAACCTTTGAGCCAAAGGGAAGGTAGAATTGTATTAAAGACTATTTCGTCACCTCTGGTTCTGGGAGGTGTGTTACTATTTACTACAAGTTGTGCTCGGATGGAGAAAAGAATCTTGCTCATGATTTAAAACATGGCACCACCAGCTAAAAGGTGGAGATGCTGGCTCCATAGAATCCAACAAAAAAATTCCCATAAACTTGGGAGATGCCAAATCTTCCGCCTGAAACATTGGCCGCATCTCTGCCTTCCTGCACTGACATGTCCCTGCTCTAGCATCACTCCTTCTTCTGCTTTTACATGCCATCCTCCTAACATAATCCTTCCTCCATTTAAGATGTATTTTATGAAGTTGATTTTCAAGGCACCACGTTGCCCCATCTGCTGTACATCTTTATCTGCTGCCCTTTCCTTTCACTTCTCCTCTTGCATCTTTTCCAAAGCAACTGAAAAAAATTTAACCTTTACTGTGCAGCATCTTGCCAGGCAGATGAGGCAGGAGAAATCAAGATCTACCTCCTTTTTCCCATCCAAGCACCTTATGGGTGTTTTGGTCCTAAGAGGAATCTGAACTAACAGACATGAAATTTGCTCAAATGTATTTTTTCTACACTGGTCCTAATTCAATGTTATTGTACATGGCTTCCACTCCCCAAACAGCACTGCCACGCTTTTCTGGTTGAAAGTCACAGTGCTCTGTCTTAGACTCCAGTGGGATTTAATAAACAGGAAAATACTCCTTTTAAACACCCCATGGCTTTCAGGCTATTGGATGGGGTAAATGTAAATTGAACGCTGAAGATCCTATGATTTTAAAAAAACCAAAATAGATGAACCTAATTTCCAACCAGATACATTTTCTAATAAGACACATATTTCCCTTCCAGTTCCAGTACTGCCAATATAGTGCTGCATCTAATAGCGTGGCACACAGGATGGATGGGTCAGAAGAGTTCAGCCTTAAATTTGTAGGAAAAATGATGCTGTACATATTTTCCAGTTCTTGTCCGCACTGAACACTCCACCTTGAGATATGCAACATTTACGAGCTTACACATTTGACATTTCCCACTTTGACTGAATGCCCATTCACCTCCTGCTTTGAACTGTTTCAGAGTCTGTTAGCAAGGGAAGATAGAGCTGCTCAGAAAAATAAATTACTTTTTAAAAAATATCACAGTAGTGCAGACACGTTTCTGAGTAACTGGGTTGAGAAAGGGGACAAAAACTGCAAACCATATGCTTAAAAGTACCTGGACAAATTGACTTTGCATTACAAATTGGGCCTGTGCTATTCAAAGGCATCAATTTGTATTGTGTTAGTAGTCAATTCAAGTAGTAGTTAATAATATTCCATTACAGTTAGTAATCAATTCAATAACAAAATTTAATAAATATTATACATAAATATTATTTTAAATTATAATTTAGTACAAATATTAAATAATTGCATTCAATAATAGTTAATGGTTAATTCAAATCACCTATTTAATGTCTAAAGGACCTATGTAAAGAGAACTCATTTTCAAGAGTACAGTATAAATGAGCTATTGTAACATCATTTTTTAGCTGCCCAAAGGGTGATTTCAAAAGTTAAAACTAAGTTTCTGACCCTACACTGTTACCCAGAGGCAGTCCTCTGTTGCCCACTGACTAACACGGCGCCAATGTGATTTTCAGGAAACATTCAGCTTTAACTCCTCTTGTCATAACTAAAGGAAATGAGCTGGCCCGTGCACAGCCTTTACAGCTGTTAGTGATGGGGCTGGCAGGATAATTCAGACTGAGTCCTCTCTCCCCAAACCTCAGGGCAGCCTGGTTTATCTGTGCTCCAGTAACCCCTGCCCTAACCTGCACTGGAGAGGGGCAGGGATGTCTCAGGCGATGGGTTTCCCTTCCCCACCTCCTCTCCAAATTCCTGTTAGGTAAAACCCACCTCCACAGACTCTCTCCCTGCCCCAAGTGCTCATCAGGCTCCTGTCTCTTGTACACGGCTCTGCAACAAACAAACAGAGAGACAGAAACTGCCTCCTGCCAAAGGAAAAAATTGCAAGAAGGAAGAGATTAATGTGGAACAGCTGTGCTGTGGATTTTTTGAATAATTTGCTGAAAATAAACTTTAATGGCAAATTAAGAACAGAGATTAGCTCTGCAGTTCTGTGGTCTCAGAGGGTAACTTGCTTGCACAGAAGTAAAGCCAAAGCTTGGCACCAGGAGCAGCTCAACTGGCAGCGCGTCCCCGGGAGCCAGGCAGGGACGGCAGCGCGGCTGGCAGGGAGCTGCTCTCCACAGTCTGCTCGGCTCCGGGCAGGCTCCTGCTTTTGGGAGCTCTACTCGCTGTGAGCTCCCTCAGGAAGGAAAAGGAGGTGACGGCCAAGTGGACCAGCTTGGAAACTCCTGTCCTCTCTGCCTGGCTCCCGAGAGGCGACACGAGAGGCTGAACACCATCGCCCATGGCAGGGAAGTCACTGCCTCTGCCCAGTTCAGGCTCCACTCTCCTGAATGTATCTGTTTTTCCCTGTTGCATTCACCGGTTCAGAGGCCCAGACGAACCAAAACCAGACCTTTCTGGTCTCTCCACAAATTTTGGTTCTCACCACAGGTGCCGTGGGGAGCTGACAACAAGCAGGCAGCCTGCACCCCACCGGCCTATTTGAATGCGTTTTCTGAGCTCACCAAGAACTCAAGTCCTTCCGTTTGCATCTCCCAAATTGTCAGCCACTCTCTCCCCTGCTTTCCACTCCTACAGCAGGTCTTACCTGCTCTCCCAGCAGCAGGGCACCAGGAGGGTGAGTTCAGCGGTGTGACAGCCCCTTCCAATAAGCGATGGGGTACGAGGTAGGGCACGCTCTGCCTGGCTCGTGGAATGTCTGCTACCTCCAGCAATGTCTGTTTCTAGGACCACACCTGGTTCAGCTTGCCCAGAACACACCTTCTTCATGGGGCCCCCAGTTCTGAACTCAGATCTGTCAATGCAGAGTGTGTCAGCTCCCCTCCTGCTACCCCCTGGGTGCTGGAGTGGTGCCTCTGCAGGGAGTGCTCTGGCTTGGGTTCCTGGCTGGGAGGCAGAAGGAGGCTCCCCCTGAGGGAGGGAGGGAGGGAGGGAGGTTTCCCTGCTGCACTCCTGTGATCTGTGAATTAAATACCTTGGCTCCATCATCAGTTTCTCTCATAATGACTGGGCACTGACAGAGAGAGGGATGAAAACACCGAGTCATTCCTCCTCCTCTGAAAGGATAAAGGCCAATAAAAGATGGATGTTGGCAGGCTGGCATGAATTACCACACAGGCTGATGTTCTGAAAAGTCCCAGCTTTGCCAACACGCCTGACTGCTTCACGGACATTGAATAACATGACCCCAAACGTGACAGAAACTACGTGTGTCTGCAGAAAGTATGTCAATTCATTTTGAGGTTAATTCAGCCAGCTCTGATCGCTGCTTTTGCTTCAGCTGAGAAAAGACATTAATCTCTTTAATTTTTCCCTCTGTGTTTCAGATCAGACAATCCATTTACTGAATGTGATTGATAAATGAATTAATTGCACAACATTCATTCCTTTCACTAGTTCAGAACACACAAACTGAAAGTAAGTCACTACAAACCTCCATATATGGAAGATAAACTACAGATCTTTTGGGATATTTTAGATTTCAGTACCAGAAGAGGGTTGAAAGATTGTTGAACCTTGTCCAGTCCAATTCTTCCTCGTCTTGCACCCTCAGCAGGCACAAGAGATCACCAGCATTGCATGGCCAAACACAAAGGTCTGTTTGGATGGATGTACTGCATCTGGCATGAGAATTTTCCCTGTATTGCTTCATGATTTTCTGATTTGTTCTCTTACTCCAACAAGCGCAATTCCTTTTTATTTTGTCTTTTTGAAACAATCATATCCTACCAGAAGTAAAATGAAAGCATTTTCAGTACTAAACTTTTGCCAGTTTTTATGTTTGCTTGCTTGCTGAAAGAGAAGATTTGAAGAATTTCATGGTATAGGAGAGGAGAGACCATGGCTCGAAAGAGGCAGTGGTGGAAGGTTCCCAGAAGCAGACCCAGGCTCACAAAATGTGACACTTGCTCCTTTACCAAACCACACAGACACATGGGGCAGGTTGCAGCTGAAATACACCCTGATTAATGGAAAATTGTTTCTTAACACTGATGGACCACTCATCAGGAAACACAAAGCACATCCAGTTCCTTCCAAACGTGAAGACATTTACTATCTGCTCTATAAGCTTTATTACAGTATTTCCTACAAGTTTTATGCACGCAATCAAAGCGTTTACATCAAGTTCTGCACATTTTAAACACCTCCATAAAGCAGAGTAATGACCTTCCCCCCCAGAAAAGTTAATAAAGGCCAATAATATTCAAGTTTTACATCAGTGAGGCACAAATATTAAGTATATGAAAATTGCACTGATAAATCTGGAATGTGCATGTAGCATCCAGCACTTTGCATAGTCACTGGAGATGCTGGGACAACAGAGAGCATCAGGAAAGACTGATGGCCAGTCCTGCCAGACAAGACATGGGGTATACAAACATCTTGAGTGGGGAAACTAATGCAAACATGTCCATAGTCTCTGGAAATTAAAGAGGCAAAGCAGTAATTCAAATTTCACCTAAACTTTACTAGTTCAACGGCAAAACAAAAGTCATTTCCCAGGAGTGGTTAAAAACCCTCTAATAGCACATCATTAGGAAAGGCATTTAATCAGAGCCACCCCTGCCTGCCTGGGGCTGACTGGCACCTCTGTGCAGGTCCGTGCAAGCTGAGAGATGGAGCTGTGAGCAGTCAGGGGATACAGAAAGGACTGTCGTGGAGAGGAGAGTAAGGCACATGCAGCACTGCTGCCTCTGGCTCACTGCATGTTCCCACTGCCAGCCCACACTACCTGTCACCAGTGGGAAAGCCACCAAAGTGCTCCTTTTTTTTGACCAAGTGATCATGTAAAGATGCACAGGTAATCCCACAGCTCCTCCACAAAAAAAAGGTTTGATATATGACTGTATTCGCTGTCTGTCTGCCACCACCCAGCAAAGGACCTGTATGCTCATGTCTTCACGCATTTAATGCACTGTGCATCTAACAGCAAATGTTGGCTGTTTTTCTTTGCATTGCACTGCAAACTCATCATCAGAGCAACAAGGTCTACTTCCTTGTAAGTACAGAGAAAGCAAAATGAAAAAAGCAGTCACTGCATTATTATCCCCTTGTTCATCCCTGCTCCTTCTCCCACGCACCAAGGATGCACAACCTTGGGGGTTACCCATGCTGCGAGTCTGGCCCTATAATTACATTTCAAAACAAAGTTACTTGTCAAGATGAAGTCTGCTTTCCTGCTCATGCTGATCTTCTCTTCTTTTCATATTGCAAAATAATACAAACAGAATGAGAACACCCTTTTTTTCCCCCCCAGATTTTTTTCCTTTTAGGCTATGTAATTTTAGCCTCCAAACTAGGCCAGCTCAGAGAAGGAGCATTTAATCTGTTACAGTGATTAACAAAGCTGTTATATTGTTAAAGATTACATGTGAAGTGTTTACCAAAATACCATCCACTTTGTGCAAATGCTTCCTAGATGGTGCTAAGAAAAAGCATTCAGAATGCAGAGAAAGACTAAAGAAAAGAGCCTGACAGAAACCTATCAGTCTGAAGCTCTGACATTTTGGGCAGTTTATCACTTCCTGGGATATGAAACGATGTTACCCATCCTTTAAGGAAGTCAGCACATTCCACAGCACACATAAATCTGTGATGGGTCAAAGGTGAGGAAAGCCTTGTAGACTCCAAGATTAAATGCAGCATGTCTCATATCTTCTGTATAACTTACATCTTATCAAACTTAATCAGGAAATGTAGCATACAGCCCTTTTACATAAATAAAATGGGGAGCAAACCTCTCTTCTCCCTCCGTCTCTTCCTGGCATTTGTGCTGCCTGAAGATACAACCCTCATGCTGAGTTTTGGGGGCGTTTGTGAACAAGTCCTGGCATCTTTATTTTGGCTATAGCCTCGAGCCTCCGCCACTGGTTGGAGGCATTTAAGCAGGCTTGGGGTCCTGGCCAGGGGAGGAGGTTTCCCACCAGAAGAGCCCCACTCACCACTGTAATTTTGCTCTGGTATCCCTTCATTTTGGTTTGAGAGCCCTTGCTCTGTGGGCTTTTGTACAATTTTTTTTTTGTTTTTTAGGACATTCCCTACCCCACCTGTGGTGCTGAAGGGCCAGGTACAGACCCAGATATTGGATGTCAGCCCTTCCTGCAGCTCTGCTCCCCACCCACACCCTGCAGCCCCGGGGAGCGGTCCTGGACCAGAGCAAACACCTATTGTCTGCATCCTCGATGGGGTTATGGTGGTGGAGAAGCATTTAATTACTGTTTCATTACCTTTGTTAGGAGTCTCAGCAAGGGAAATGAACATTCCTATTGTGCCCAAGTCAGGCAAACACTTGTTTCAGTAGAAACCCACCTGCCCATGCTGCAGTATTTGCTGCCTTGTCTCGTTTGCTCTTCTGGCTCTCCTCTTTGCTTCAGCACGGCTGATATGCTGAATTAGGCAAGCTGGGAAGAGCCTGGAGCTCAGCCTGGCTTCCTGTGAAACACACACCTCCATCAACCACCCTGGGAAAAGGAGCTGACCTTTAAATCTTGTGGTGCATTGGGCTTGGAATAACTCAGAGCTCTTTCTGTACAAAGATTTTCAAGAATATTAGAGTATATTTATATATATTCTTATTCAAGAATATACAACAATTCTTGGAGGGTCTGTGTTGGTTCACTGCTTTCTCATCTCCCCAGCCACTCAGCAAATGACCTCTTCCACATCTGGTGGTGTCTGGAGTACAGATGCTCTTCAGGTGCTCTTTGCCAGGGAGTGGGGGATGTTTTACACCTTGCAGTGAGGGATTTTGTTACCTTTTTAGAGATGTTCTGCAAAAGCTTCAGCTCCTTTTAGGACTAAGATTAAGCCTCTTTCACTGTGTGTTTAATTAACTTTTATTTGCTTGACATTTCATTTTTATTATTTTTAAGCAGTCTGAGGTTCTTGGCATTAAAAGCACATGTAAACTAATTCAGCTGATAGATTATCTTCACAAAAGACATTTTTTTTTCTATCATCACACCACTAGGAATATTTTTCTGAGGAAAGAAAGTGTCTGCAAAAATTCCCCTTGATTATCTCAGTACAATGGACACTTTGCAAGGCAATAACAAGATGGGAGAAAGCACCTGCTGAGAACATGTGGACACTAAATCAGACACTTTATGCTTCTGTTTGAGCTCCTCCAGGTACCAGTAAGGGAGAGGAGGAGCTGCAGAATATTTCTTTTATTTGAAAAAAAAAAAAAAGCATTTATTTCCTCAGTGGTTTAAAGCCTGATTTTAACCTGGTTCCCTAAAGACTGAAGAAGAAAATAATCTCTGCACTCCTCCACCTGGTTGCTTCCAGGCTTCTCCTTCTTTCCCTTCTATTTTGGGCATAATTTGCAAAGGCCCTGGTATCTCTGAGATGTGAAGCCTCCTCTGCCTGAGTGGCCATCAGTGGCCACACAGGAGCAGGAACAGGAGCCTGTTATCACCATGGAAAGGGAGCAGGGGGCATCTGGGCATTCACCCGTCTCACCCAGGCCTCATGCAAGAGGAAACCTTTCTCTGCACCAACACCTTATGCAGTGGTCCCATCAGCTTCTAGCCCAAGCATGGAAGACCCAAAAAACAACAAAACAAAAAAAACGTAATCAACATGAAGAGTAAACCCAAGGTGAGCTCAAAATCCTCTGCTTTGGATAATAATTTTGTATATATATACACACACACACACAAACTAAGAAGCAGATGAACATTTTAGGAGAAATGTTGCCTATCAAAAAAAGTAAAATGGAATCAATTGATATACTGAGCATTACCAAGACACCAGCTTGCTGAAGTGCCCTCATGAGAGTCAAGAAAAAAATACTATTTTTGCACTTAGAGATCATCTCAACCCACAGTGTTCCACCTATCCTTTTCAAAGCACTCATAATTCAGCAAAGAAAGAAAACCTGGCACTTATCGCATATGAAGTATGTCTACAGTGGCACAGTTGGTATACTTATTACCTTACTTCCTTTTAAGTATTTTAACACAGTCTTTGGCTAATGGAGTATTTAATTAAAGAGAAATAAACATTAGTTTTCAATTTATGGGTAAGAAATGCCCTTACAGTATGGGCTGCAGGATATGATCCTCACTGTCTTTGCAGATTTATCACTTGTACCAGACACGGAGGACATAAATAACATCAGCCTTACACTGGTGGCTCTCAGTAACTCTTCCACACTTCATAATATTCTGCTGAAAAATCAGTGTTCTCTGAAATCCTAGTCCTGAATTGCCAGCAATGTCTTCTCAGCAGCAATCAAAAACTGCTGGGAGATATGCAGTGGGGGTACAGTAGTCACTATAAGGCTTACAGACAGCATAGTCCATTTGGCTGATAATAAAGTCAACATGCTGGTTTTGAGAATAGAAAACAATGTTTAATAAGCATCATGTTTGCAAACACCTTCTATTCCTTTTTTTAAATTATTTTTTTTCTTCCATTTCCTACAATCTGATGGATTCAAAGTCAAAAATTTAATTTTGCTAATTCTACCCCCCCTACTGAAAAAATGATATTTCAATCTGCATGGATGTGGAAAAGAACTATTCAAAGAGTTTGCTGCAGAAAAATGGGTTCTCTGGAGTCTTTTTTGTCAACACCTCCCTAATTTCTTCCTAATATCTGATCTAAACCTACCATCCTTCAGCTTGAAGCCCTTCCCCCTTGTCCTGTCACTTCCCCCTTGTCCTTGTCGTGCACTTGTGACAGCCCCTGTGGTTGTTCACCAAATGGCAGGAGCAGGAACCTCTCCCAAGGCACCCTTAAACCTTGGGCCTCCTATTTAGCAGTGTCACTGTAACATTTCGAGGGCTGTCACCTGTCCCATGATTCACGCTGTGACATTTCTAGTCCTGCATTTTGAGACGTGGCTTTTCCCCCAGCTTCCAGCAGCCTGGCCCGGGTGTCTGCAGGTAACCTGGAGCTCTGTGCCCAGCTCAAGCTGCTCTCCTTCTTGTGCAGCTCCTTGCAATTGTCACCATTGATTTTCAAAGCTTGCAGTGCAGCATTAACCAGGTGCTGCTCTTTCTAAGGGATTTCTGCGGGCTGTTTTTCTTCTCCTTCTTTTTATTTTTCTCCCCTCAGACAGATCTTTGGGAGAGAGTGCCTCAGCACAGAATTACTTTGTTTGGGTGCCAAATCCTCCTCGCAGCGGGGCGTAGTCAGGAGGCTTGCATCCCTCTGCCAGAAAAACTCTGCTTTTCAGTAGCTCTCAACCCCCAGCATCTCTCTGGCAGCCAAGGCAGGAAAGAGCAACCTTATTCCCAGCCCAAAGCATTTATTTTTTTCTCCCTCCCCTGCAGGCTTCATCTCCACCAGACACATCCCGGCTCACAGCCTCTGCTCTGGTCCAGGTCTCTCCCCACACTGTCTTCATGCAACTGGCCTCCAATTTGCTGCTCTGGCTCCAAAGGGAGCTTTTAAAATCAGAAGGAAAGCCAGGCATGGAGGGAGAAGGAGCAAGCCAGCTCTCAATGTGAGCAAGCCCAGCCAGCCTGCCCAGTCCTTGGCTCCCTGTCCATGAACAGAGCTCCCCCCACCCTGCTGGCTCACAGCCCCGCTTCACAGCAGATTAGGAATCCAGAAACAGAAGAGACTTTTTATTTGCTCCTTCTCTGGAGACCTCTTGAGCTGCTCTCTGAGCAGCTCTCATTTAAGAGCTGGCACGGCAGCCATTCGATTTCTTTTTAAGCAATCAGTGGTAGAAACAATTTTAGAAAAGGAATGTAATTCTTGCAAGAGCAACTTCTGCCTGGGCAAACGCTGCTGTCAGCAGTGGCACAAATTAAAATGGGAAAAGAAAATTCTGTCTCTTGAGTGGGTTGAGAACAGCAAAGGCTGCACCAGTGCCCCATGGCTTTGATCTCCCAGGGACCACAGCACTGTTCACAGGGCAAGTGAGCTACCCTGAGCCATGGAGGTGGCATCTCATCCAGCAAACACCACTGAATATCCCACAGGTCTTTCCTGTCTCATCAAGCAAGCAGATTATTTGCCTTTCTTTTCTGCCTTCCTTTCTTGACATTTCTTTCCTGATTTTCCTTCCCCAGCAATGAAGCAAAACTTCCAGTTTTCTCATCTGTGCATCAGGTCAGAGGGTTTTACCCCTTGCGCCATGGACCATTTTCAATCACGTTGATAATTCAGGTACCCTGGAGAATACCTGGGCTGCAGAGCCCCTCTGGCTCTCTCTGAAGCACTTCTCTTGGGAATAGGAATGGCCCAGGACAATCCAACACTCTTTCTGCTCTAGTAGCACTTTCTTTCGTGCTTTTAGACAAACACAGTGTTCTGTGTGTTTTCTTTGACATCTCTCTTGCTTTCACACCCCTCTCATTCATTGCTGTGTGCTGCTGGCAGAGAGTCCAGCAGAACAACTTGCTGGTGGATAAGGTCTGGATGTGGCAAATAAACAGCACTTTAGATTATTAAATTGTTGGGGGATTGTGGGGGGATATATACACAGAGTTATCCATTGTACTCATTCTTTCTTCTTATTTTTAAGGAATACCCGTAAGAATGTTAAAAGACAAGGAAAAGTAGAGGAAAAGATTGAAAACTGCAGGAAGAGCTGGGTGTGGTATTCATGACTCAAGAAGGGCCCGTGGCGTGTGGCACCGGGCAGAGGAGCCACACCAGCAGCAGCACGAAGCCCAGCAAGATCCTCCCCTGGGACCCCACAAACCCACACCCCCCACAGCCCCAACAGCCACTACCTGCAGAGCTGGGGTGGCACTGCAGCTTTCTGAGAGGTTTGAACCAAGCTGCTGCAGCTATTCTCTTCTAGAAACAATGAGGAGAGAGTTTTATTCCACACATCCACCTGGGAAGGAACAGAGTAGGAAAGAAAAATTGCACCTGAAAAATAAACATTAATGTCCCAAGGACTGGTCCGACCTTCTGCACTTGCCAGACACTCACTAATTAAGTAGCCTAGAGCCATTTTTCTTTGCTTTCATTGTTTTCTACTTTAATGACAGAAATCCCCGAAGAACAGAAGGTGAAGGGAGTTTGGCTCTGGTAGCACACTAATGTGCAGTAGCCACATTCTATTCCTTCCTCAAATTCATTCCTATCCCATCACCACTTGACAGCTTCTAGCTATTACTAATTTCAGCAGGTAAAAGAGGACAGACCTCTCCCTCCCCAGTCCAAGAGCCTGACTTTTAAAAATGTGTGCAATGAGATGAGAAAATAAACCTCAACACATCACATACCTGATCTGGGCTATGGTGGAAGAGAGCTCTGCCAACGGCATTTTCTCCTAATAAACTTTTTAAATTATGCATTTGCAGGAAAAATACATCAAGCCCTAGGAAAGAACTAAAACTGCCTAAGTGGCTGAGTCTCAAGCACCCACATTTACAAGGTTAATAGCTGTGAGAAACAGAGCATGCTGCACTGTAGAGCAGACAAAAATGCCCCACCCATGAAGCCCAACAATGAAAACTAGTATGCAATTTCCCTTTCCAAAGGGATTTGGAGATCACACTCTGCAGAGAAGCTAGGAAAAAAAAATAATTTAAGACCCTTTCTTTCCCCTTGAAATGCATGGCTCTGGGGAATCTGATGGCACCTGGATCCATCCAGCAACAGCAGCCGCGTGAACCAACAGAGACATAAGCATTCAGTGACCAGGCTCTGGCCACTCTTTTGGCATGTTTTGCTTGTGGAGATCTTCCCGCCATCCCCAGGCCCCTGAATTTAGCATATGTACTCCTAGAACCACACTGGAGAATTGGAGTTTGCATAATATTTCCTCTCCCGGACACCTCTGGGAACAAGGAGTCCTTTGGCAGGGAGTTTGAGAGGGGTTTTGCCTCTGCTTAGTGCCCACATTGAGCTTATCAGTGAGCCCAGGAAAGATCTGGTGTTTGCTTCAATCCCTCCCTTAGCATGCCTGGAGCCATGGG
Source organism: Cnemophilus loriae (assembly GCA_013397755.1). NCBI lineage: Eukaryota > Metazoa > Chordata > Aves > Passeriformes > Corvidae > Cnemophilus > Cnemophilus loriae. The sequence goes on along the minus strand of VZTF01001111.1, from coordinate 275,009 downwards.
GTTGGCAACTCACGCCAGGTTTGCACCAGGCTCTGCCAAGTTCTACTAGTGGTGGAATTTAAAAAAAAAAAATAGACTTGCTTCTGTCTGCCATATTTCTCTGCTGGCAAAATACAATAGCAGAGATGCATAGTGCCAGCATGAATTCCATGTGCTAACTGAGCCTATTCTGCTCACTAAAACAGCTTTGGAACTGTGTTTGTGTTTTGCCACAGTGGCCAAATTTCTCAGCACAGACAAAGCTGGATTCCCAGCTCCCAGCACTGCTGGGGATGGGCTCTGCCTCTGCAGACCCTGGAGCAGCCTGGGAGCCTCTCCCTCTCCTGCCTCTTGCATGATTCCTCTGTTCCCTGGCTTCCCTACTCATTCCAGAGGGGAGAACTGACCTCAGATGGGTCAATTCAAGAGAGGACTTTTCACACCGAAGACTTCATCTTGCAGTTTGTATCAGCTAAGTCTTGTCTTTCTTGCAGTTTTGCAAATTAAAATATTACCCAGCAAAACCCGAACATGACTCTCTGTTTAATACAACCTAGATGCATTATCTTTTAAAGGAAGGCTCCAAAGTGACGATGTATTTTAGTTAGAGCAGCAAGGACAGGTTTAATCAGTGCTGAACAATTTCTCCCCTAGCCCTAGACTAACGAGCATGAAATACCATCTCCCTTATAACTACCCCCAAACACTCCAGGATGTCGAACAGCCTTTTGATTCTCTCCAGCTTCTTGAGCACCTGTGAAGCTTCAGCTGAATCCAATTAGTACCATCAGCAACTGGAGTTATTCTGCATTTGTCACTGGCACTACATTTGGCATTACACTTCTCTTAGCCGTAATGAGGTGACACTGAATGATAGAACTCTTTATACTGTGTTAATAGTGTTATCATTCAGGTGTTTTGGATCTGTTAGGGCACTTAAGCTGTATGTCTGCCGGGACAAAAAGGTTAGGGTGTTTCCAAGGAATTTTGACTGGGCAAATTGAATCACAATTGGAGCCAGAAATGGCCCTCCTGCACCTCCCCTGCTGGAGTCGGGGGTGTGTCCTCTGAGGGACTTGCTAAAACTTCTCAAATACATCTCATCTATCAGTGGGAGCAAGACAGGCCTGTGGAAAACAGCTGTTGTCCAGAGGCACTCAGGTCTAGTAAAGCCATGCACTCTGAGGGTGGCTGAAGACACTTTCCCGGCAAACTGAGGATCCAGTGGCTTCCTGAAGGTGTGGAGAAGCCTTGCTAAACCCCACAGATGGATGCCCTGACCAAAACAGCGACTGCAGGATAGAGACAGAATGAAACAGTGGACAGGCACGAACATCTGCGTGAACCTCTGGCCACAAGCACAGCACATGCTGCCCATCAAACGTGGATGCAGGTGAAGGGGGCCATTCTTAAAATTTCTGCCAAGAAGGGAATCTGTGCTGTCTTCCTACTGAGAGGAGAATGCAAATATTCACGATAAAGCCTGAACAGAAAGAACTACTAAATATTTTAATCAACTCAGTCCTCATATGAAAAAGAAGTAATTTTCCCCTCTCAGGGCTGCGTGGATGGGTGCACACTTGCTGCCTGGTGTAGCAGCAATCATTTATTTAGGCTCCTTTAGCTTAACAGCTAAAATTCACCTCTTTGACTTCCTGTGCTTAGGAAAGAAATTGCTATACATTTTTTAAACCTTGAAATAGATAGAAGCCAGTAAAAGCCATAAAGAGGGGAGGAAAAAGGGAGCATTTAGTACAAACCAGCCTAGGGTAATCCAGAATAGTTTTAAGCATGTTTCTCCTCATATTACCTATTTCCTTCTGGACAGTTTTTACTGTCTTGTTGTGCACCTTTGGGCTTTTTGTATCTCCAGCACTCCCTTGCCTACAGGATTAAATACCAACCTCTTCCACAGTCCTTAACTCACAGCAACTCAGGGAATGCTCTTCCTTGCCACCCCAGGTATTTTCCTCTATAGATAAAAACACTGGAGCTGTTTCCCTAGCTTTTTTACAACTCTTACCCAGCTTTCTTTAATCTGTGCATGTATTTTCTAATAGTTACCATGTGTGCACAGTGTCAGCTGTCCTTTAAAAGCTTTAATCTTTCTGTTAATATAACTTGAGGTTTTTGGTTCTCATCTGCCTTTCTATTCCCCATCCACTACCAAATAAAGGAAAAGAGCAAGCAGGAACCTGCCACTGATTAATTAATCTGGACAGCAGAGCACCTGAAAACGGTCAGTCAAAATGCAAACTACAGGACACGTCATTTTCGTCATCTTTCAGGAAAACCACATTTTATTCTTAATGGTAAATCTTTAATATTAAATCCATAAAACTAGTTAAGCAAAAAATGAATGAGGGAAAGCAGAGGTAACAGGGGGAAAAATGTATTTTCAGATGAGATAAGACATAAAATATTCCCAGTTTTGGGCTGCTTTCAGAAGTGCTGTGTATGGTGCTGCCATTTCAGCCCAGCTACTGCCCTGCTGCTCCCACTAACTCCAGTGACACCCCATAACGTTGCAGAAATGGTTGGCATCACTTTTCCCCGGTGCAAGGCACTGACTTGCGTGTTTAACTGCCTCTTCACCAGTGGAAGCACCAACATGGAAAATTAGCTGCTTTTCTAAAGAGAGGGTTTCCCTTTGATCTTAAAGACACGCATCAGACTTTATGTTTTACTTGGATGGTAAAAGATTTCACAGCAAAATCACAGCTGCAGACAGCTTGAAATAAGCTTAGAGAGCCATGGGCAAGGAGCAATCATTCACTGAAACATTCATTACCAGATTCATGATTTATCATATGACTTTTTTTTAAAAAAATTATCTCTTTATAAGTGAATTCAAGTACAAATGAAAAATTGCAGTTAAAAAAACCCCAAAACACCACGAAAACCCTACAACCAACCAACCAAAAAAACTCAAACACTGCAGGCTGCATTTAGAATAACCAGAAAGTGGATTTTTAGACCTCAATTTAGGCAAGTGCTCTGCACGAATATTTGTCTATACGAAGTGCACGCAAACTTTCATCATCTCACTTTGCTGAGGAGAGGAAAAATGAGGATGCTACGGGATATATTCCAATTACATTCACCCAGAGCTCATATATGTCATACCATTATTACTAATTCAAATTTGTAGTATTGTAATAAGGATTGCAATAATAACTTAGACTGGAAGGTATTTCTAGAATTCTCTAGTCCATCCCCTGCTCAAAGGAGGGCCAAAGTCAGAGTTGGACAAAGTTCCTGGCCTTGCATGCTCAGGGAGAACATTTCCATTTGAAACCCTGCTCAAAGCTGCATTCAGACAACCCTTTACAAGTTTCGTGTCTGGCAGATGCATTACTGTCTAAGCAGATTTTCCATCTCACTGCCATATTCTAAGCAAATTTCTCTGCAGGTTGAATAATAAAGCAGGGACAACAACACGACTGTCACCCACCACCTTTCTTTTCTGCAGAAAGACAAAAATACACCTGAAATGGGTCTTGCCTCAGAGACCGTGGAAACCAGTCCAAAGGGGACTGAGAAACCAACAGGGGCCAGATTGAATGCCCATCTCCATAAAGATAAGTGACCCTGAAGATGTAGGTAATTAACTTCCATGCAAATGAGACATAGCAGTGGCCAATTCTGGCTCAGCCTGCCTGCTCCTGAAAACAGTCAGTGCTTTGCCATTGGCTTTGTTGGCAGCAGGACCCAGCTGTCAGCTCAGTGTGAAGCTCATTATAATTCCCCACAGCTCGCTGTGCCACAGGCTGTGTGCCCCGGAGCAGCCCCACACATCTGGACTCTGGCCCCTTGTCCTGGTGCTTACCTGGACCAGCTCTACCTGCTCTCATGAGGCCTCTGTGGGGAATTACTGAGCCTTGGATGGAGGCCACCAAATCCCTGCAATCCCCTGCCCAGGAACACACTATTTTTGGCACCTGCATGGCAAAAACCCAAATGCACAAATACCCAAACCAAAACAAAGCCCTCCATTCTCATGGGAAAAAAAAAACCCCAATGACAAAATGCATCACTTTTTGCTGATTTGTTTTCCATTTCCTTTGTACGAGTCTTCTTTGCCAAGGTCTCTAAAGTCAGATTTCCCCCTCGGATTTTGCAACATTCCCAGTTTCCACCAACAGCAGCCAGACTGGCAGCCCATGAGGATCTGCTCAGTCCATGGGACTGAGCAAACTGAGCAAAAAGCTTAAGGGCTGTGTCTATAACTGGATGTTTCCCTGGCAACATGGAGAACTTGGTACACATCTAATGATTTGCAGTGTGCACAGACTTCCTCACCATAGCTTCAGCCCAGGGAGCTGCAGGGAACCGGCTGGAAACAGGAAAGCCTCCAGCTGCCACGAGCATCCAAGCACCTCCAGCCCAGCACAGGGAAAGGCTCATTGCTATGCACTGAACAGTTTCTGGGGGGACACAACCTCCTGTAATGGCTTGTGCCCTACAGAAAGACCACACAAAAGCCATTAGACTTGTAATGCTCCAAAGAGCTCCCAGCACACAGCAATGCCATAAAGTGAAGAAAACATAGCTCAAAGCACAGCTTAAATTCATTTCTTCTTGAAAAAAAATTGTATGTAGTTTTACTTCAAGGACTTTGCAACCACCAAGCAACTTGGCTTTTAGTAGAGCAAAGCCTGTGAGAAACACAGATCCCAAAACCTAAAACTATATAAATGGAAAACTCAGGCATGTCCTCACTAGGAAATTAGTCCCAATTCCCACAGCACAGATGGAAGTGTAACAACAGCTCCTGATCCAAGGCAAATTGCACAGAGGCCTTGACCTTTGATAATGAGTCCTGGCTTCCCAGGCTATCATGTCAGGCAGTGGTGGTAAATGTGTATTTGGAGTCGGTGTTTGTAGAGGAAAATGCACGCCACTCAACTCAATTAATCAGAAAGCATAGGAACTGACACGATGATATGCAAGAAATAAACAAGAAGGAATCCAAACTCATCTCCTTTGCTGCTTCCCACTGAAGATGTTTTAGCATATTGTTCTTCAATGCAATTCAAATTATCAGCTGATAGAACAATTATCTAACTAAAAGATTTAACCATGATTAAAGTCTAAACAAGCTGCTGAACAAACACCTACTCAGCCTCACTTGAACTTCATTTCAATTCTCTGCACGTTGAGTGCTTCAGCTACGGATTTTTCTGATGATCAGGCTGGCAGGGTTCTAGGCAGCATCTCTTGCCTGCTCACCCATCATTTATAGTCTAACCCCCTACCAAGGCAGGGTCACCTGGAGCGGGTGACACAGTAGCACTTCCAGGTGGGTTTGGAAGGTCTCCATGGAGGGAGACTCCATGACCTTCCTGTTCCAGGGCTCTGCCACCTTCAATCCAAAGTTATTCCTCATGTTGAGGTGAAATTTCTTATGTTTTAGTTTATGGGCATTGCTCCTTGTCCAGTCACTGGACATCACCGAAAAGAGCCTGTCACCATCTTCTGGTACCTACCTTTGAGACATTTATGTGCATTAATGGGATTGCCTCAGTCTTCTCTAGGTTAAATCCTGTGCTAAGGGGCTGTCAGAATGGTACTTTCCAGCAGTCCAAGGAAAACTTCTTGAAGCTCCCATTATAAACCACAGCATCTGAGCTAGATCCAGCCAGTCACTGGTACCCGTACACCAGCGGGTCCCACAGAGCCCATGTGCAGCTGTCCACATGCACCATTTTCAGCCCAGTATCTGACCTTAGAAATCACATTCCTATTTTCAGTTTAAAATCTCTCCACTGATAAAGCTGAACAGGACACCAGGACAGTAAGTGCAGGGACACCCAGGCATTTACATGGGCAAGTTGCAGCTGGGAAGAAACCTTGCATTCAGGTGAGCACAGCACAGGAGGTTAAGGCAAGACTGACCGTGCAACAAGTCTTTCTTCAAATGTCTTTCCACAGCCATCAGAATGAATTTAAGTGGAAACTTATTCAGAGAGCCACAGAACTGGAATCTGACGGTGCCAGAACAGCTGCACTCCCCAGCAAACCCACGATGCTGGGAGCCACTCGGTGCTGCCAGTGCCATGCAGGGCACCCAGCTTGGTCATCACAGCTGAAATGATGCACAGATGTCACCCACAGCTGAGGTCACAATGTTCTTCCCATAGAGAGGCTGCAACGCCTCCTCTGTCCCAGCTAATGGCCCTCCAAGGCACAGCCCGTGTTCCAACACCCTTTTCCTGGAGTCCTGCAGAGCTCTGTGGATCCCGTTGGAAAGGACAGATGCATTTAACAGACGATTCCTGCAGAAAGGGCCAGTCTGCCCAGGCCTGAAGCAGAAGATAATTTCATAACCTTGTGTAATAAACAGCACCCCAGTGAGTGCTGGCAGAAGGAGCGAGAACCAGCACTCCCCTCACCACACCCTGGCGAGGCAGCCGCGTGTCTCCGACCTTTGCACGGACAAAGGGAGAACAGACCCAGCAATTTGTCTGTGGCAAATCACAGAATGCTTTGAACGAAGGGTTTTACAGCAGCGAGATGGCAATATGCCAATAGGCACTGGTGGGTTTCTGTATCACTGAACAACCTGTCCACATCCAGGAAATGTCTTGTGGCAAGAGCCGGAGGTGTTTATTTAGGGACCACAGGCACACTCATCATTGCCTGCCACCACACACGGCTCAGCCCAGAAACACAGCACCAAGGAGCAGGGATCGTCCACTCCTGAGGGCAATGAGAAATACAAACACAGCCTGGGCTTACTACAGATCGTGGGCTGACTCTGAAGCATTTGAGAAAATGCTCAAGTGCTCATATCAACACAGTATTATGCCATGGGTGCATCAGCTGAGAACAGAGAAGATTAAACTGACAGTCTGTATCCTGATTTATGACATAAAAATGGCAGGATCTTTACTCATTTGGCTTGAAAAATAGTTTTGCTGCTTGACTTTCTAATTAAATTGTGAAGACTATTTATTATATGACCATAAATTGTTTGTATAAATACTTATGTTTTTGAGGGGTCTCAGAGCGAAGGACAAATAAAATAAAAACTAATAAAAATGTATTTTCTACCATTAAATCAATAGTAATTTAAGCATGCTAAGGGTCACAATTCTATTTGAGAAAGATTGATCATCCCACAGGAAAAATTTTTAAACATTTGGCTGGTTCCTTGCACTTTCCTTGAATCGGCTTCTCTTGGGAAACCAACAACAAAATGTTAAAACCTGTTGATTTTAAATGGCTGAGCTTTTGAAAATCACCCGCATTTGCTCGTATCAGGCAAGTGATGAATAATAGATGTCTAAACAAAAAGGCCAACATGATTGCTAAGAAGAGTGGAACACACCACAGTGGCAATAAAAGTAATCTGTAATATCTATTTCCACATATATGAATTCCATAACAGGTATTAAAAATGAATCCATCAGAGAAGAGAATCTACAGGCACAGTTACAGACCCGAATTTGTACCACTGGTATGAAAAAAATCTGTTAACCTACAACAATGTTAAGATACTTTCAATTCTATTTGGATGACAGAAAACTGTAAGGAAAAACTACATCTGAAAGAAGCTAATTATGGAAAATCCTGTACAACATATTGCTGAACACAGAAGTGAGTATAGCTTCCACTCTTTTCTGCATTGCAGATGTATAGATTTGTTTAGGTAAATATCCCTGAACAGTAAAGAGAAATTTCAGCATAAAATTAATAAATTTTGGTAGAAAAAATAAGAAGCAGCAAGCTAACACTGGTTGGGAATGCCTCCCTTTCCTTCAGTGCATGTTCACACACACATGCAGGGGCATCTTCTCCACAAGGACCGTGTCTTGACAGATACAACAGAATATAATTTCTTATTTATGTGCACAAATAAATAGAAACGGCTGGAGAAAACTTCACATGTTACAAAATATTAGGTAGGCAAGTCTAGGGAGTGAAGCTTGCGAGGTGTCAGCTCATTTATTCCCTAACAGGAACACTGGAATCATTACCACACCTCATGCCTGGAAGCTGTTATTTATGGGCACTGTGTTTGAAAGCAAACCAGCCCAGAGCACTCACCTTTCCCTGGAACCCATTTCTGGGGTTTGTCTAATACTTCCTGTTAGAAATTAAGCCTGTCACCTATTTTTGAAAAGGTCTCCCACCTCTGCCACTTGCTGCCAGACGCTGAAATTTAGTGGGGAGAGAAGCCCCCAGCTAAACGAGCTCTTTTTCTTCAGTTCATTCTGTTTGTGGCTGCTCATGTTCCTTCTGCTCCTGGTGCCAACAGCAATATTTTTTTGCAGCCTGTCAAAACAGTGATTAAATCCAAGACTGCAATCTAAAGCCAGCCCCAGCAGCCCTAGAGAGCCACAGCAGAGGCAGATGGATCCTGCCTGTGCCAAAGGTTTCAGCAGGCACCTCACACAGGGAGAGATGGGAAGGATGAGGGGATGGAGGCCAGAAGCACATCCCATCCCTTGGCTGGATTATCCTGCAGCAATAACAAGCCCACCTGAGGATCTCACTTCTCCATGGACATTGAACCAGCAACACTTTGCACCTCAGCCTCACCTCTGCTGCACACCTCTTTATGGATTCCTGCCTGATCCAGGCTGCAGCAGAGGAGCCCCAGCCATGCACAAGCAGATTTCCCAGCTCACTCTCTGCAGGAAGGTGTCTGAGATGTGAAGAGGGGTGGCAGCAAAGGCAGCATCCCCAAGGGGAAGAGGGAAGGAATACATCTGCCAGATAAACGTTTTTCAGAGAGAGAGAGAGAAGATGCTGCTGGTAGCTTGGTGGGGGGCTGCACAACAACGCAGTGCAGGGGGAGAAGTACTCAGAGAAATGTTGATTTACCGGGAGGCAGAGGCAAAAACTGCTACTAGGGAGGCAATGATTACCTCGGAATGAACAGGAGAGTCTGGAGCTTGTAAATCCTAGAACACACTTCAGCAGCCTCTCAGGACATGCCATTCATGGCAAATTATTTGGCAAGAGTCCCAGTGCATGTTGAAGCCCAGCCCTGGGTGCTGAGCACTCCCTGATCCCTTTGGGCTTGTGCATGAGCTCCTCACTGCTGCTCTTGTGCCAAGATGCATTTGAAAACAAATCACCTGAAGCAGACCCCTTTCTCAGGCCACAACACTCAAAAACCCAGGTGTATTCGCTATCTCTCCAAGGTGCCATCACATTAAAAAAATAAAGCATTAGTATATGAAGTATTGATATAAATATATTAATACAAACAGAAAGATAATACATAGTAAACTGTATTACAACATTGGAAAACATGGACTTCAGCAAAGATGAAAAACAGAAAGGGATGCTGTGACTTCCTGAGCTTCTCTAATGTTTGTAATTCCTCTTGCAGTACCTGGTGAGAAAGCAAAGATTTCGCATTATGCAAGCCACATTCTCTCACTAAAATGTCCATTCAGAGCCAAACTGATGCACTTCTAGATGTCTTGAAGCTATCTCTATTTTCACACTTGTGTTATTGTGTATCTTTCTCCTCCTTAAAAACTTAATAATGCCAATTAAATTTAAAAAACTTTGTAAACTGGATTGGTGAGGCTTAAAAATGTTTTGGCTGATTAAGTTTGGAAAGATGCCTTGCTTTGAAAGTATTTTCTTTGTCCCTGTGCATAGAGCCAAAGGTGACTCCACTTTGCAGCATATTCCAGCTGAGCTCCAGAGAAGTGGGCTGATAGCACAACAGGCGTTCCTGGAGAAGACACACATTCAGCCACCCTTTATCCTGCTTCCCTTCCAGCCCCCACTTCACATTCCTTACACTTGCTAAGTCATATTTGTGTATGCACAAAGTCCCAGGGAGGGACTTTGCAGCACCAGGTTTAAGGAATTTGCACTTTACCACCTCCTACAGATATCTAAAAGGATACAAGGATTCCAAGGAAAGTGGGTGTAGAAACCAAGGACTCTCAGCATCATGACAACTGGAAAAGCAATAAGGAAGTCATACGTCTTGGCTAAAGTTCTGTGAAACTTTTCATTTTCAATGAATTGGCATTTTCAAAGGAGAATATGCATCATCAGAATATTTCTCCTCAGATCCCGTACAAAGATACGCCACAATAGTTTGATTTGCAACAAATCCCTCTACAAAAAGTGCTGAGCTTGCAGGGCTGTCTGCCTGAGAGGTTATATGGAAGATTTGTAGGAGCACAATCAGAGATGAAATGACATGTTAACTTCTGGATTATAACTAATCCCTCTGGAAATAATCATTTATTCAATCAGCAAAATAAGATCAGTCACATTAACCTTGAAAGATCAGCTAACAGCTACTCTCCAAGCTTCACATACACAGACGATGATGTTTAGCACTGACAGTTCCCACTATCTGATTTTTCACTCTATTTTCATCATAAAACAGTGAAAAATATCCTCAGGCAATCTTACTGTTTTGCTTACAGGGAATGAAATTATATGGAAGGTAGTTTTCTTCTCATGTGCCCATGTTTATCTCAGGCTTGGTGTCAGCAAAGCTGCTGTGCTTCATTTAAACTCAGCTGGGAAAGAACACAGATGCAATTACTCCATGCAGCACCTATGGACTGTTAAAAGAAGTAAATCGAAGTGTGTGCTGGAGTTGGGCCCTTGTTTGAGATATACAATTTTTTCAGGTATTCAGGAGACCTTCCCAAACTTGGGCACCACCAGGTGTTTCCAACCAGACAACTGGCACAGATTTTAAACTCCTTATGCCCCAAAACCCACCATGGATAAAACACTCACAGTTTTTTCAGCCTGTGCCGCTGAGCTGGTGGGCTGAAACCTGAGAGAGTGACTCTTAAAATTTTCTTTTATTTTCATTTATTCTCCCTATGTCGTGGTTTGACACTGGTTGACACACCAGGCACCCACGAAAACTGTAACAAAGGCCTCATGAGTTGAGATAAGGATTGGGAGAAAAACACTCTAAGGGTAAAACAGGCTCAGACTTAAAGGTATAAAGTAAATTTATTATTAAGAGAATCAGAAGAGGATAATGAGGAGTAGCATAAGCCTTTAAAACACCTTTTTCCCCACAACCCCTCCCTCCTTCCCACTGACAGAGCAGGGAGACAGGGCCTGGGGGTATTTGGTCAGTTCGTCACTCAAAATCTTTCTTCAGTTCGCTTAGAGAGAGGAGTCTCTTCTGCTATGCCATGGGGTCCTTCCCACGGGAGACAGTTCTCTGTGAACTTTTCCAGTGTGGTTCCAATTTCACGAGTAGCAGTCCTGCCTGACCTGCTGTAACGTGAGTCCCTCCCACGGGCAAAACAGTCATCCCAAAACTACATGGTGTGGGTCATTTTAGTTCATGGGGTATAGTCTTTGAAGGATGAGCTGCTCTAGTTTGGAAGCAAGGGCTCTCTTTCTCCATCTCTGGAAACAAGGGAGCTCTCTCTCTGTTTGGGTCTTCCACTGGATTACAGCTTCATTAGCATCCACCTGCTCCAGCGTGAGCACCTTTTCTCATTGGCTGCGAGTGGATCTCTGCATCCCTCCATGGACTTCATGGATTACAAGGAGATAGTCTGTTTTATTATAGTCTTCACCACGGCTTGCAGAGAAACCTCGACTCCGACGCTTGGACCACTTCTTTCTTTTCACTGATCTTGGTGCCACCATGTTGTCTTTTTCCACATGTCCTCACTTCCTCCTCTTTCTCTGACCAGGAGGAAAAAAAAAACCTGCTGCTCGTAAGCACCATTGCCAACAAATTCCACCAGTTCAAAGATTTCTGCAGGACCTCACAGTACTGAGAAGTTGATTTCGTTTCGGTTCTGCGTCGGGGAATTGCTTGCCATATTTCCGTGCCTTGCCACCCCAAGAAAAAATCTGTTCATATGTGGTTTTGATTTTCTTCTTAAATATGTCATTACAGAGGCATTACTAGCCTCTGTAATTGGCCCAGCAGCATGTCCATCTTCAGAGCCATCAGAGATTGGCTGTGTCAGACATGGTGGAAGCTTCCAGCAGCTGCTCACAGAAACCACCTCTGTGGCTTCCCCCCACCGAAAAAAACCAGGCTGTGCTAAACCAGCACACCCTATCATGCATAATTTAATTGCACCATCCAGCCTGGTGTATCTTTGTGTCAAAGCCAGTTCTGGCTGGATGTAACTTCCTATGCCAAATGTCGCTCTGTGGTGTCCTTTGATTCCTGGTGTGTTGCTTCTCCCGTGCAGGTGATGCTGTGCCTTCCCACACTGCACCAAACACCTGCAAAACGAGAGGCTTTACAGCAATCACAGGCTCAGCATGGCCATTTCTGGAGTGCAGCCATTCCTGACACTGAAGCTCTCCATGAGGCCTAAAAGGATGAGCACTGAGATCTTGGATGTAACCCATCTTCATGGGAGCAGCATACACAGCTCTGTGAGCCAGACAGAGGAAAAGGCAAGGGCATTCCCCCAGGCATCTCCTGTTTCTTGATTTTTTTCTCAGAGGGGATATTCAGAACAAATGAAACGGAAAAGGTGATTCAGATCCACTGGCAGGCAAACAAACTACAGGAACATCATAGCTTTTTACAAAATCAGGTCTGTACACTGCGAGAGCTTCACAAGTCCTCCAGAGGAATAGACTAACAACAGAAGGATGGCTCTGGAAGAATCAACAACCAACTGGAAGGCAGCACGAAGCTGTGGTGTACTGCAGTCGACCTTGAGCCACACTCACAAAGCTGCAGCATTGCTCAGTATTGCTGTAAAGCAGTGCCATTTAGCTACTGGCTGTGAAGAGGCCCCAGGATGGCAGTTTCCTGGAATTACCTGGGGAATGGTCACCAAAGTCCAGATCCACAGGAGGAATTGCGTACTGACTGCAATGTAAGCTGACACCTGGGGAGAGCAGGTGGCCACAGGTTGGTTTCTGCAGCAGCTGAGTGGTTACACACAGGAGCTGCCCGCAAGAACCTGAAAGAAAAGCAGACATCTCCTGTTAGCCAAGACTTGGCCATAGCACTCACATGTCCAGGTGCAAGCTGTAAATATTGAAAAATGTTGTATCTCCAGCCCCTGGAGACAGATAGAAGCTGAGCAGGGGCTGGATGTCAGCACTGAAGTCCAAGCCCGAAAGCTCAGCTCCTGGATGCTCAATCCTGCTCTGACTGAAGCCAAGAGGAAAGCCAGGAAAGCTCTCTGCAATGCACTAAAAAAGCCAAGTTTACTGGTGTTTATGTTTATAAATATATAATTAATGTTTCTGAAAGATTCATTCTGGGAGCCATGGAGAACAGCAACATCAGAAGAAAGCAGACTTGAAAAGAGAAGGGAGAGGTTGAGTCAATAACAGAGCATCTTTATGATCCATATATTTAACAACTGCACCTTTCTGTGCTGTTTTTAAAAATCACCCTCATTTGTTATCTGTGGATTTGTGAAACACCTTTACCCTGCAATCCTCCAGGAAAATGATTAAATTTAACAGAATCCACCCACGTTCTAAAGCTGAGATGGAAAGTACTTATATTTAATAAAAACTACAGTTTCTAAATGGTTATGGTATTTAATTTGCATTCTCTTTGCTATTTTAACTGCAGCTTTATTAGAGCAGCATTGTTGGCTGCAGTGTTTATTTTTCATCACCATTGTCATGATAAGAAAAACATGGAAAGCAGATGAAAAACAGGGAAAATATTAAAAAACAGAGCATGAGCAGAGTAGGCTGAAATGCGTTTTGGGGAAAAATATCTCAGATCTCTGCAAAGCTCAAATCCACAATCACCCTCCCTATGAACTTCCAGGAAGAGAAAAGAAGATGTAGGATGCTGCTGGCTTATTTCCATACCAATTAAACATCCTTTTGCTTTGGCAGAGAGGCACAGGCAGTCAGCAGGTGAAAACTCAGCCCTCCAGTGAGCTGTGCCCATTGGCACTGCTGGAGGAGGTCTCTCCCTGCCTGCCTGTTTCCTCCATCCTTAGATGCCGGGAACAGAAATTCCATTTTCTTCCTCTGCTCTCTCCCTCTCAGGACCCACTAAGCTCTGTGGGTTGGATCTGGTGCCAGATGTCTGTGTTTGCCCAGTTCAAATCCCCAAGCAGAAGATTAGACACGTCTGCACCGAGAGGATCATCCCGAGTTTCTGTTAATGAAATCATCGCAAAGATCAAGAGGCGAGGTTGTAACGCTGGCCCGGAGCACCCCCAGCACTTGGCAGAGGTGAAGCACGAATTGGCAAGAAGGAAGATGGAGAATGGGGCAGGTGAGGCAGGTCTGGGTGGGTGCCCAGAGCCCTTCTGAATCCACAGCCCTGCTCCAGCCCCACCAGCCTCTGCCACAGGGATTATCAGAAGTCGGAGGATAAACTGCGGAGGGAGAGAGGTGAGTAGAAACAGCAGCTTGATCACAGACCCCAGTAATCACTTTCTGAGCTGGAATCAAGAGGATATTCACCACTGAGGAGGTAAATAATCATACGGGTGAAAATGATGCTACCAAATGGTGCTGCAGGCTCAGCGCCCATGTTCCCCATTGCTACCAGTTCAGTACCAACCCACAGACACGATTTAAAGCAGCCCTGCCAGTTCCCCAGCCTGTTTTCCTGCCCGAGTGCAGATGCACCTCTGCCTGCTTCTGGCAGCATTTCACCAGCCCTGTGCAATGCCTGTGGAGCTGCCAGGGGAGGAACACGGATCAGATCACCTTCCTAGAAATCTGCACAACTCAGTGCTAAGGGAAGAGCTATCACTGGTCAGCATCCCCCAAGCCTGAACCAGGCAGAGAGCAAGGGATGGATTTAAAGAGGGAAGATGGAATGACTCCAGCAAACACGACAGCACAAGACACTGGGAAAACTTAGCCAGAGCACCCCAACAGCATTTACAGCTCAGTTATGCAGGATGACCCATGTGCATGCAGCCAAAAGATGGTCCTTCTCCCAAACCCCAGTAAAAGAGTCTAGTTAAAAAAGGAGACAGACATGAGGAAGCATTCTGGAATTACTCAGATCTTTGAATCTGAAGGAAATGTGATACTGCACAATGAAAAAACCTCACATAGGAGCCTTATCTCTGCTGATTCTAAAAAATTAGTCATTAAATTCTCCTTTGACTTTGTCCATAGATAGGGATTTGCTTGGATTCATTTAATTATCTTTGTTGCTTGCTGGATGGAACAAGGAGCATCAACTCACCTTCTTCTATAGATGTCACTTATGGCCCCATGTGCTAGGAAGGCAAGGCACACAAAGAAAATATTATGCCTTCATTTGCTAAGAAATCAGATTCACACTAAAATGTAATAAAAGTATCATGATTTGTTTACTGGTTCTCTTTTTAACAGAAAAAAAGAAGTTACTTTAGTAAACTGTTTAAGCTGTTTTTAATGAATAACAGACTTATTGGGAGAACAATGTGTCCACTGATTAGATTTTGAGAGATGGGACATGGGTTTTTATGTTAACTGGTCCTTTTGCTCACTGCAGTTGTGAGTTTAGACAGATCCTCACCAAAAATCAGACTTTGATCTAAAATAATGCTCACCAAACATGGAGCAGAGCCAAAAATGCCTGCAATTACAGGGCAGCAATATTCCTCTGTCCTGGAATTCCTGTGCTGCAATACACACAAAACACTTCAGACAGGGTAATTCAGATAATATTTCGGATAGAATAGATAATAACAATTGTTTTAATTAGCCCTTGTCAAACATCACAGAACAAAGCACTGTAACACCAAGACTGGGGCAGATGTTTTAAGATTTGCTCAAACAGGTCCAATCCACAGCTTTGTCCTGGCAGGAGATTCAAAGAGGAGAGGATAACTAGAACATTTATGCAGAGACACGTGAGCTTGCAACTATTAAATACAAACCTACTAAAGAGCTTACTTGAAGGAGTGCCACAGATTCAAACCAGAATTATTGCCAACTGAAAACAGCTCTTCAATAGTTTCTCTGTGCCTACTGAATGTCTGTCTTCAGCGCTTGTCTAAATATATTCCATGTCATCTTGGGAGAAATACTAGAAAGGCAAAAAGATCTTCAGTACTTGTACTCTTTCTTGTGAAAGGTCTGCTACCATCTCCAGCCCCCTTCTTAGATCTGCTGCACAAAGTGGCCCTGCTGAGGGGGTTTGCATAGCAGAACTTCTTAAGATGATGATGCCAGAGAACGAGTGCAGTGGGCTCACCCCTGGCCTTTGCTTGGCAGCAAGAGAAAACAAGGTGCCTTCCGCTTCTGAAGTCTTCTTTTAAGTAGGTCAGTTCATCTGATCAGAGGCAGGCTGGCTACTCAGGAGTAGATTTTATAGGCGACTAAAATGGCAGAGAAATAAAATTTAAATACCACATTTAAGTTTAATTAATCGATTTGCAATTATGCGGGGTATTTCATCCACAGTTCTGCCAGGATGGCACAGAGAGTGCCTTGGCAGACCAGAGACAGACACATGTGACCTCAGGAGCACCCACACTGACCCAGTCAGCCCCAGTGACTGAACTGGGACCCAGTCCTGAAGAACACAAAACTTGGGGAAGTGCAGAAGGTTCAAATCCTCAGCGTGGCTCCTTCCCATCTCACGGTCTGAACACCACAGGCCATTCACAAGGGCTGTGATGGGCAGGTCAGGTCCTGCAGCCAGCTTTGACCTCGAGCAATGCACCAAATCCCTCCACCTGCACGGATGGCTGAGTCAGCTCAGGGGGTGCTACATGTGAAGGTGATGCCTGGAAGGAACCTTTGGTCCAGAAGAGGTGCTTCAATGCAGAAAGACCCCGTTCCATCACACACCACTGCCCCAGTTCTGGGCATCATGGCTGCACCTACCTGCCTCCAGCTGTAGTTTGCTCTTTCCCAGCAGTGGCTCAATACTTTGTGTTCCCTTCAAGGTGAGCTCTTCCTTCAAGTTTAATTGGACGTGTCGGTGTGTTTTTGTGCTCACGTTAAAGTGAAGCTAATTTTACATGGCAATATGCCAGTTCAGGAAACCAATACGCAAATTCATAATTATTCATGCATAATTCAGGGATTATTTGCATACAGTAAACAGGCCATCATCCTGATGAAGTGTCAAATGATATAAAGTGCTAATGAAAGAAAAGAGAATAGACAAGAAGAGATCATGAGATCAAGAGAGAGAAAAAGTGGGAGTGGAATATATCCTCTAATGAACTTTCAGAAGTCTCCTTAGACTATTGTGCTTGACAAGAGACACTAAAACACCTCTAAGCACAGCCCCGGGAGCCATCTCCTCTCCTGCATTTCAGTCCAAAATCTTCCATCTAGCAAAGGCGCATTTTCAGTCTGGCCCAGGGTTTATCTGGGTGTAAATCAGATCATTCCAATCAAACCAGAAATTAGTTCTTCCAAGACCTAGTAATTCTAAAGGCCCATCATTGTCAGAGGTGCCATGTTTCATTATTAAAGGATTCCTCAGCTGTCCCAGGAGGGTACCTACACTTTCATTATGTATTATGTATGGTGAGATTATTTTAATAATTTCAACACAAGAGCAAACACTTCACAGCCTCCTTCAAGTCTCACCTTCACTCTTATCCTGGGTTCTATGAGGGAGACAGAGTCCTCACCTCCAGCAACTGCAAAAATACTCTGCATTACTAGGAGTGCTTGTCAGCAACATGATATTCACTGAGGAAGAAACAGAGAAATGGATTCACATGCTGATACTCCAGCACTGGATTCATTCCATCATTTTACAGTGAGTGTTGCATCCACTGGAGAGACACAACTCTTATTGAAAGCATTCTCTTTGCAAGGGAAAACAATGAAAGGCTTTTGCTGAGAGTAAATTCTTTCTTTTTAAATATGCAGACTTCATTATTATTACCTTGAGCTTTAAAATGCAAATATTTCAGAAAAGGGTTTCTAGCTTTCAAGATTCACAACAAATATTCCTCGTTTTTAATGTGTTCTATGTAAATAATATTTGTACCAAACCACAGGTATAAGTAGTTACTATATACATCTTAATAAAAACCTCTGAGAAAAATTACAAAAACGGTTGTAAGAATATGCTTTTAAAAGTTTTTTCCAATATTTGATTTTAAAAACTTGACTTTTTAATGATAACTGCTAATGAAAAACTTGAGCCTGCAATAGTGCAAATGCAAATGAGAAAGGACAGTTCCTACCCTGATTTACGGTGTATGAACCTGTTGCTTTGTGCACATTACAACTGGCATAAAATGAAATAAAGTGATGATGGTACACACCTGGTAGCAACTCCTGCTAGACTGAAGCCCAGCCAGACTGGTTTAGGCTCCTGGCGGCTATTGGAGTTTCCAGTACTTTTTGTACGCATGTTATTGTGTGGTTTGCCATTGATTAGGTGTCATAAAAGCCCTGACTTTGCTATCTGCTTCCACTGAAGAGGAAATCAGTGGGAACTACCCAGACTTGCTATGGATTTATTATACTTTCACTGAACTGCAAACACATCTATTGTTAATGGAGGAGCAGTCACATTCTCGCCAAATACAGGTACCAAAACATTCATTATTTTGATTATTCTGTGTTTTGATCATTTCTATCGCACACCAAGAGCAGCAAGGTGGCTTTCAGAGGACAAAAGGAGAGACAGGCTTTCTTTGTGTGCATTCCTGTTTGTTTGCTTGCTTCTTAAGCAGATAATATTGCCTCTCCACTAAACCTATTTATAATCAAGGCTTCAGTCTTGCTTTCCTCTTGGGTTTTTTTGGAGGGGTGGGAGTTGTTGGGTTTTTTCCCCATGAATGGACTGCCAGGGGGAGCTGAGCCTGGGAGATAAATATATCAGCTGCAGTAACTCTTGAGCAGAGCTGAGGCTTGGCACAGCGCTCTCTTTCACGCTGCTGTATGCATGATAAAAAGGATTTTTTTCTGGTGAAGATGCTTTAGGAGAAAATGTTCTAAGCATGGTGCACAGTGGAGAGAGAGAGGGAGAGAGACAAAGTCTGGAAAAGAAGGCAGGAGCACTTTGTGCCGTAAGAAAAGATTTAAGCTTGTCAGAATGAAAGACAAGCATTTTCAAAGTGCATAATTTCCCGAGAATTACATGGGATGTGGGTGGCTTCAAGGCTACAGCTCCTGCTCTGCCACATATAGGTTTCAAGGTCAGAGTCTAATTTTATCCTGTGATATAACAGCCTGTGCTGGAAGCTGCTGAGACAAGTCTGAACGCCTGTCGCCCCAAGTGATTAGCGCCTTGCTTTCCTTGTTTCTCTGAAGCTGAGGACAGGGTGAGAACGGGGCAATTTGAGATCACTCCATGACTTCCACGTCCACAAGTGACACAGTGGCAGCCACAAACACTGCTCCAAGCTGCAGCACAGCTTCCACTGCTAGCTTTTAAGGTGAACTGAAGGTGCTGGAGGGGAAGGAAATTTCTGAAAGCAGAAATTCCTGTGGTGGGCACAAGCTGTGGAAGATGCCGGTTTCTTTTTCCAGTTAACCCACAGAAGCCTCAGCTTGAATATTAACGACTTCAGGGCAGGAACCAGAAGTGCAAGGCAAGGAGGGAACATCAGCAATGATTCTGTGCTCATGAATTCAAGGGTTCATCTCCGATGAGCTTGGCAGGAGCCCGGGAGAAGCACTGGGATGAAATCTGACTTCAAGCAAACAACCAAAAAAAGGAAAGGATGGAAAATGCAAACGAAAAGTTAGTGAGACAGACCTTGAGGAACCTGATATGGATTAACACTTTTGATGCCTGTTCCTCACAGAGGAAAGGAGGGAGGATCACAGGGCTGAATAGTTGTGACCTCTGGGAACTGGTCCATCAGAGCTCCTGGGATGGGCTCCTGAGATGAGGGCAGACAGAGATCTACGCCTAAGCGGTTCCTGCCTTGCAGCAAGCACAGGGCTAAGTGACTTTCTGCAATATCTGCCAGTCCCGCTATCCAATCATTTCACAAATCCCCCCTAACGTATATATTGGCATCTGCAATGCATCCCAAAGAGAGAGGAAGGGAGGGAGGAAGGGAGGAAGGGAGGAAGGAAGGAAGGAAGGAAGGAAGGAAGGAAGGAAGGAAGGAAGGCAGGAAGGAAGGCAGGAAGGCAGGAAGGCAGGAAGGAAGGAAGGAAGGAAGGAAGGAAGGAAGGAAGGCTTCTTCCTTTGTTACTTTTCCTATAAACAACAGAGGCATCTGCCAAAAATGAACACAATTTTTGTGGGTTTGGTTTTTTTCCCCCACAAAAATATACCTACAGATCACAGAAAATGTTGGAGAGCCAATCACATCTCTACAGGCCAGGGCCACTGCTCTGCCATTATCAGACAGAAAACGTCAGGTTTTGCTGTCACCACGATGTTCCAGGGCAGGCTCAAATCATGGATAAAGAGAAGGGCAAATTCCGGCCGTGGTCCCTTCCCAGTGAAGTGCAGTCCATCAGGAGACGGCTGCTGTGAGCACCCACACCTGCTGCTCAGTCCTGTGCTCGCAGCCCCCAGATTCATACAGGGCTTTTCATACGGTGCAAGCCTTTTCTCTCCTGTGAGCTCACCTGTAGCACTATTAAAGCTGTTTCCTAATGACAAGCTCAGAGACAGATTTTTCCTTGCCTAAGCAAGAGCACTGCCAATTCCACCCATTAAAAGTATTGACTGCCACAGGGTGACGTGTGGAGCGGTGAGACCACAGAGCTGCAAATTGTAAAAGACAAATTAAGTCCCCACTGACAGTTCTGAGCAGCAGCACGAAGAGAGCTGTTGCTGCCAGCAGAAGGCTTTGTAAGACTTTGCTAGATTGAAAACAAAAACAACACATGGCAACAGTGACCTTTGGGCTGAGGAAGAGCCAAGGATGAAGGCATTGCACCTGTAAGGGCCAGAGGAGGTGCAGGATGATGCTGTGGGAGCACCAGTGGTGCCAAGAGCTGTTCAGCCACCTCTCATTTCTGCAGCACGGATGACAGAGAGCAGTTCAGTTCTTTGTCTCTCACTGAGCACACACCAGACCCTCAAGTTAGACAACCAGGGCCACTGCAAACACTAAAGCATCTGGCAACTGTAAACCATAAATCTTCCTCTGAAGCACTCTGTTAAAGCAATAAATTCACTATCTTTCCTACACAGCCTACATTTATTTTGCCTTGTACCTTGCCTTGTATTTAGCTGCATTAAAATCAGCTTATTCTACACCAGTCCAGTGCTGACTATAAAGTATACTGCTGATGATTATAAATTCTTCATGATGTTTTTTTCAAAGTAGGAAAGATCCACAAAGCTGGTAGAG
The DNA here is from genome assembly GCA_013397755.1 of Cnemophilus loriae. Classification (NCBI taxonomy): domain Eukaryota; kingdom Metazoa; phylum Chordata; class Aves; order Passeriformes; family Corvidae; genus Cnemophilus; species Cnemophilus loriae. Next base: position 253,869 of record VZTF01001111.1, on the reverse strand, counting down.
ACTCTCCTACAATCCTTTTACCTTAATCAATCAAGTTTACTATAAACCTGTTATAAACTTGTTATGAAGAAAACAATCAGAAAACCAGTATCAGATTTGTCTGACAAGGTTATCTTGCCCTCCTTTAATATTTTATTCGTTATGAAGTAGGATTTGAAATAATGATGCCTTCAAGGTACCTTCACCTCTAGCAGATGGCAGAAGTCACAAGGCAAGAGCTGTAATTAGAAAATCAATGGCAGTCTCATCATTTATTGCCTTCTTCATCAGTGCTGGAGAGAAAAAGAGGGGGGTCTGTTTGTTGGTGCTGAGGGTACCCATTTTCCAATTTGATGCTCCTTGTCCCTGGCCTCCACAGAGAATGGTCACATCTCCCTTGAGTTGTTTCGGAAGTCTCCAAAGTGCTCAGTTTTTTCCAGGACCAAGGAAAGGGGAAGATGTGTCACTTTGCCTGCTAATAAATCCCGAATTGCTTTTCTTTAATGCCTTTGGAGCTGATTCATGAAGATTGGCAGGGAAAGGGCACTAACAGTGGGATTGTGCCTTTTGCATCCCCCTGACGAGCCACCAGACTCAGCTCAGAATCTCCCTAACACTATGAGGAGTGCATGCAGAAACCCTGCACTCCGACGAATGCTCCGTGTGCATATGGGTCAGACCAATTTTAATTACATGATTCTTTGTTTTTCGTCTCAGATTCCCAGACTTATGCAGTACATGCTGCAGAGCTGGTTCATGATTTATACATTTAGAAGGAGCTCTATTCATAAACCATAAGGATAAGGTTTATGCTTCAGGCCTGCTTCCTAGAGTATCCAGTTTTTAGAGGCAACACGGAAAGCTCAGGAATGAGCAGCACCTCGCCAAGCTTTTCAGCAAGGGCTGAGACCAGCTGGCCTGGCTCAAAAAGGATGCAGAAGCACCCAGAGCAGCAGCTGCACTTTGGCTGCAGCTGGCCCCAGCCCCAGGCTCCAGCATCTCCTCTTTTTGCAACCTGTGGGCAGGACCTCATTGCAGTGCAGCCTGGAGGGGTGGGAAACCAGCCCAGAAAAGGGGCACCAGCTAGCAAAGAGAGCATCCTGTAAGTAACAAGGCAAATGGTGCAGGGGTACAGGCAGCATTCATTCAGGAGCAATTCTGGAAACACCCCACAGAGCAGATAATGCCAGGGAAGAGCATTTTCCTTTAATGGCCCCTTCATTTCTCTTTTATTGCATCTGAAGTATGCAGTTAAAGGAAAAACATTTGAAGCCATAAACAACCACAAACAAACAGCCTGGCATCTCCTGAAATACGCTGCAGGACTGGACACAGGCAATTTTAGGAGGGAACAGGGTGGTGGCATAAAGGAATAGTATTGATGGTCCCATGCTGGGGGAAATCTCATCCTCCCCTGGGATGTCTGAATGAAAATCCCACACTGTACTCCTCATCACTTGCTCTGCTCTTGGATACTTGCCTGCTGGTTCCATGGGCATCAGTCCCCAGGGATCATGGTGCTCCTGGGGGAAGCAGAGGTGGTGGATACACGCAGGGCCTGCAGTGGGACAGTCCTGCAGCAGCACCACGTGTTGCAGGTGCTAGAGATGTGCCAAGATGAGCCAAGACAAGGTTTGTGCCACTGCACTGCAGCATAGGGAATCCAATCAGTAGAATTCCACCCCCATGGACAGTAACAATGCGGTAATGTCAGAGAATCCCTAACTGAACTGCCTCTCACGGGGAAAATCTTAGCCCTATATCTGAAATACCAAGGAAAATGATCTTTATTTTTTAGGAACTAATAAGGTACTAATAATGGGTAAACCCCACAGCGTGCAGGATGATACAGAGCCCACCTAAGGGGTTTGGATACCTGCTCCAAGCAGTACCTGAAGCAAAGCTGCAGGATGGGAGCAGCCTGTGTTGCAGATTCTACAGGACAGCATCACTAAGTCTCAATGGGATAAGTAAGCTCCAAAAGTGAAAGATTTCAGATGAGACTCTCAGTTTCAGAAAGAGTCCATGCTGAGCTCACTTGCTACTTGCAAAATCTCATATCTAGCAAAAACATGATAAGCAATTTCTCTGCCGACACACGAGGAACTCTGATGCAGGTGAGGCAGACCTGTTCTCTACAGCTCCAGCACATGCACCTTCCGGACAGATCATACCAACTACAGAGCCAGAAAAAGCTTTTGATTTGAGGAAATTAAGGCTTGGCTCTGCTGTGCTAATGAGCAGTCATTATTCGAAGCATCAAAGCCAAAGGAGGGAGATCCTGGAGCAGGGTGAAAACACAAAGAGGTATCAGGGAGAAGCACAATTGCCTTCCCTTCAGAATCAGGGTACTCTCACACTAAGGCTGCCACAGTATATCCTGCAAAGGAGCTGAAATGAGAGTTGCTGTTGAAGGTGATGAGGAAGTGGATGAGCTGGAGATGGAACAGCTACAACTCAGCATTTCCTATTCCCTGGCTCAGCTCTGCCTTGAGCAGAGGATCTCACCAATTCCAGGCAGTGGGAGAGGCTACAACTGGCAGGACTGAGCATGGGGGTATAATTGGGGTCGTCTTGGGGCTGTGAAGTTTGATATTCTCCTACTTTTCAGCTGCACTCTCTTCATCTAATCTGTGTAGGCTTTTCCTGCTACATCTTCACATTTCAGCAGCACTCCCAACAACGGGCAAGTATCTGATACCCAAAAATCCTTCTCCCTCCTACCCTTTTCTGAGAGAGCCCATCCACCTACATTATTAAAACCTACTGATTTTTAAAAGAGCTTCATAAATCCAAGAAGGGAGTAAACAGTGTAATTAGCAAGCAAATTGCACATTGCAACATGATGAAGAGTAAATAGGAGAGGGGTAACTTGTTGAGATCAGCAAATGAGTCTCCCATTGGAGCAGGCTACATAAACAACTACTCAGAAACTTATTACATCTGCATGAGTCACCAGTGGCTTGAAAGCTGCAAAAAAAGGTAAGAGTTCACTGAATCCTAATCGGCAACTAACATTCGATTAGCCTCAGAACTAGTATAACAACTTGTCTTGGTTTGAAAAGCGGGCATCTGCTAAGGAAGGCAGGAACCTCCCTTGGAATGGAAAATATGACCCCCTCCCCTCCAGATTATTATAACTTTGAAATTAAGGGGCTTTCAGGCAAATATATGGAGAAAGGAATAACAGTTCTTTACTCATGTGTATGCGTATAGCAAGGCACACAAACACCAACCCCGGCAGCAGCGACGCCCAGAGCCAGAGCCCAGGGACAGCCTTCCCTCGGCTGCAGGCACCTTCCCTGCGCTGCAGTTCCGCTCACAGCCGCCAGGGGCGCTGCTGGCTCCCGGCCGGGCAGGGCCCGTGCGCTGATTCCCCCGCGCCTGCAGGGGGCGCTGTGGCGCGAGCTCGGCCGCGGCTCCCTCACGCGGTGATGGCGGGCGGGCTGGATGGGGAAATGGGCTGCAGCAGGAACCCCGAGCGGAGCTGGGACGGCAGGGAGGAGCAGACTCCAGACTAGCAAACGAAACGTATCAGAAACTCCGCAGCTGTAGCAGGCCCCGCGGGGGTGTCCCAGCTGGCAGGGGGTGTGGGGTTACAGTGTAGTGAAAAACCCGGAGCTGTGGCAGAGGAAGGGCGGGGCTGGGCAGCGGCAGCCCGGCTCCCGAACACGGCCGGGAGAGGCTCCCTTGGAGGGGGAAGGGGGCTCAGGGTTTTCCCTGAGGCACCCGAGTAGATGGTGAGGGTCCCTTCCAGTGAGATCGGGTGTTAATAAGGTCCCAGTTCGATGGCCACTCCCATGAGCAGAGCTCCACTCACGGTAGAAGAAGACAGCAGGAGACAGAACGCTGTAGGGATGGCGAGTTCTCCCCACAGCGACCGCAGCCTGTCTCTCCTCTGACGCCAACAGTGAGAGAGCGAGGAGCTGCGCCCAGCCCCTTCCCCCAGCCCAAATCTTGTGGTGTCTTTGCCCCTCCAAGAGAAACCCATCAGTGAGAGTAGCCAGCCGCACCCTTTCTGTGAACCACAGCAACTTCTTGTCTCTCTTAAGTACAGGTCAGTATTGTGTCTTAGCTACAGATGCAAGAAAATTCCCTGAGAAAGAAAATGAAAGGAGCAATCCTAACCTCCAAGACAACTACACATGTATAAACAATGCTGCTTTCCTATAAAGTGTGTAGAAAGATGTTAAATAACACCTACTGCTGGTTTTATTTAGCTGGATGCTGTAAAATAATGCCAAAGTAGGAAAAAAACATAAAATCCCAAACAATCCAAAATACTGATTTCCAGTGCCCAAGAGTCAGTAACCAAGGACATGAAACAGGTTAATAATAACATTTAGTGTAGACATGCATTACACCGCTGGTTGTCCAGCCAGCAACACCTAATTGAACTAAAATTATTCACTCTGCATATCTAATTAGAAGTCACGGTCTCAAGGCTGTGATACAATCAGTCACTCAGCATTAGGCTTTTACATGAGACATAGCTGATGACACTCACTTGTGCGGGGCATGGAGGAAATGCCAGCGCTGGACCCGCAGCTCTGGTTTGCAGCAGATATTACCGTTTATGATGGCCTTGATCTTTTAGTTGTACATTTACAGACCCTACTGCTGTGCACAGACATCCCACACTAAATCTATCAGAAAACATTACCCAGTATAGCTCTTGGCAACACCAACTCCGCTGTGTCAACCAGCCAAAACAGGGCTCTAAACAAGGAGAACAAGTCAGATCATATGTTTTGCTAATTATGCATAAGAAGAAGATGTAAACAAGCTCCATTAAGATTATTATGCATGAGTGCATGTTTTTGCACAATTCGCAAATTACCTATAACTGCTTTTCTCAGATAAATAAGGTTGGAATCATATAGCTGACATTTTTTGCCAAAGACTGTGACTTCACCGCAGCTTTCAGAGAAATTACCCTGAGATCTACGGTCTTATTAACACATGACCCTGATATTGTCTGATGAGACTTGATTATCATCCTAGTCTGGTGGCTGAAAAGAGTCCTTTTCTTGACCCAGAAGCCTCAGAGCAGAAGCAATATGTCTCTGAACTGAATCTGAGTCTGAAAGAAACTGTCCCAGCTGTGTATGAGCATGGATAGCCCTGTTCTGTCTAGGAGGAAAGCTGGGTCAACAGGACGAACATATAGGATATCTTTCTTTTCTGATTCAAGTCAATCTTATACAAAATGGGGATGCTAAAACAGACAAAATTACTAGAAGGCATTGATACATATTCCCTGATCACACCAAGTTCACCATGCTCCTGCAGAGAGATGCATGGAGAGTCTGGGGGATCAGGACAAAAAAATAGGTTTCCTGCAAGCATCATCTCCACATCCTGAACAAACACAGCTCCAAATGCTTAAAGCCATGGCCTCTCCCTAGGTCTTAGATCACAATGAACATGTTGCTTGGCAATACCATTCTGTTTTTAAAGCCTTCCATTCCCCAGCACTTCTGGCTTCACTCCTAACTGCATGCCCGCTTGGGATTTCCGTTGAAAAATGTTGGGAAGCAACAGCACTCAATTTCTCGGTTCTTTTTTACTTCTTAACAGTGCATAATCAGATCAGGGCAGACTTGTGACTCTTTAAATTAACCATATTATTATTTTGATGCTGTTTTCTTCTGGATCGTTAGTTAACAGGAATGCCTTTCTAACCCCATGTTACTCTGCTAATTGCTTCAGTTGTACCTACTGAGCACTGGCCCACTGTCCAACACTGGAATGAACAAATTCGATATGAAGAGATTGCCTGTTTTTCTATAGTATCTCCTGGCAGAGATAGAATGAAAATACCTCCCTGAGATGAGGGTAACACAGGACAAGTCCATCGTTTCAGCCAACACTGCAGACAGCTTTGCTGGAGGAGAGCAGCAATCAGCTTCTTTTCCTGACTGGGCTCTACACAAGCAGGAATTCTTACCTAACATTTCTTAGATTTATAAATCCCTGAATGACCTTCATGGATCTCTTTAAAATAGTTTTGAAGCACTGCCAGGTTCACCAATCTTGCATCATTTGCGAAATGATGCTGAGAGCCTTTGCTTAAATCGGTGGTGGGGTAAGAGCACCTTGTCCCAGCAGCTCTCTTCACACCTGAAGGGTTTTAAAAAGGTAATTTAAGGATTTCTGCAGAAATTTCATCCGTCTTCCAAAAGCAGCCATTATGAAGGACACAACTCCTGTAACACTGAGGGCCTTGTGGACTGGAGGGCAGAGCAAAAGTCTGGAAGAACCCAATAAGACCTGGGTTTTAACCCAAAATTAACCCACACGTCCATGAGCTGCTGCTACCATTGAGTCACAGCGGGCGCGTGCTTTCCTATGGATGTGGTCTGGCATTTAGCTTCCAAATCGAGCTTGCTCAGGGGCTCCTGCTTGTGCAAAACTGTGCCCAGACCACAAATTAAGGTTGGCCAGTGGCATCATGTTCTCCTTGACTATGACATTCATAGCCTTTAACTACAGGTATTTAGAATTATATTAATGTCTCCTATATTATGTAAGGCAGATTAGAGTTCTGTTCCATTTAATCTTGCTCATCCATCATTTATTTAACTTTGCATATTGTCATTCAAAGCAAGTATTTTGAAATCAAAGCTCCATTAAACCTATTTAATTATCTGTTGTTCTGGGTAACTGTTATCAGTGGGTGCAATAGCTTTTATTAACGGAAATAGAACATTACGAAAACGAAAAATATGTGGTTGTTAACCTTGGAGCATCCCCAGGTTCTCATTTTAAAGCAGCTCAGGCATTAATCCTACAACTTATAAATAAATTATTACTAAAAAAAGACTAGGAAAAGTTGTAGAAACAGACAACTAAGCAATGTCTTCCATCATCGATTCTGCTTTTTTAAGCAGGTAGATCTTTTTTTTCATGCAGCGCACAGAAAGGCTTTGATGTTTTATGTAATGCTGTCGCTCACTGAAAGGCAACTTGAAGTTCAGTATAAAATTCAGACTGCACAGAGAGCCCAACTTCACAGCTCCTGCTCTCCTATTTGTGAAATGCTTTATATTTAAGAGTATTTATACTGCTTGAAAACTATGTTCAGAAGAGACATATTGGTGGTGACTCTGTCTTAATCACTTTGTAATTAGATGTGCATTTAGTAACTTCAAAGTAAGGCGAAATATTGGTCTATTTCTGTACTATTCTTACTCTATGTCATGCTTGTAAAAACTTCAAAGTGTCTAAAAACACAGTCTGATTTCATACATAATTAGGTATGGAACTGATACTTCCAAACAGCAGCCTAAGACAATAGCAACCCACTTTCCAGCCCTTGGCAAGAAACAAATCGAGACAGAGACAACAGCAAGTATAGCTGACACCTGAAAGCACCTCCCTGCTTTCTGGAGTGAGAAAGCTTAGGATCAGACAACCCATGCGGTCTGTGTATCTTCAAATTTCTCATTTGTGCCAGGAAGTTATCTAGGAAATGTTATAGACTGAAATATATGAACTGGTCAGAGATAGGTGGCTAGATCCAGAAACACGCTTGAAGCAGGGAGTTGCAGAAAAGTAACAGGCTCTAAGGAAAGATGCCCAACTCTCCAGGGGCCAAAGATACCTGGTACAGGATCACAGAAAGTAGCCAGTAACAAGGCTAAATCGCAAGACTGACTGTGAAATTCCACTATGCTTAGATACAGTCGTTAGCTTTATCCGGGGACAAGTTTAATCCAGGCTTCCTTGTAATCCTTTTCCTGTTGCTGACCAATACCACCTCCCCCAAATAGCCCAAATCACTCATCATGGACAGCAGTGCTTGCACAGCACAGCCTGCCATCCCCTCAGCAGTTCTCTGGTGCAGGAATCAATGCAAACTCCTATTTAGGCATATCTTTTTCTGTTATTCCGCTGCCACAGTGCAGAGAACCAAAAAATACCCTTGAAGAGATGCACGTATGAGATTAGATGACTTACAGGCAGCACGAACAACAGATGTACGTGGGTATTGACTACCTTTCTTGCTCCAAGTAATTACTGCAGGCTACAGTGAAGAAGCTGCAATCTCCCAAACACCTTCAGTCACATCTCGTTGGCCTCCAGCCAGATCATCCCACAAGAATCTTTTCAATGACACAATCCTATTAAAACCAATTTGGTTTCATGATGGTGATGAATCTGTCCTCTGACTAACCTTACTATTTGCTTGCTTGCTTTGTGAAGAGCCAGATCAGACAGCTTCAGATTTATCCATACATTTTCTGTGTTTTGTTAATCACCCTATTGCTTTATTGATGTTCCCATATTGGACAATCACCTTCATCTGAAGAACACTTGCCATTTGTCGATACTGGGGAGGCTGGACGTTTGTGATAAGTCTGACTAGGGGAACAGCATTTCTGTTGTTCTGTCAGAATGTAACGATCAGCTGTAAAACAACAGGATGAAAACAAGTGGGAAACAAAATAAAATGCTATGTGTTTTCATCCATGGGAAATCATGCCTGACCAACAGTACATGATTCCTTACAAGAAAGCTTCCTTGTTGGACTGAGGAAACACACTTGTCCTCACCTATCCAGAGCATGGCAGTCAGTGAAATCTCCTTAAGTGAGCTACTGCTTGAAGACGGAGTGCCTGGGAATTAGGAGCAGGAACCAGCTCTGTTGGGATTACCAGCAGGCTGTGCTGAACTGAGACTTCTCAGAGCAAGGGCATTATCAGTGATGACAATCCTGTTCCCGGTTGTCATTAAAGATCCTGGTCCATGAAGCAGCTGTGGTGTTCAAGGAATATGCCAGGCTCATGTTCAAGGCAAGAGCTGTCTTACAGAGGGAGACATAACATCAAACCTGTGTAAAACTGCACTGTATTACCAGGCTTTTCTTTTTCTTTTTCTAAAACCTTGAGGAAGGTCAGGCTGAGAGTCAGAGAAAAGGTGATGAAATCAGAGGGACTGGTAGAGATAAAACAGAGAATGCCTTGCAAAGAGGCACAGCTCTGCTCTACATCGAGCAGGTCATCACTGACCCAGGCCACGTGAAGGAAGAATAAAAAATGTACTTCAGCTCCTGAAGACTCAAGATCTGGGGAGGAAAAAAGCAATCAACAGTGCAATTTGATTCTAATTCTGAAACTTTTGAAGTCTGCTGCAGTGAAATAGTTCATAATGAAGCAATTTCTACCACCACGCGAAGAGGAGAGATGTATGGGCCAGGAACAAATCAAAAGCCACTCTACCAGAACCATTGCTCTCGAAGAGCCATCAGAATTGCTGCTGAAGTGTCTTCAGTGCATGTGACTTCGCATTCAATCACTGCCCAGGCTGATGCCAGGCTAACCAGCCCTGCACAGGTCCGTGTATTGCTGCTGTTGAGGCTGAGCCTGGGGCCCAGGTGACTTTTGAGCTTCTCTGTGCAGGACAAGGAGTATGAGATGCTCTCATTTGCCTCCCAGAAACATTTCACCTCTAAATAATCAAGCAGTGGAGGAAAAAGGGGTTTTAAAATGCCAGATGCTGAAGCCTATGTCTTCAAGGGCTCTCTCTCACAGGGTGCGCCAAAAAGGCTCAGTTGGTACAAAGGGTTTGGTCCATACAGGGTTGACAGCAACTCCTGCACCAAGCCAGGAGGCCCTGCAGTGACCTGCCTGTGGTCACCAAACCCTTGGAAGTTTGCAGGATTTCCTCAGCTCAGCTAGGACAGGGGTGAGGAGGAGCAGTGGCACAGCCAGGACAGGCACCTGGGGCTGAGGCTGGTCCTGCCCCAGTGCCAGGAAGGCTCAGCCGGGGCAGCTGCTGGACCAGAGCACCACAGTGAGACAAGCTTAGCGCTCACCCTAACGAGCTACCCTATTACAGAAACAAACCTCGTTAATTTTAATGCTCTCCCATTTGTGCTGGAGTCATTGTGCTCCCAGACTCCATTCACCTGACAGTGTCCACTGAGACAAACAGCAGCTCATTCCTAAAGCAGCAGCACCTCTGTGCCCCTATGAGCCCTGGGCTGGGGGACCAAAGCTCAGACAGGAGCTCCCTGACTCCCAGATGCAGCGTGGGGGATGCAGACACCCTGCTCACTGCCACTGCAGGACTTCCCCAGAGCAGGATTAGTGCCTGGCTGAGGGGAGGTGATGGTTTTGCCTCCAAAACCATCCCAATCCCTCTGCAACTTCAAGGCGAGCTGAGAGACCTAAGCAGGATCCCAAACTACAGCAATCTGGGGCACAGAGACTCCTGGGCTCTTCCAAGGGCAGGCAGAGCCACCCAGCCTCTCTCATCTGGTAGAGAACATCTGCTCGTCAGAAACTGCAGTTTTCACAGAGAAAAAGAAGACAAACAGGTGTCATTTTTCACTCTTTCCCACTGAATTTTTAAACTGAAAATACCACAATTTTCAAAGAAGGCCAAAAAGAAAAAAAATTAGAAGACATGGCATAAACAGAAATTAATATAAGTATTTCCACAGGATTTTTTAAGCATGAAAACCTTTTTATAAGTATCTATGGAAAGATTACTCCTATTTTGGATCAGCTGTGGAGTCAGCATCGAGCAACAGATTTTGCTGAGCATCTGCTCCTCTGGAAACATTTCCCAGGATAGAAAGCAAAACACCCAGAACTTCTCAGCACACTCAATTTGCTAATTTTGTCCAAGGAAATCTACCATCCAAACTGATCCCTTCATGTCCTAGACAGAGCAGTCCCAAGGCAGACCAGCAGCACTGCAGACACTTCGGTCACCCATCAGCCCTTCCTGAGGCTGCACTGCAGTGTTTGTACAACACACTGCACATGCAATCCAGAGCCTTTCCCTTGCCAAATACACGTTTTTATCCATTTCAATGCTGCTCCTCCCTGCAGCCCCTAAGCAGTAATGAGTGGCTGAAACACAGGCAGCAACAAAGCCACTCTCAAGGTGTTGGGGAGCACTGAACTGCCTGGAGAGCACTGGTGGGATGTGAACTCCTCCTTGGAACAAAAGTGGAGACAAATTCAGGGAACTTTTTCCTGCTGCCCGGATGTGTTCAGCACAGCAGGCAGCTGTGCTGAACTGGGGCTATCCTGAAAGAAAATCCATAAGATAGCATGGAGAACAAGACCCTGGAGAGAGGGTGGAACAAACTGTGTAGCTGTGGATGCTGACTAATGAACACAGATTCATTATCTAACTAATGTTCAATAGTGTTAAAGCACAAGGCCTGTCCCATTCCACAAGCCAGATGCGGCAGCATCTCCCTTCAGACCCTGCAGCACCCAGGTGCACATGTAAAGGCTTTTCTTCGAGGGAATTACTAGCAAAACCAGCAATTTCTACCATCCAGATGGAATAGTAATTTTAAATAATAAATTTAAATAGTGGAACTAATGTGATTTAACCACAGGTCTCTGTTTTCCCCCTCCTCTGGATAAAGCCCTTGTACTATAATTTATTTATTAACATAAGGCCTTATTGCAATTGGGATTAACCTCCTTGTAATCCTTTTCCTATTGCTGACCAAAACCACCTCCCCCAAATAGCCCAAATCACTCATTTATTTCCTGACAACATGCATATAGCAGAGCAGCACTCACTCCTAGTAATTCCAGTTAAATCAATGGAAACACCCAGAAAATAATTTAGTCTCAGCAGTTAGTTCATTTTCAGCCAGACTAGATGAGTGACAGTGTGGTTCCACACTTGGTTGGTTGATCGGATTTTAATAAATATATTGTCTGGAGCTGAGCAATCATCCACCACCTGGACTCTTAGCAGAGTATTGATGGATTTTTGGTCCAACCCTAAATCTGCTCAGGGCAGAAGTACCATTTTTATTGATTTTGGAAGGTGTTGGTCAGGGCTTACCTCCCAGAGGCTGTGCTGCCCCAGGCACAGGGAATGGGATTTGGAGCAGGTCCACTCACCAGCCTGGGTGAAAGCAAGCACCCATCAGTCTCAGCTATCACTCTGCAGAACAGGAGCTCCACTTAAAAACTCAATTGATTAGGGATTATACAAGCATACTTTCATTTTTTGTATTTTTGCCAAAATTAACTCTGTAAAGTGTCGATGCTACAGCAGAGCTCTGCAAAGCAGGATATTTGTAAAGCTGTTTTAAAGATTTTAAAAATTGGGAAAGTGAGTTTAAAAAAGCGAGCTTCAGATGAAAACTTTAAAGCCAGTTTGCCAGCTAAATAGTACAAGGAGAAAAAACAAAAATAAAGTTATCAGGCTTTTAATACTACATTTACCAGACAAGCTAAATATAGCAGCATTAGACTAAAGCATTGTCTTTAGCAGGCTTAAGTTTCAACAATTCATTTGCTGATTAGCATCTACATGAAATCACTCAGCACCTTGATTTTTGGAAACAAAGACAAATAGTGAATTTTTATCTGTTTGAAGAAACCCAAATCACAGTGGGCTAAACATAGAAAAGGAGAGCGATAACGGAGAATGATGTAAAACCTAATTAAAGACCTCTGGCTGCCGCAGAATTGAAAACCAATTAAAAACCTCTTTTTGCCTAGGAAAGTCCCAGAAGAAATTCCTAAATCTTAATTTGCTTCTGTCCTTATCTGCGCTGTGACAGGTCTCTGAAGCCTCCTCAGCCACGCCAGGAAGATAAGAGGGCAGTGAGCAGAGGCACGCAGGGTCTGCCTCCCTCTCCACGGGCAGAGCCGCCGGGACCGCGATCTTTAATTACGGAGCACAATCGGATGCTCCGTTAGAGAAAGGGCTTTTAAAGCCCCGTTTAAAACCTGATACGCCAGCCTCAATACCTCGCTGCCGAGTACAGCCCTGGTAGAGGATGAAGGATGATGCTCAGCCCAGGCCATACCTCGAACCCACCTACTCCTGCCAGCACTTCCAGATGCATCCCTGGACGGCTTGGGCTGTCTCCCGTCCTGCTGCACGGGAGTAGTGCCTTGGCACTTTGCCAGGCACTTGATATCATTTTGTTTTATTGCTCTAGGGAATTATCAAGGACAGAAGCTGGGAACACTCAGAAAGACTTTTTACAGGTTTATACTTAATGTAAAAATCTAATTTAAATCCTTAGCAGCCTTTCCTTTTTATGAAATTAACATGTAATTCCTTCCTTGCTACTTGAATGAATTCATATCTGTGGTCAGCCAGGGAAGATGAAATTAGAAATTACAATTCTGGGGTGTCATACCTCATATGAGTAATTAAAACCATGGATTTTGACATTGATTTATTTTCTTTATTACCACTTTTTATTGCCTATGACAACATCACTGTGACCTGAGGTTTGAGATTCACAACCACGACAAGTGCAAAGGGAACCAGAGGGCTCAGCTCTGCTCTCAGTTCCAGCACTGCGAAGGTGCAGCCTGCCCGCTGTGTGCCCACAGTAGCTGTCCTCCCTAGTATTGCCGACACACAGATCAGAAATCCCAGACTATTGAGAAGATCCAAATCATGATTTGGGAGCTGGTGCCATGCCAGAGGGGGAGCATCCACAGGCGGAGGGCATGCTGCCTGATGTGCTCATCACCTGAGACATTCTCACAAAGATTTCAAAGAACCTTTTCTCCTGCACATCTTTCCCTTTTGTTGAATGCTCCCTTTCCCCTGCTACTGCTGTCCTTTTCCCTTCACTTTTTTAGATTTCTGACATATTCTGTTTTTTCCTTCCCACCAAGGCTCAATCTCGCCTCCCACTGCAGAGCTGCACAGCTGGGTCAGCTCTCCCTGCTGCAGGCAGCAGATGACCCTGCTCACACCATCCCTCTCACGAGCTCTGGTCTTCTCACCTGAAGAAGGAGAATTAAAATTATCTTAGCAAAACCCTACACAATGATGGATGACTGATCACTGCACTTTCACCCCAGAGATCCCACAGGCATTGCTTGAGCTGGCAGCTTGCTGGGATTTTAGTGATTTAATGTGTACCTATGAGCTTCCCAAAGAGCAGGTTGGGCAGTCCAGGTCCTTTCATCATTTTTGCTGCTGAAGTCCCAGACTCCATCCAAGTCAGCAGCTGCAGAGGAGCAGCCTGTGCCTGTGCAGACACAAAAAAATATCATAGTGCTGGTATTTACCAATAGATTAGCAATGACAAGTGCATCCACCTTAAGCAAAAGGACCACCAGAGCCCTGGAGCAATTGCATAAAGCAAACTCTCACCTTAAGAACATATTGACATTATTTAAAACTCATGCTCCCAGTGACTTTGCTCCCTTTGTTTGTGCCCCTCACGATGGCAGCTGTGGTGGATTGCTGCCTTGAGTCTGTCATCCAGTGATCTCCACGTTCCACTCTCTCCCAGAGCCGGGACTCTTGCTCCCCATGGACAGGGATGAGTGCTTTAATTGCAGCCTCTTCCGCCAGGACTGGGGCCTCAGAGGAACAGAGCTGTTCCTGCCAGGGACAGCTGGGATCCTGAGGCCTCACTCTCTGGAATGCTGGGCCGTGGTGCTCCAGGGCTCTGATGGTCCTTCTGCTGCAGGTAGATGCACTCACCGCCGCTGAGCATTTGCAACCAGCCCTCAAGGATCATTTCCATGACCAAGGGTGATTAGTTGTCTGATCGACTTGCTCACCATGCCAGCGAGTTCTGCTGCTGCACTCCTTACATGAAAAAAGGCAGCTTTAATTTGGGGGAGGCAGCTTTAATCCTGCTGGAGGAGAAAAGCCATCAGGAGTTCATTTAGTGCAGCTCGATGGGAGCGCTGTGTGTCAGCTCTCACGCCATCAGATGCTTAGTGAGAAGCAGCTCCAATTGGGAATTAACCCATTTTGCAGTTACTGTTAAACCTCCGGGTTTAATTATTTTTAAGAAAGTATTTTAATCCCCATTCCTAGGGTTTTTTTCCCAGAGATCTCTTGGCCTTAAAGCAGGTTCATTTCTACAAGGGCAGCTTTAGAGCCTTCTCTGGGATAGGTTGGATCCTGAGCTGAGGGGGCTCCAGGCCATCAGACACATCCAGGTATTCCAAAACCATCAGCCTCAAGGGCTCTTCTACACATGAAAACAGCCTTTGATTTTGCCCCTCCCTCCACCACTGGTACAGCTAAATTTTATTTTCCTTTATGCCAAGCCTTTATTCCTGAACAACAGACTGCCCAGAGAGAAGGATAAAGAGGAACTGTCTAGAGGTTTGTGTATTGTAAGGTCACAGCAGGCCTTTCCTGACGCAAGTCACTAATAGCACGGCTAGACACACTAAATGACATAAAAGTCAAGAGTGGACAGTTAAATATAATTTCAAAGTGATTGTTATCCTACTTGGGAAGGCAACTGGATTTACAATGTCTAATCCTTTGCAAAATGTCTGTATATTAAATAGCAATAGTTAATTCAACCACGTATCCTCTTGGTGACCTCGTTAGTCTATCCCCTTGCTAAAAATACTCTTGGTTTGTCCCTGGGAATACAGTGATTCTCATTAGCAAATCATGGTTACTCTTATTTAATACAACAGCACAGACTAATATACATGAAAAATACATCAAAGAAACTAAACGATGGCTTTCTGCCTTTCTGAGGGGTAAAAACAGTCAGAGCAATCAGTTATTTTCTTGTGAGAATACAAAAGAACCACCAGACCACTACATGCAAAACCCAGCAATAACCCTGTGCTGGTATAAATTAGCCCCTACCCCTCCCTGTGCTCAGACCATGCGTCGTATCCACAGCTACACGCTTTTATTCCCTTTATGGCATGTCCTGGAGGTCCTTGACAGGAGCTGCACCGACCTGGCAGGGTTGTGCCGCCTGGAATCACCACCTCACTGAAGAGCTCTGCACCTGTGTCAGGCTCAGTTCTTAAACGTTTAAGTCACAGATTTCCAATGTCTCTCCATCACAAGATGCTGGCACATCTGGCAGAAGGCAGTTTCTTGTTGAATTTTTCCATGCTGTCACATCATGCCTGCAGAAGTTCTCCAGCCTGTGAGATGCAGCACGAGCCCTGCATTGCCCTTCCACATAAAGGCTCAATTTGCTAAAAAAATATATGTTTACAGAAGTGTTAAAGCAAACAACTGGGAATTTTTAAGACTATACATAGCACTTCCCATGAGCGTGCTGGTCACAGGGCTGGTCAGGATCTCCCTTTCTCCCTGTCTGTCCATCACCCAACCCAAAAGGACAGCTCAGCAAGGAATAGCTGGTAACACCAGAGGCAACCCAAAATTGCTGAATCCAGCCCCTGTCACAGCTGGAAGCAGATCCTGAGGGAGAGATGCTCCCTTGCCTAGAGGGATTAAGCTCTCAGGTACCAGCAGCTTTGCTAAAGGGCATTTAAAGACCTGAGTGCTTCCCTGGCCTCCACCATCCTTAAGCATCAAAACCCTAAGGACCTTCCAAACGGGCTGAAAGAGAAGCAGTATTTTTCCTAATATTTCTTTTTAAATCACTGTAGCTTTCGTAAAACTCATTTTACCTGTAATTTCATCAGATTGTTTTGGTGAAAACTGTTCGTTCCCTGCTTGGTGATGGCCACAACCAAAACTTGTTCATATGCCTATAGTAGTGTTGGGAACATGCTCCAGATTTGTCTTCTAAGCCTAAAATTATTTGAAATAACTTTCCATCCAGACATGTAAATCTGATCTGTGACCCACACACAAGCATTTCACCTGGTTCCACATTGTTCACTGGAGCTGGAAGGAAGATGGACCTTAAATGAACATAAATCGTAGAATCTGATATTTAACATTGCATCTTCTTCAACTGAGGAAGAACAGTTCCCCTGTTACATCCTTCCTGTTCATCACTTTTTTCAGCTGAGAACACACAATTATTGGTGATAGAAATTCTAAGAAGTAAATAAAATTAGTTCTCATTAGTAACCAAAGTAACTTTTACTGAATAAGTAAACTGTAAATCTTTCCTGTGTGCTTACAGGACGTATTTTCTCTTACATTGTTTGTGATCATTACCAGAGTCCTGCTACTGGGCAAACCTGGTAAATGAAGCACAGAAATATCAGGCATTCTGCAAGGTGTGAACAGGGCAAATGCTGCTGGTGTTGGTTGGTGGGGTTGTACTGTTTGCAAGAACAAGTTGCTACTGAACTGCTGCAGCTCTTTCCAGTGTCTTAATGGTGCAAAAATGGTAAAGCACTTGCTACAGACCCTGAGAAGGAGAAGGGATGAAACTGCTTTAGATTTGCCACGGTGGTGCACATCTTTACAACCAAATGTTCGTGTATAAACCATCATCCATTAGCTATGATGAAGCTTGCACTAAAAATAATTTTTAAAAGGAACATTCAGCTCCTAGTTACCCATTCAAATTTTTTTTAGCCATTCAAGATGGTTTGATTTTTTTTTGTCCATTTTTTAAAACAATTCATCCCAGTCCACTTTGACATCTTGTTTACAATTTATTTCTAGCCACAGAGAGCTGACAGATGTGATGTGATTAGCAAGACAAGACAGCCTAAATACAGAGCAGACAGCACAGCAGACAACAGGCGAGGGGCCTGTGAGCTCCTCTGCATGCTCCATCATCTCTACCAGCCCTGGAAGTTTCCATCTGACAGTGGAGATGGGCATTAACCCCTGCAAGTCCAGATAAGGGTTGGTTTCAAAACTGGCTGCCCTTAGGAGCAAACCCAGGTTCTGTTGAATTATAGAGAAAAAGTAGGTGGCTTTCTGCAGCTCAGCTCTTTCAGACAGGAACGTTTCCAGCTCGTTTCCACTATCATTAGCAGAGTTACTAAAATAATCATTGAAGTTCAGCTCGTGTGCTGTGACCTTGTCCTTGGTGCCACCTCAGCAGTGCTATGGGAACAGGAGCAGAGTCCCACAACTGCTCTGAGCTGCAGGAGCAGAGCTGCCTGTGAGGAAACCCTCCCCTCCAATACTCAGAGCTGTCAGACGTGGAATCATCTGTGTATTTTCCAAGCTAAGGGGTCAGGACTGGGAGGGCAAAGAAAAAACTGAGGAACTGTCTAACAAACCCAAATGAGCATTTCTGGTGTTGGTAAATTCAGATACCTGGGGTCTCTCTTGCCAGGGTCTTTATATTACAGTGCTTTGGCTTCTCAAAAAAAACCCCAATCAAGCAACAGGTAACACCAGAGAAGAAGCTACTTTATAGATATTTGATAGAGTCTTTCCAAAATATTACTCCCCAGTTTTGAAAGGCACGTGAGGCCATCCAATATCCACCCCTCACTACCACAGGTCTGAGAATGTGCTGTCCAGGGTCTGCAGACAATGGGGTCACAAGCCTCGGCCAATGGCTTTACCTCCTGCTCTGGTGAAGTGTTTTCACTGAAGGCTGTCAAATCACATGGGTGAAGTCCACAGTTAGAGAGTAGAAACTAGAATTTGAACAAGGGGCATCCCACCTTCAGCAAGAACAGCACAGGTGGGTTCAGGGACTGATGGTTCACATCACAGCAGCCATGCACATCATTTTGCAGAGGCATTAACCAGCAGGGATTAGTTCAGAGCCAGGAGGGGCAGCCTGCACCACGCTAGATACCTGATCACAGCAGCCTTTCATTCACTTATTCTTGTGATGAACCCAGTTACTTGCAGCAGTTCAAGAGCTGTTTTCATAAAATAACCAATGGTCATGAGGTTCTGCTATGCCTTCCATGTGTGGCCAATACAGCCACTTGACAGCATAGTCTTTGCTGTTGACATTAAAAATGTCACCTGACCCGCATCCTCCTTCAGGTAGATCACAAGATGTTAGGGCTTTTGAGAAAAAACAAAAGGTAATATCAATAAACAGCTGGAGAAAACAAGTCTTTCAAACCTTAGCTGATAACCACCTTCAGAAGAGTGTAATAAATTATTTGTTCCCATTTTATGTGTAAGGGAATACAGGCTTCTCAGCTGGCCTAGAAAAGAAACAGGAAAGAGAAAGGTCTTCCTCCAGCAAATGGAACTAACAAAATAAAGATGTATCATACTCTCTGACCAAGACCCAGCCCCTGGGTAGGCCAGGCCAAGGGTGCCTCTCCCAGACTCCAGCCCTGCTCTCCCCACATCCCCATCCAGAACCTGAACAAATGGCAGTGCTGGTTACTGGGAAGCTGAGGAGCCACCCTGCTGGACATCACCTCTCCCTGGAGGTTCATGGCACTCCTGCTCTCAGGGCACTGGTTTTGCCCACCAGCTACAACATTCAGGGCTTCTTCCAGCAGGTCCCTCCCTCCACTCCCAGCACTGTGCCCATAAGATTTAGCAATACAGAGGTTTCACTTGCCTCTTAGCTTTCACATGTGCATCACACACATTGAGATTCTTCTGCTTAATCTTGACCCATTTCCAGTGGGAAAGCAGTAACAATGAACACAGGGTGTAATGGTTTGATGCCACAAAGTCAGCTCTATGTGGGGTGTAGGGTGAAGACTCAGAGAAGAGGCTTCTGTAAAAAGAAACTCCAGTAATTTTTAGTTTGTTTGCTAATTGACAAGCTGATTTTAGATTGCATGGAAGACTAACTGCTATTCCCTTCAGCTAGTGAACTGTTAATGAAGCTGGAATTTGTCCTAAAGACCATATGGCACATGTCATCTCTATCAAGTTATCTAAATTGCAGAAAGTCCACATTTATAAGAGTATAAATATGGAAGAGGAAAATGAAATGTGATTCTTTAAGAAGTGTATTTTCTGCTGTAACCCTAAGTTCCAAGCTGCAGCTGTTTACTGAATGGCATTGGTCTCTCATGCCACATGATGTCAAGACAAAAAAAATTCATCTTAATTTCAAAAAAACCAGCAAAAATGAAAAGTGAGATGAAGAATGCGAGGCATCTTTTAAAACTCCCAATCTGATGCCTGCTCTAATGAAAATGCTAGTTTACAATTAGGATGGGTTTTCTCTGGGGAGGAAGTAAGGATAGGGAGAGCAAACAAGGTAGCAGCTTTTTTCTCATCAGCATCCCTAAGTACAGGACGCATGCTTGGTGACATGAAGAGGTCTCAGTCACGTCCCTGACTACTTAAACCGCTGTATGGCCCAACTTGCCTGGAACCAGACTCACAAAATGTCTGAGAAATATTTAAGGACTTGGCAGAAAACTGGGGGAGGGGGAAGAAATCCCCACTCTCCCCAAAATCAGTGGCTAATGAGTGCTAAAACTAGATGAGATCACTCAGACATGCTCTTAGTGACCTCCACATGCAATGATTGCAGCTCAAATTTGTCCTACGCTTTGGAGAGCCAACATTCAAAGTATTCTGATGAACAATCAAAGGTAAAAAAGAAAATCCTTCCTCCACGCAGCTGGATGAAGGTATTTTTATGGCTCTGCTGTCCACAGTGGAGCCCTGCTGGTCTCTGCTCAGAGAGGCACAGCAGCAACTGCCTTCCCAAAGTTGCACTCCATCCCTGACCTTCAGCCTCCCAGAGGCACAGGCTGGAGCCCGGCTGGGGCAGAGGTGGCCACAGATGGCCCCTGGCTCTGGGCAGCTGTGTCACAGTGGGGACTGGAGCCACCCCCCTGAGAGGAGCAGGGATGGCATTTGAGGCTGCGGTGCCTCGGTGCAGGTGAGTGCGTGTTGTTATTCCACGGTGTAAGACGAAAGTCACAGAGCAGGGAATAATGCAAAGATGTTTGGTTTTTTGCTTTCCCAGCACTGTGTCACTGCAGGCCAAATGGAAACCTCCTGGGTTATTACACAAGATAAATTTGACGGGATTGTAAATCCTAAAATTGTCCCAAATGGCAGAGCTGCTGACAGCAGACACTATCATTCCGTTGCATCTGATGTTTCCTTTTCTTTGTTTCTTCTTGCCGCAGGAAGAAACATCCCCTCCTTATAACTCTGTAAAGTGAAAAGGAGAAGCAGAAACTCCAAAAAGACCTGAATGATCAACCAAAACCTGACATTTCATGTTTCCTGGGTTTGCCTAAATGCAGTAATGCTGAAATAGCTAGATACGTAAACTCTCTTTAAAAAAAGCTTAGGAAAAAAAACAGAAAAGTGTATCCTCTAATATTCTATGTAATTTTAAAACATTATTCAGAATTGACTAGATAGAAAACGCTGTGACTAATGGGAACTAGGGCATCACTTATGTGATATGAGCACTTGAGACATCTCATATACACACAAAGTCAAATATTAATAGTGTGGTATATCAACAGAAACAATCTCTCTCTGTTTTGGGGAGAGATGTAGGGATTTATTTTATTGTCTTTATTTAGAGCAACAATCCTTTCATTGCTAATATCCTCAACTCCTGACAAAACATGCCTAAGGGACAGCAGCTCTCCCTCTCTTTTGTGGAAACTTGAGCTGTACTTTAGCTGCAATTAGGAAGCTGCTTTGATTTCCCTTCCAAGTTCACTGCTCCTGACCCTGGCAGAGGTTCTTTAGTCACATAAAGTTGTTCCCCTGGAGATGGAAGAACATCACTCCCAATGAGTCTTTCCGGGTAGGAAGGGAGCCTCGCAGGCAGGGGCCAAGGAAACCTCAGCACCCAGTGCCTCACCCTGGAGGGTGGAGCAGCAGCAGGGAATACACACTCTAGAAACAGCTGCTGCAGGCACTCGTTGCAATTACGTATCTGAAAGAGTCAAATATTCAGAACTAAAGTTAACAAGCACAGGCCAAAACAATCTGCATTTAAATGTATGAAACAGGGCAGGCCTGTTCTTCAAAGGAATTTTTTTCCAGAAGTGTTTAAGAAAACAGATGACCCCTCTTTACCCCAACTAACAATGCAGCACCCAGCAGCAGGAATTTTATGACTCTGTAATGGTATTTATTGACAGCTGTCAAACATTTGGGTAAAAATATGGAAAGATACACTGGCAGGCACTGAGTAAGAAACATGGGGAGGGGACTCAGGTGATCAGTGGTGTGTTTATTTCGGTGCATAAAACACGTAAGGAAAATTATTTCCACATTTCTAAGAAAAGGTTACAAGCAATGAAAAACAAATGGAAAAGAAACCAAGCAATTTTTTTTTTACAGTAATGTTGAACAAGGGAGGTAAATGCAAAGTTGTTAATTCAAGAGAAGCCAAGTATTTTGGAACAATCCTGGTTATGAGGAACACAGGCTAAAACAGACTAATTTTTCCTTTATTCACGAATACTGTTCTGTGAGACAATGTTTAAAATCTGAAATGTTCCTACAGTTCTTTTTCCTGCAGTGTTGTGCAGACAGATGAGAATAAACAAACTTACTCTCTACTGAGAGCTGGAAAGTGTGACCAAACCCTGACCTTCCCTCCCACGATCTCCATCTGGGCACAGAAGAAAGAGCAGAATCAAAGGCCAACAAAAAGTATGGTTACCCGAGGAGTTCCTGTGTCTGCCCCCTTCCAGAGCACTCAGCAGCTCAAGTACACAACTCTCCTTGAAAAGGACACTCTGGTGGTCTTTAGATGCCCAGGTTACTAAAATTTTCAGCCTGAGAGATTTGCCTCCTGAACACAGATTTTAGCTGGGTTTGGGAACATCTTGCAAAGCAGTGAGGGGCTGGTGGGGAATTAAATGTCAAAGCCATGGCCCTCAATCCACAGCTCCACATGGTCTTTAGCTCCACGGATACTGTTAGATGTAAGAATCCAAGCTCAGATTTATTTTGGAACTGAATCAACAGGCAGCAGGGAAGACAGGAGGTGCTCTTAGCCAGACAACACAGAATGCTGTGGTCTGAGGGAGGGTACAGCAACAGGCCAGCCAAGAATGCAAGCAGGTACAAACAACTGAGCCTCTGACTCCATTAAGCCAACTATAAGTTATTTAAAAAAAAAAAAATATATATATATATATATGTATCACTCCCTATTCAGTCTGTGGGAGCTCGAAGTCCAAACTAACCTCTAAACCATGACAAAAAAATTCTAAAACAATATGCCTTTCTCTTCTAGTCCCAAACACATTGTCATCTGAGATCTTTTCATATTGCAAACCGATTTCTTCTAAATGCTTAGAAAACAGAGCTCCAAACAGAAAGGGTTTAATAACTATGTGAATTAGCATGAAGCTCTGAAAGAGCCACTTGAACCTTTTTCTCCTACTACAGACTCAGAGAGACATTACCCATTTAATGAATAAAAAGTTAAAAACTCAAACAGCAGCAATAAATACTCCCAAAGGTGGGGGAAAAAACAGCACTGAAGCCAAAGTAATAAATATAGTAGGAGACCATCCCCTCAGGAATGTCAACCACTTATGGCTCCTGCTGTAGCACCACTTCCAGGTTATCCGGGCTACATCATCTGTACAAATTACCAGGTCATTAAAGAATTCTGGAGGACTCCTGTGTGCCACTGATGGTGGAATTCCTGAAAAAAACTAGCCATGTTGTTTCAGCAAGATAGGTTGTGAAACACATCCCACCATGTTCTCCCCACAGTGGGTAATCTGCAGGTCCAACAGAGGTGGACATCAAAATATGAAGCCTACAGACCGAGAAAAGAAGTTCACTGCATGACCTGTAAGAGACTGGCAATAAGAACACGTGAACAGGAGACAGGCAGGAAAGCCATCCGGATTTCCTAGCTTGCTCTCAAACTGCAATCACCTTTTCACAGCTGAATAGGTCCTGCAGTACTCACGGGACCGAAAACTTTCTCAATTAAGCAAAGTATAACTCCGCCCTTTAAGACTTTTTTTTTCTGACCACATTTGCGCACAAAGAATCATTATTCACATTTAAACTAAAATATAAAAGAAAAAATACCCGATAAGCTACATATGGTGTGCAAGTAAAGAACACTTTCACAGAGCATGGAAAGCATAAAGTGCCACATGAGAGCTTGACTCTCCCTCCAGATCTGGGTGACCACGACACACAACCCTCCACACACCACGTAAGGTGCAAGCTAGGAGGAAACAGGACACACATTACTCCTGCAACATGCACATACCTTTTACTAGTTTAAAACTGCTTATATATTTCCAAGAATGCACAAGATGAATTACGAATACATTTATCAACAATGGGCTATTTTCTCCCTTGATGTAAGGACAGTGCCACTAAAAAAGCCTCAGCTTTATCTGTTCTGATCAGGAGCAGAGGAAGTAACAGAGATGTCAGCTACAAAACCAAAGGATTGAAAAAACAGTGACCAGCAGAGTCAGACACCAGTGTAAAGGTGAGGTAATCACCAGCTGGACAGCAAATTAAGAAGGAGCAACAATTCTAGTGGGCAGAATGAACATTGCAAAGAAAAGTGCTATGATCTTACCTGATCAGATCATCCCCAACTCTTTGGTTAGAAACTTCTCCAGACGTTTGTACTGCACTTGTTGCTGTGGTATCAAACTATTTTTTTATGTCCAACCAGCCCATCTGATTAAGATTGTAAGCCTTTAGGGAGAACTTTCTTTATCTGCATGCAAACTGCCCTAATCCGTGATTTCCATTATTCCACTAAAGGACCAGACTACAGTTTTGAGCTTCTGACTTACTGAAATGCTACTCCTTAGAGATCTCACCCCTCAGAAACAGAATGGGCAATTTAAAAATAGCATTGTTTATAGGAAAACAATTCACTTTTGTTCTGAGAACAGGCAAAGTGATTCTTCCACACAAGGGGCCTCGAGCCACAGCCAGGCTGTCAGACAGCCACGTTCTGCTGTGCCAGTGCTCACCTCTTCAGCACAACTCCATTATCCCAAGAAGCCACGAGACTGGCTGGGTCCTGGCAGGAATTGCTTTCCCTGGACCAGGTTCTTGACTTTACAACTTTCTAAGGAGAGGGGAATCAGAGAAAAATGGATATCTGCAGATGATGAACTCTCTGATGTGAAAGGGCAAAGAAACTTTACATAACCTAGATTTTCCCAGGTCTTCTTCCCCGTTGTTCTTGTCCTATCTCAAGACACAGAACAGGGGAAATGTCGTCTCAGATGTCTGGAGTCAGAGTGCTGGGTTTTGCAGGGTTATCAGATGGGCCTTTGGGCAAATTGTATATGGAAGTGAGCACTTTTGGCATTTGCTGCTAATTGGGCACCAAAAAAAGCAAAGTCTGAATGAATTTTGCAGTGTGTGTCTGCATCACTGGGAGAGGGCAGACAGCTCCTGTGGCTCTCCCAGCTGGCACCCCATGTAGTCTTAATTTCTTTCAAGTCAAATAGCTATAATTGCTTTTTATCCAGATGCTTTTCTGATTTAGGTACTGCAACTGCAAAATGAGAGAATTCAAGATTTATAAAGAGGCAGCCTGACTGGGAATAGAGATGGGTATTTGCTGTATCCATACGTATACCCACAGCTGTGGATTCAGGGATAGAAAGGGTTTCTTATGCTATGGCTAAGAAAGATGCAATGAGCATCAAGTCATTTTATATTATATTACAGAAGAAACCAGTTTGCAGTTTTGGGCAAGTCTTTGATGTTTGCTTTTCAATCCTAGTGAGTAAGTGTTGACTAATGTCATTATAAACACTTTAATCCAGAGGGAGATAAAAAAAAAAAAAGCAAACAAAAACCCCCAAAGATTAATTTGATTGAAGCACTACATTTAATCCACTGATGACAAAATGTTCAAAAATCATTTTTCCACTTTACGTATAACAGATATTGAGTCACTTTAAAAAAAAAAAATCTCAACATTGTGGCCATATACCAGCTCCTTGCTATTCAAGGCTCAGACATAAAACTGACATCCTGACTTTAAACCACCTCAGAATGATCAGAACCCATGTTAAGCTTCTTCCAAACGGAGAATACCAGTGAAGATACCCACTTTTAAACAGTGTGTCCCTCATTCCCAGCATAAAAAGAGCAGGATATATTTACATTATCCTAAAGGAATTTCAACTCCTTCAAGTACTTTTCAGTTTAATTAATAAAAGAGACACTGAATATGGATTTCAGAGGATTTAAACTCAAGCAGGGTCTAAAATCTGGTCTCTGAGCTGGAAAAAAAAATTAGTAGTATGTGACACTTAAATGACTGGGAAATCCTTAAATGACAGAGCAACATTTTTCTATCCAGTGCTTTGCACAGCACTAGAAGAGTATTCTTAGGGTGATGAGTCAATTTATCTTCACTGGCCAGTTTCCAGGAGTATCCACTGGTGCCACTATTCCACCTGCAACAACCTTGCACAGCCACATGGAATTAAGACCTCAATTTTTTAAAGAGGAAGAATTGCTTTTGATTTTAACCAAAACAATTAGGAAACCTAAAGCTTACATGTAGATTTTGGTAGTGACCATTACTAGTAAACTGCACAAAGAATAAATATCAGTACTTCCAAAACTGACACTACAGTAATCCTGCTGCTTGATGCATCAAGCAGGGACAAAACACAAATAGCAAACTCCCAACAAAAGTCTATTAAGCTTTACTTGGTTATTGTTAATAGGCAACACAATAAGCTGGTTTAAACAGTTTTCCCCAGAGGATACCCCTGTGACTGTGTTCATCAGCAAAATGACTTGTAACATGATGGGAGGTTCAGAACAAGCACAATGGCATAATCAGAGCTGCAGTTTGTCAGCAGGGCACTGTATTTTGGAGCAGGTAAAGATTCCTGCGAATCCACACGGCTGCGCACATAAGCAGTTCTCCAAGGAAAAAACATTAAGACTGTTTTTTCATCAGTCCCTAACAATAAAATGAACACATCAGACCAAAATAGTTTCTTAAAAGTAGGTCAAAAAATACCCATTCATGATCACTTCTGCATTGGTTTCCTAGCAAATTCATCTACCCACATGGATATACGTAATGCGTATCCTGGAGACAGTGAGGCAGAGGAAGAAAACCAAATACATTAATGAGGTAGCTTAGACTGGGTAACTGCAGTTAAAAGTTTTATTGAACAAAAGAAGGTAAAACGTGGTAGTCCAGGTTCACTGAGCAAAAGCAGCTCTCACTGAAGCTGCACTTTGTGCTAAATAACCTTATTAACTGAGACTATACAGAGGACACATTATGCAAGTTATCTCAACAGCAAAGGAGAAAAGGTAGAATAAATTTGATCGGATGGAACCATTTGGTCAAATTCAGTGGCTTAAGTTACTGTTTCTAGCCCTTAACTACCTATATTCAGTACAGCCATACAGCAGAATACACAACTGCACTGAATTCCCGTTTGTTAACAGTGTGTGCTCCCATGCAAGCGGAAGCCAATTCCTGAAAAAAAATCCAAATTAAAAAACACAAACATGTTAAAGATGTTTTGTTTGAAGTGTGATTCAACTGACTCAGGAAGAACACTCGATACATGTTATAAAAAAACTCCCGGCCTCTACAAGGTCCGCTCTTGTACAGTGCTAATATTTTAAAATTATTTTATTTCTTCCCTCTGCCTAAGAAAATTCCTATGCTCTGAAAGCACCCACAAAGTCAGGTGGGTAAACAGATATGTCAAAAATACTTTGTGTAAAGAGGGAGGTAGCTCAGGCCCCTTGGCAACCTTCAGACAAGTTCACATTGGTGTGGTCTACCTACCCTTGTAATCTGCAATCAAAAATGAAAGGAAAAAGGATTTCAACATGAAATTTAGTGACATGTTCAATACAAATTTGACTCACTGGGCTCCCAAATGTAAGCTATAAGGTACCTCACACCCAACATACAACATTAATAACGTACCTAGTTCATACATTTTATAGACAATACCCTCTCATTTGTTAAACATTTGGCTCGGGCAAGTACATCTTTTTTTGTTAACCACTTGAGAGACATTCTAGGCCAAACAAACAGCACAAACAATGTCAAAGTCTTTTTTTTTTTTTTCCAGTAATTGTATGAAATGCTGTAGGCTAAGCCTAACAGAAACTACTGAAGAAAAATAACAGACCCCGTGATGCAGTGCAGAGGTGTTACTACAACATCGTAGGTCAAGGGATGGTTCTAAGGTGCTGAAAGAGGAGATTCTCTGGACGGTGACCCTGTATTGTCCTCCGGAGGGAAAACAGTGAGAGTGCAGGCTCGAATGCCACCAAGGGATTCTGGAAGGTCAAATACTTTATGCCACTCATCTTTTTCTGGATCATACTTCTGAACTATTTCCACCATACACCGGTTATTCCAAGAATATCCTCCAACAACATAGATTTTATTTTCAAAGACAGCAACCCCAACATCACTTTGCCCACGTAACATGGCGGCAATTGGAGTCCACTGGTCTAGAGTTGGCGAGTAATATTCACAGCTTAGAACATCATCATAATCACTTGTTCCTCTAAAGTGGTTTCCACCAATAACATACAGCTTGTCTCCTACAGTACACATGCAATGCAGACCTCTGACTGTCGTCATCGGAGCTTTCTGAGTCCATTTGTCTGTGTCAGGGTCGAAACACATGAGTTCCTTTTGGAAAGTATCATGGGTGATTCCCCCTAAAGAAACAAGACACATGTTAGAGTAGTGCTCACCCTAATAAGCATTAAATAACAAAAAATACATTTTACTGAAAGAATTCCATCTTCCTTAAAACTTCTTCACTCTAGCTTAGATTACTGTCACAGAAGTACTCCATTTCAAATGACGTTTGTTCCTTTAAATGGGAATATGGACAGAAGCCATGTCTCACACTGCACCTCATTACACAATTGATACTGACAGACTAAAAGAACAAAAAACTGTTACCTATGCTTCTGTTTTGCAAAATTATTTCTTTGCTTACAATCATTTAGTTTGCTAGTTTTGTTTCTTACCATCAAGAATCCATTTCCCTTTCTAAGTTTGATACTATGCCACTGCATTTTAAGTAGGCCTATCACATAGTAGAATTTTCATCAGGAAGCTTTTTTCATCAACTTCAAGTGAACAGAGAGAGGACACACATTTCAAATATTCTTCTGTTAATAGTTACCTGTGGTTCCCTCTACATTTACCTTCTCCATAGCTCCCTGCAAAAGCATTTGGAGATGCTTCAGGACAAAAGGAAAATAAAAATCTATGGGATCTACATGAAAAAAACACAGCAGACAGCATTCACATGTGCCACCTGCAGTAAAACAAGCAAAATGGGCAAAACACTACTGATAACAGCATAGCAATTAGGAGCTCAATGGACTTGCTCACAGAAAAATAAGCACCTGTACCTTACAGTAAATTCTAAAACAAATTCCTCCTAGTCTACTGGCACAGATCAAGCTGCTCCAGCACATCTCCCCTCCAGTTCTTGTCAGCTCAGCAACTTTGTCCCACCTCCTGCCCTGAATTTCAGCTTAGTTCTTAAGAGGACATCCTTTAAAATTTCAGTAGGAGAATATAGGCCTGTGATCTCTGCAATGATCACTGACAGACAGATTGAATCTTCTTTAAAAATTAAGCTAATAGCAGATTTTCAGACAATACATTTTGAAAAAAATGTAGTGAAACGATAACCTCAGTGACATACAGGACCGAGCATATTCCAAATAAAAACCCAGTGAAAGTACAGATATCAATTATATACTATGAGTAACATGAGAACTCAGCCCTTTCCATTACCTCAATAAAGGCAAATGTTGTTCTTTAAAGTAATAAAATTTCCAATGCTTTCCAAAGTTTATAGGGAGAGTGTGTTTAATTACATTGCTATATTATATCATAATACATGTTATAATTATTTAATACTGGTATACATAATTATAATTATATATTATAACAATATTCTATTTAATTATATTGCTATATAAATTTATATATGTAGGTACAGAAAACTTTATTCTGACTGGTAAAATGAGTAACTGCTTTGGAATTCAGAGCTATTCAATTACTAAGCATAACATTATCTACAACAATTTTGTCAGAGCCTGCAGTATATGTGCTGTCTGAGTGGCTTCATACGAAACTGCATCACTGCTGGTACCATGGCAATCCTACTGCAACCACAGACTCATCTGTACTGTCTGCTGCTGAAACAGGAAAAGCCAGATAAGTAATTGTTTCACAGAGATGATCTCACAGGCATGATTTACCTGAAATATACATTAACCCCCCATACACGGTTCCAGCGTGACCATAGTGGGGTTCATTCATTTTCGCCACGTAGCTCCACTCGTTCATTCGGGGGTTGTAACATTCCACAGTGGCTGTTGGAAACAAATGAGAGCATGAAAGTGTTGAAACCAGCACGGCACTTTGGCACTGAGTACAGTGCAGCGGCAGAAACGTTCGCAGAGGAAGTGCCAACAAGTAACACTGTTCAGCTGAGGGAGTCTCAAGAGAATTATTGAGCACTATCACAGAAACACAGAACCGATGGGGTTGGAAAGGGCCTCTGGAAAACATCTAGCCCAACTCCTCTGCTGAAGCAGGGTCACCAAGAACAGGTTGCATAGGATCGTGTCCAGCTGGGTTGTACCATCAGCTAACTTGCTGAGAACACTCTGTCCCTTGCTGACTAATTTTCAACTGTATTGCAGTGTTTTATTAAGGATTTGCACAGCAACATACAGCACAGCATATGCAAGTCACTACATCAATTTACAAAAGCCAAGCTTAAAAAAAAAAAAAAAGATGAAACATCCCTGAATCTGGAAAGGAGATAAGCAGTGCCTGTGTTGATGTACAACTCCACTTGTGCAGTTTTGTTTGCCAGCTGGAATGTTAAAATGATCAGGGGTTTTATCAGACCAAATATCACAGAGGACAGTACCAAGTTAAGAAGAAACCCAGTGCCCAGGACTCAGTGCAGAATGGATCCCTGAGAAGGAAAGCTCTCTTTGACGTAAGATGGGAGAGATGCAGGTTGCAGGAAAAGGGTGTGCAACAAGCACGGGGAACACAAATTGAAAGCAGATTCAGTAATGAAGCAAGCTCTAGGTATTGGCAGCTTGAATACTACAGTGTGAGCAGAGGGGCACAAGATCCTCAAAAACCCCATAATATAGTGACTTCATGATGCACAGAGCAATTGTCAATAATTATCTTAAAGACAAATTAAATCTCATTTTAAATAATTAAAGACTGCTTAATCTCTGTTGGATATTTATGAACTATACACAGAAAAATCGAACCTGCCTTTAAAAGTGGCATTTTACTTGCTCTAGAACAAATTTTTTATTGAATCAAGTGTAGAAAATCTGAGTCAGCTCTATGGAATCAGTGATGGTGACTTAACAGTGCAGGATTACACATCAACCGAGACAGAAAATACCCTCAGAATCTGAGAAACTTGCCATTACAAAGGTAGAATCTAGTTAGTGTTAGTTTGAGCCTGCAGAATTACAGACCAGGCCAGTAAAGAACATCAGACAGTAACACTTACGTAGTGAATATAAGGCATCTCACCCTAACTCCAAAGCTGTTTTAAAAAGATCCTCTGGATCATTTTGGAAGAGTATAGCTATGGTCTTGGACTACAAAAAAAAAAATCCTTAGTCATGAAAAAATTAGTATAGAGGACATTAGAGTGACCCTTTGAATTCTCTTTTAGTTGCTGCATAACCTTACTGTTGCAAAACTGGATGATAATATGTAATTCCATGCAATTAGTGTCTCAAGTACATGCACTGAAAATAGGAGCTTCCAGTTCCAGTATCGGAAATACTGTTTGACAGCCAGCTCAGCATCATCTAACGCTAGAAGTGAAAAATAAAAAAACCTATTTTTCACATAAGAATTGTTAAATTGTTACAGCACATTGGATTTGCTTCAGCTTTTCCCGACCCAGGAACTGAAATTTAAATTTATGAAATGGAGAAAAGTAGCAGTCCAGAACATTAAGTTCATGATATAAGGCAAAACACACTAAATTTCTGGGGTTTTTTTCTAAAAAATTATATATGTTGATTTACATGTATAAAATTACTACTTTCACATTCTTGAAACTGTTTCAAAATAGTAATGAAATCTTGAAATGCTTGTGGTCCTGTGAGAGTGCCTCGCACAAGGACTCCCAGTACTGCCATCTCGGGGATGTGTAAGATGGACAAAAAAAGAACAAACCAATACAAAGTAACCGAAGTCATGTGTGTCTGCAGTATTGGTGATGTACCAAAGTTTTGATTTAAAAAATCTGCTCAATATATGGGCAAGTTCCCAAGCCTACTCTAAGATATCTGCCTTGGTTGTTTGGGTTTTCTTAATAGACAGAAACCTCCTCTTTTAAAAAAATTGTATTCTTTTCCATTAGATATCCTGCAGACCTTCTGTATCCATCAAGGACTTAGCCATAAATCCAGTGAATGCTGGATACACTCTCTTGCCCAAAGAAAGGTGTAGGCACGAAGAACTGATTCCACAAATAACACCTAGAATTAAATCTGTGAGTTGTGTTTCTGTGCACCTTGACATCACATGCGGTTTTTGCCCAATCCCCAAATAAACCCATGCTCGCTCTGTAAACATATTCATCCATTCCAATATTCTTTTTTTAAAAGGAAAGCTCCTTTCCACTCTGCTCTATTTAGGAATCAGAAGCAAAGATGTGCAGAAATTTCAAAACCAGAAAGAAACAGATTTGATGTGCGAGTAATTATAGCTGTCCCAGTTCCACCCTAGAGCAGCCCCTTCCAACGTGCCGTTCGCTGCTCCTCTGCACCATCACTCCAGTTCACTGGTTTCACCAGTGAAACCATCACTCTACTGCTTCCACAAAGGCATCCTCCTTCCCAAAGTGCTTCTGCACCGAGGCGAGGAACTTGTATTTCTAACACACTCCAAGGACAGGAGGAGCAGAGGATGTGCGAAGGAACTGCAGAGCCAGCAGCACCCAGATGAACACGACATTCAACGCTGGACGGTTTTGTCTCACTCTGCACTACAAACTGCATTTAAGAGAGAAGCCATAGCCAAAATACCCCTTTAGCAAGAGAAGACAAAACATGCAGAATTGGTACACGTTACTGCCACCACTATCACCATGTTGTAAAGACAATAATTACAGTATTTTTTATTTATCTGAGAAAGGATAATGCTGAGTCCAAGATCCATCACTTTCTGATGTGGCTTCAAAACTGTCTCGAACATTCCTAGTACAGCTAAAGTGCTGTCTGACAGTATTTCAGACAAATTATTCCAACTCAAATCTCACATCCACTGTCCTCTAAAACAAAGCTAATCACTTTCCAGATAAAAAAACCCTACTCTTCTGATGGATTGATCTGCATACTTGTTTCCCTGTTACCTTTCAAGGTCATTCAACTTCTCTCTTTTAGCAAGATATTCCTCTGCACTGAAAAGAAAAAAATATTCAAAATTCCA
Organism: Cnemophilus loriae; assembly: GCA_013397755.1. Classification (NCBI taxonomy): domain Eukaryota; kingdom Metazoa; phylum Chordata; class Aves; order Passeriformes; family Corvidae; genus Cnemophilus; species Cnemophilus loriae. The sequence continues at coordinate 220,871 of VZTF01001111.1, read as the reverse complement.
GCTATTAAAGGTGCCCATAATTTAAGAGAGACATCAGGACATTCTCTAGAAAATCTCCAGACAGAGCAGGGTTCACAAAACTCTCTAAAACTGCTACTTTAATGCATCTAAGTGAGAGTGATGGATTCATTCTTCCAACAGCATGAATGATTCAGACCAGGCTTTATTTATGTTTAACAGTAGAACTTCTGATGTGTTCATTACCATAATCCAGGGAAGACAGGCCTCATTTTAATAGAATTAAGCAATCTCAAAAAGACACAAAGCTTTGGCAGTCCCGAGGGATGTTCAGCCTGCACTCATTTTACAGTGCCATCTGTGATGCTATTTGAGGAGTATACAGATATTTCACACTTCTCTGTCAGTAGCTTCTAAAGTGTCTTGAGGTCTATTACAGCAGCATTTCGCGACTCTGTGATGTCCCAAAACCCAGGATCTTAATTTTGTTATATTATTTCTATAATACAGCTTGTTCCTGTACAACTCAAAACTGACTTGGTTAAATAGTCCTGACTAATTTTGTCCTAGCATAGCAAGGAGCCACTCCAAAATAAGCCTCTGCACAAGACGTGCTCTAGGTCACACTCTGGTCTGATATTCACAATACTACTCAGACAGTAACCAGCCCAACTGGGTACTGATGCACATCAATCAACAACATTTAAAATATATTAGCTATATCTATATATACATACATACACACACACACACACTCTCACAAGGGAAGTTTTTACATAAACAAGGAGGGTTCAACATCACAGAGGGCATCTGGAAAATAAACATCTTCCAACTTGATGGGCAGAGTGTCAAAAGAACAGGTAAGTGGCCTGGCGGTTTTCTCTTTCTGTCTTTATTGCAGTGTGATGAATGAATCTGTGGTTTAGTCACAACCCAACATCCCCTAAAGTGCTTAGGAAAAGCCCATATATGAAAACCCCAAACTCTACTCAAGCCTATGAACAGCAGAGCCTAAAGTATCTGGAAAATACCTGAATGCACAGGTTTTCCAGTACTTACACGCACAGCTTCTGCCATCACCAAGCACCACAACTGAACTCTTACAATGAGCTACAAAAATCTACTTGTCAGAAGAGAAACCAGTCTCCAGTGTTCAGCTGGAATCTGCCGATGTGCAGTGCTTCACAAGTATCTTTGTGAGCCACACCTGGTTTTCCCTTTGTCTCTTTTTCCAAAAAGTCTTGTTTTTTGCACACCTGCCTTCTCCAGGGTGGGCTGCTCCCTGTGCCCAAGCGCTGTTCTCCTGCCTTCTGGGAGTACCTCCGGCAGGTGCCTGACTTGACATCTAAAGAGAGCTAACCAGAATTATCTACAATCCTTCCAGGAGGGGTGCTTAATTCTGCACAGCCCTCAGCTGTCACAGGGTTGAAAAATCTAAATTATAATATCATCATTCAGGACATTTAAAGGATACATTTACCACATTCCAACACATGTACCACGTACATGGAAATTCACTCATCCTTTCCAGTGAACCAAACTTTTCTCAGTGGCATGCACTGGTAAAATAGCAGGTCATTATTACACTAAAGCAACTATTACAGAGGTAGAAAGTGGCATCTACAAAGTTCTCAGAAGATGAAATATCTGAAAACTGTTTTGAGAGTCTTGATAGAAAGCTTCAAAAAGTATAATTTTTATTCCTGTGAATGTCAGGAAAAAAAAATCCGTTTTAGTAACTTTAATCCTTTGGCCCTTTTCCATAAGAGCCGATCTTCCAGAAAGCTGAATTCAGGTTTTGGGAATTTTTCCCCTCTAACAACAGACTGAAATTAGTTTGAACCCAAGGGCAACTTCTTTAATATCTGTCCAACACGCATTTGACCTTCTCTTCTATGAAAAGCCTGAGAGTTTTTCTCTTCTGAAGAGAATGGGAAGTTTAAGCTGGATTGCATCTTCCAGCTGTCAAGGTTTATGAAAGAAACATGAAAATGAAAAGTGACTCACCTCACAATTAACAAGGAAAGAACCTGAAGCCCCAAATCAAAGCATCAGACAGCTACAATATTTAGCATTTAGAGTGCTCTTCCCACAGACTGATCCAGTGGCATTTTTCAGGTCTGTGTGGAAATTGCTCCAGCATTTTAATGATATCTTTATGGAAGAATTTTAGATAGGTGATAAATTTTGTATTTTAATTAAAGAAAGCAGAAGAGTTGAGGTCAGCAGAATGATACTGCTTGATCTAATTTAAGGTAATGCTGCACTCAAAGACTCCTTCACACACAGGTTGCACTGGCTTAGTGACAATATTATTTCATATTGATTTTGTCAGACTTGCAACTTTCTCACCGACATTTTTATAACCCTGCTCTGTTCAGATTGTAGTCACAAGGTCAGCAATCTGATTATCTGCTATTAATTTACACTGTTAGAAAATAGCTCACTGAAGCTATGTATCAGGCTTTCTGATACTCAAAGATCTATACATGTTAGTTTGTACATTTGGTCTTTTAGAGGATATTGAGATATTTTAGAATGTATTTTCAGGTAAATAAAGTGATACATAGTAAAAAATTCTGAAAACCTCAGGATCTGCTTCAGAAAATGGCTGTCATGGGAAAACAATTATTGCTAAACAGTTTCCCCTCCTTTTGGAACAGGACACATTTTTAAATGTCCCATTTCATCAAACATCAGAATGAATTTTAAATTTCTAGCAAAGCCAGGCCACTTTTGTGTGGTGGAAACAGTGTACTGTGTGTTTCCTATGAAAATCTGCAACATGACAATGAAAAAAACCTGTGTATGTGAATAACCAAGATGCAGTAATTTTCAGAAGCCACAGATCCTGCAGTAGACATAATGTTTTGTATTGTTTCAATTAAAAATGTTTCTCACTGCATGTACAGATATCTGTGCCTTTCTGAAAAGCAAATCTTAGCAGCAAGAGGTAGAAGCCACAAAGACTTGACAAGGGACAGTTGAGTATTGGGCTGAAAGCAGCAAACTAAATAATGAGATGTTACATCTGGTTTAGATATAATATTATGCTAAACTTCCAAGCATAAACTCCATGACATTTCAATTTTAAAGTCCAGACAAATTTACAGTTGAGTCTACTATCCCAGACTTGACTAAATGCTAACCACTATGGCTTTGCACAATGCAGTGGATTAATAGGGGTCATCCTCCGCAGATTTTTGTTAAATTAAAACTTATCATGTATTTATTGATTGTTTCTATCTTGTTTCCTGAAAATTGATATGGGGTTTTTTTCTTCTGTTTTGGTTTTTTGTTTGGTTGGTTGGGTTTTTTTTGTTTGGGTTGGGGTTTTTTTGCGTCAAGCTAAATTAAATATCATTTGAAAGGGGAGAAAAGAAAAGGCACCAGGACTGAGCCATTCATACAAATAAGTTACCTGTGTACTTACAAGATCATAGGTGAAATATAACATTCTTAATAATTAATTAAAAAGCCCAGAACATCAGAATATCTGAATCTCACTAATCTGTGAGTGAAAAAAATCACTGTCATTAGACTAAAACAGAAAAAAAAATACACCAAAAGACCCTTTTGCATTTCAAATACTATTCCAGAAAATTTGTGTCTTTTAAAATGTAATGTTCGTTCAACAGTGAGTGTCAGCTAGAGCCATGTATCCCTTAGGAATGGATTTTGTTTCTCAGCTGAAGTAACGATTAATTTTTTCTTTTTAAAACTGCATTTATATTCCCCCACACTTACACAGGCAGACATACATGCTTACTTCATGTTTTATGATAAAGACCAAGACACTGGATATTATGCATCAATACACAAGACATATGTATTTAGAAGTTTTTTTTGTGGGATCCCTTCTAAAATTAACATCTGATAGTATCCAGACAAATTTCTCTCTGCATTTGCAGTATTTCCAGAAAGCAGCAGTACTCCAATGACTTCAGCTTGTTTCTCTCCACCCATTCCCTGAGCAGCAGGGTATTTCGAGGCCCAGCAAAAGGCAAGGGGCTGGCTCCAGGAGGACTCACCTAGCTCACCCGCTGCATTCCGACCTCCGACTGCATACAAATGTCCTTTGAGGGCACTTAGGTGGAAGAAGGTCCGTTTCTCGTTTAAAGATGCCACTTGCATCCACTTGTTGTAGCGAGGATCAAACCTGAAGACCGTGTCGACCGCCGTCTTTCCCTTCGTGTCATAATTGCTCTGGCCCCCAACCACGTAGAGGAAGTTCCCGATCACGGCGATGCCGTGCTGGTACCTCGGCGCGTCCATGGGAGCCAAGGATTTCCACTCGTGGGCCTTCTCGTCGTACATCCGTAGCTCCTTGCTGACCACCAGCTGCTGCCTGAGCACTCCCCCCAGCGTCACCAGGTGCGTGCTGTCCGAGCGGATGGCCGTCCGCTCCGACTGCATCACCGGCTGCATGTACGGCATCATCTGGTAATTGCTGGCTTCCAGAAGCAAGTTGACACAGGTGTTGTCAGTTCTCATGAAGTCCACGGTCTGAACATAGTTAATAAGATCCTGGGGTGTCATCAGGGGAAACCTGATGTTCTTCATGAGCTTTGCAGCGTACTCCATGCGAGGCTCCTCGTAGCGCAGCCAGCGACATGCCGCCTTGAAGAGTTCAAGCTCAGTGCAGTGCTTAAGGCTATTACTTGAAAGCACGAAGGCAAGACGTTCAAAGGGGAGTTTCACAAATTCACCAGTACTTAATAATGCAGGGAAGTTCTTCAGGATGAAATTATTAACATATTTATCCACTTCTGTGAGATTGTATGTGTTGGCAATTCGCCCAACCTCAACACAGTTTTCCAATGAAACCTATTAAGTAAACAGAAAAAGGAATCAAAACACTTTCTTAATTTGGTGTCTAAATGATAATGTAAAATTTAATGACTACTGTAGAATCAGCAATATTTCAGCGTTTTGCAATGCTCAAGGTGATTTACACATGAGCAAATATTCAATGTAGTATATATATTCATGGCTGCAAGGGGAGACCCAATTTATTTCTTATTTTGAAGAAAGAAATGAGACAAGTAACAAGCGGATGGCATATATAATGTCAAATACCTTATACAATGATGATGCACAGCAATTGTATAGCACTTCATCTTTAAAAGCTCTGAAAACATCTTTGTACAAAAGACATGTGGAAAATAAAGTTAAGGGAGAGGTGATCAGCCCAAGGTTACAGAGAGCAAAACAAAAGTCTCACCATTAGACATTTTCTGACACTATTAAAATTGTATTGGCATAATAAAACCAAAGAGAATGGCACAGCTAACCCCTGCATGCCACATATTTCAGACAACTTATATTTACAGTGCTCAATCTCATGAATATATTCCTTCAAAACAAACAAAAATGGATCTTCAGTAAATCAAGGCAGTGTTCTCACAGACTGTTCAAAATTAAATAGATGTCAGAAATAAGACAAAGGTAGTGATTTTAGTTTATACATAATTTTTTTAAAATAATGAACCTAGGAGGATTTCCCCTAAAAATACCCAGCTCATTAAATTCTTTAGCAGTATGGATCTCACCCTAATTTAACTCAGGAGTCGAGTGGCTGTATCTCGGTAATCATCTGTTTTACACTGTAGCTGCATCTACCTTTTTATATCTTTGGCTCCTGAATTTTTCAGGTCACTTGAGATCCAAGGCACAGGGAGGAAGAAACATGCCAGGTATGGGGCATAAATTCATATGGGTTTTCAGTGAACCCAGTCAGTTCATTTCAGCAAGCTCTCTGGTACGTGTGCCCAGCGAGTACTCAAATGCTTCTTGCTGAGAATTGTGGCTTTTTTGCATTCAAACCTTATTCCAATGCAAGCTTCATTTACACATGTTCTAGTCTCTGTGCATGTCAGTCCTACTCAGTGTCAACCATTTCCACAACTTTGTGATTCTCATTATATTTGTAATGCCAGAAGAATTTAAGCTTATGAATCTCATGGTTATTTTTAAAAAGATTATAAAGATTGAGGACTATGAGCCAACCGGAGCCTAAGAATTCAAAAACCTTCAAATGACCTTCCGGTCATGACAGAGATTAGAAGATTTTAATACTGCATAACTCAATCTGATCATTGTCCTTTAATACCAGACAATTCAAAGGTCTAATGAGTACAGGAATAGGAGATTTTCTTAATTCACGAGAAACTGATCTAACTTGCCCTAGAGTTAAGATCTACAGTCATCCAAAGTCTTCATTCACACATCCTGAAATGCCTACTAATCCTGTAATCAGGTCCTATCTATAAAATGAATGTGCAGCAGACTGTCAGGAGTTCTATTATGAAAATATTTGTGCTTTATATACATGGAAATAAATTGTTGTATTACGAGAAAGACCACATTGTTTATATCAAAATATAATCACACCAACTAGCAATAGCCTATAAAATATTCTCTGACTGCTTTTGACAATCAGCATCAAGCAGGTTGCCCAGAGAAACTGTGGCTGCTCCATCACTGAAGTGTTTAAGGCCAGGCTGGATGGGGTTCTGAGCAACCTGGTCTAGTGGAAGGTCCCTGTCCACAGCAGGGGGGTTGGAACTGGATGATCTTTAACATCTCTTCCAACCCAGGCCATTCTATGATTCTAATTTCTGTACATTTCCTTTTAGGTATTTTAATTTACATTACTGGAAATAACAGCATACCATAAATTAAGTAAATGAAATAGAACATTCTTACTTCTAAAATTTCTTTCAAGTTGTATTACAAAAATAAAGCAATGGAAAAATCACCCCTTAACAAACGGCTGACTTGCAGTATACACAAATCTTGCTATACAGTTACTGTATTTAAAAATCACTTTGGAATACATTTACTGCCACCAAACTAGAGAGATGCAGCACTTCCTCCACATCAAAGTAAGCAGGCAGATATTATTGCATACAGGAAAGGCACACTTGAACTTAAAAGATCAAAGCAAAACCTGTACAGGTTCTGTACCACTGGCACGTGTTCAGGATGCGATGAAGTATTTGGAGCTACTGCTGACTGGCTGCAACTTATTAAGTGCCCAGAGTGCATCGAGTTATGTATTACCATAATTATGTTACACTGTAAATCTATGAAACTGAGCATATTCCTGGGCTTCTTACGTTTGAGAAATTTATTGATACATTACACACTGTTAATGACTGATGAACATGACATCAGCAGTTTCCAGTCAAACCCTGATTCTCGGAAAATTTACTTTATACTGCCTTTATTCATCCACTGGGACTGTACTGCACTCAAGGTTGTTTTTTTCATATATGATTGCAAGTACTTCCCATTATGCTTATGAAATTGTGCATTATGTTTGGCTCACTAACAAATTCCACCCCTCACCTCAAATCAGGGTGCCATATTAAATATTGTCTTAAAGGTTACTTTTTTTGCAAAATTACTATTACCCTCTTTACTGTGCTCTAAGATAATAATCAATGTACCAGGCTAAATTATATTGCAAAGGCTTAAGAGTCATAAAAATATATATTCTAGAGATTCTTAAATCCTGACCCAAAAAATAATCCTTCAACAGAAAGAAATGCAACAGCTACTTCTACTTGAATATTCAAAACTAGACAGAGTTCAGTACAATAATGCTATTTAAAGAAATACTTCAGTTACCCAAACATTGGGGTTTTTTGTTTTTTTTAGAAGTTTGGCTTATGCTATAGTTCTGTGTGGAAGTCAGTCAATCAGGAAGAAGGGAAGGAACTGCAACTCTGGAAATCCCACTGAAGTGAACAGGAGGAATGGAAATACCGAGTGAAAATATAAGACTGACTGTACAATAACTAGGAAAAATAAGCAATATAAGACTGACTGTATCCAATAGCTAGTAAAAATACTCACAAGGAAAGAGCTAAAAGCCATAAACATTCAAACAGCTAAGCAGCTCCACAAGGAGTTGAGACTTTCATTTAAATAAATCCTATATTACATGGACTTCAACCACTGAGCAGAGCTGCTCACTCACATTACTCATTGTAATTGCTCATTACAAAGCAGAAATTTCAGAAAATACTAAAAAGCTTTTAAAAAAAAAAAGGTCAAGCACAGCACCGTGTTATGACAGCCTGAAAAACCCAAAGCAAAAGCCAAAGTACTTTCTTGAGAAAGCACTTCACTTAATTCTTTGATATTTTGAAGCAGCCACTTCCTGCGCTCTCATAAAAACTTAATTGACTATAAAATACTGCAAAACTGGACACAGCAAAATGATTGCAAGTATGAGAGCCTTGGAGAACAGCTCAGGAAAAGTAACATGCACAAAAAATCAAGCCCTCAAACCCAGTAGCACAAAACAATCAGATGTCTAACTTTGTTTTGTTTCAATGAGTGTTAGACACTGAAGCACTTAATGCAGTGTTTCAAAGGGTCAAAGTTTAAAAGGGCAAACATACTTCTGAAACTCTCAATTTTCCTGTGGGCTCCCATTGACAGAAGCCCAGAAAAAACAGCCCAGAAATTTGACCAGCTCAGAAAACAGAATCCATTGCACCCCTACAGTACAAAGTCACATTTCTGGTGGCTGTCAGAGCTGGTCCCAGGGTTAAATCCCACACTCCCACAAAACAGATTAACTTGCTCTGTCCTCAGATAACCAAGTTCTTTTGACAAGACACAACTTCCAAGTATTAAGCCCTCAATACTTGACTATTTCCTAGTAGCTACAAAAGCGTAAAGCATCAAATTATAGAAGGAATAATTTTTTTTTTGCAGGTACAGCCAAGACATTAATTTTTAATGTTTGGGAATGTTTTCTTTAATTACAGTGTAACAACCCTTTCCCCATTACACTGTGATTTTCCTAAGTGCTGTAATTCACTTGGATAAGTTTCTCATCTTTCTCCATTTTGTACACTGCTGCTACTTTTGCAAAATCAGTATTGTGTCTAGAACTCACTACTCTGAAAACACTTCCATGGCATTTTTATGAATTTTAATTACATTACAGCTCAGTTAGAAGTGAACATGAGAGTAGTCCTAGTCTGTCGTACAGCTATAATTATTTAAAACCAATAGTGAGAGTAAGACTGAAAACATCTTAGGAAGTATTCCATTGTTTCTCTGGGAGTCTGTTTGGTTGCAGAGTAAAGATTATCAGAGCAATGGGCTACTTGACAGGAGGAGTGTAAATGCCGAGCAAATAAAAAACCACTTTCAAGTCAGCTACAACAGATACTATTCTTTGAAGGTCTCATTTTTTTTGTTACACAAATTAAGCTGTTACCTTAAGCTTCGGTTTTTCTTTGTAAATATTTCCAATACTCTCTTATGAAGTACACAATTACATTATGCCTTACATAAACTGGCTTCTATAATCTCTTTAATAATGGACTCCCCAGACAATTCAAAGACAATTAAGCATTTTTCTGGGAATGGTTACCTCAGCTCTCAAGCCAGCTAACTTCAGTAGAAATAAGCTCAATACTTGCTCAGAATATTCATTTAAGTTACAGAAATGCTCCTTTGAAAAGAAGCTCATGTGCTCAACAACTCTTGTTTCAACAAATTCAGAAGTAAGGTCATTCGAAAATTCTTTATATAAGGATGCTAAGAACATAACTAGGCTAACAGTACAACCTCAATTTTGTACTTCCTCTACAGCTATACCATGAATGAGATTACGTCCCCTTAGACATCGGTCTAAATGAAAGTATTCCCCAAAAAAAATCAATAAAATTAAGAGAATTAGTAAAGTCTTCCTCATTCTTTGAAAATGCAGTATCAAACAAGATATTTCTTATTGGAACAAAAACAGTGACTGAGTCAACATCACAAGTGAACATACTTTCAGAGAATGAGCGTTTTAAACAATAACACGATTTAATATGAAAAAAGTTCTTTCCTTAACAAAGCAAAATAAACAAGCAGCTGCCCTACCCAGAAAGGGGAAAGGGCAACAAAGTGTCCCCAGGGCTCAGCTCCCATCAGAGGGAGCCCTTTTCAAATACCTGATTCAAAACACCACCGAGACCTTTTTCCAAGTTGGTATTTATAGCAACGTCAAACCTGGAGAGGCATCATTTTGGAGGGTAAAAAAACCACTGAGCAACATAAAATAGGTGGGGTAGGACTGAGGAGTATTAAGCTTAATGAAACATTATCACAACATTATCAGACAACTGGTCAGTTAGAAAATATTTCCAAATTAAAAGCAAAACAGGGCATTATTGAGCCTAAATATCTCTAACACATCATATGAAACAGACTGCTGTTATTAGCAGCTTGGAGTCCTCTGTTTTGCATAAATCCTGGTACATATTTTCAGTTAGAGAGGTCACATTTTCAAGCCTGTGCTCTGCAGAGCAACAGGAATACCTGCTTCTTTATTTCTCATTACAGAATCGAAAAGCTGAATTCCAAATAATATTGTAATTCGTGTGGAATACACCAGCCTCCCTGTTAAAGTCAGAGTTCTAGTAAGGTGTATAAGCATTTAACATCAACATTAGAAAACCTCTGGGAAACATTAAAAATAACTGCAGAGTGTGTCTCCAGGCAGAACTGCTTTGACAGCACAGCTCTTGCACCACTGCTGTTCTACAGCCCCACAGAGCAGGTGCCCCTCATTGCTGGCAGGGCAGGAGGGCAAGGAAAGGAACTGAAGGATCCTGTCTGGGCATTGCTTATATACTGTGCTTGAGTCAGAAAACAGGTAACTGCACCCCTGTTCTGAGATGGAAGGGCTGGAACTACAGGAATAAAGTGAATGTAACTGAAGCACACCTAATGAATGCAGCAAGCAGACTGATGCTAGAGCGAGTGCAGTCATGCAGGGAGACCCTGAAACATCTCGTATCAGACATGTAAGTGAAGAATTTTAATGTGGGAAAACACTTGTATCCAGCTCATACTGTACATAATACTCAGAAGAAAACCAAGTTTTTCAAGGAAACTACGAAGTAAACTTGTTCTCTGTGAATCCAAATTATGAATAATGGCAAGTTTTAGACATAACTTTGACTATTACATAAGTCAGCGTCATCACAGGAAAAAAAAAAACTACATACCAAGGCCTTAAACATTGTAAATGGGAAACAAATAGACTTACCCCAGAGATAAGAAATACTTTACAGAAGTCCAAAACAGGTAAAATCTGCAAAAAACTGGCAGCTTCCAGAGTGTCCTGAAGGTTGTCCATGTTAAGGGAAAGTTTTGCAGTATAAATGAAATCAATGATCTTCTTTAGGCCTATTTTGTTCACACCATGAAGCTTAATGCACATTAAATCTTGTTCCTTCATTCCTCCTGAAACAGACATGCAGGTAAATGTATACGATCATTTTGATGGGGTTGAAATGATTTCATAAATTTAGAGATAATTAAAATTTAATTTTAAAATTTAATGTAAAAATCCCATATGCAACAGAGAGAGATGTTTAGTCCACAGTGTTGTTTGCAGTCCTGGACTGATTCACACACAGCACTGAACTTGTGTCTGAGTGTCTGAATGAGAGCGATTTGGAGACAGCAGTACATGGCTTTAATAAAAACACCACCTGTGAACATGGCCTTGAAGTAATCACTTGCAGAAGCCATCATTGCTCTGTGGACAGGAAACACCTCATCACCATCTCCGGGAACAAGCGTCACATCACAGAGCAAACCTTCCACTCGCAGTTGGTCAAAACCCTGCAGGAAAAGCACAATGCAAAGCATCCCTTTGATTTGGGAGGAGAGTAGGAATCTCTTTTATTTCCCTCATGTAAATATTTATTTATTTTTATGTACATGTGTACTGTAGGTCCAAAAAAGTGACAAAAATAATTTGTCATCTTAAAACCATTATCTGTAATATATTCAATGATTATTATTCATTGAAAACAAGCAGAATAATCATTATTTTCCAGATACAGCTGATGAATGCAAAGTACACTCAGCTTTAGAAAGTCGTTTTATTCAAATAATTAAGTTATTTTCAGGAAGGAGTTTCTTTTGTAAGCTTTCACAATAGCAGTTCTTTCAGGTAATGACTGCTATCTTTTGGACCTACTCCTTCTGGTCACATATGCATTCTAGATATAATTCTGTTCCACAGCAATTTAAGGGGTTTGCAACCTAACAGGCTGCAAAAGTCCGTGGCCTGAAAGGAAAGCTGTTACCCGGTTCTGTGATTATCAAATTTGTTACCAAAGCTGACGTGATAAAAACTCCAAAATAAGCTCCCATTATACATCTGATCTCCTCTGAATTACTTATAATATCTGACTGTAATCAAAAATAAAGTCATCTACAGCAGCATCCTAGAGCAAGATTTCCTCCAAAGATGTGCCCGGTTGTAGGTACTGGAGGATGGATGAAATACTCTCCTCCTTTATTCAGTGTGGAACAGAAGCTCAAACATAAAACATTTTCCTTCAAACTGGTATTTTTCTAGTACTAGCAAGAATGTAAATATTGTCTCTATAGATGTTCTACCACACAGTAGTGCCATGGTCAGACCTAGCACAGGGCATTGCACCAAACCTGGCAGGGCTCTGCCGTCTTAGGGACATATCTAACGTAATTACATGATGATATTTAAGTGAGCTTTTTTGATACAGCTGTCACATCAGAGTTTGAATGTTGTTACCTCTTAGAACTTGACAATGGACTGGGATACGACCCCAGGAAAAGGCCAGGGGTTTTTTTTCCAAGCTGTTGCTAAAAGCGGAACCTCTATCTCACAGGAGAAGAAGTCCCAAGCAATGCTTGCTTGTGGGCATTGGCAGCACAAGAATATGAGAGTTTTTGAGGCTTTACAGGAATTACTAGACTGATAAAATCCATTGAGTGGATGCATCGTTTAGAGCAGCCAAAATTCTCAGTACAGCTCAATACAGGCATGAGAATATTTAATTACCTGTAATACCACAGAACTGTGAGTATTGCTGGTGAAAAATCTTGTGGTTCCTGTCTTCGAAGACTGTAGATGGGCAGAGACGCCCATATCGCTGCTACCAAGAGATACTTTCATATGAGGATCCTCCTCTTCCACCAGAGATCTAAGAAAATTAGGACAAAGAAACCTTAAGACCAAACTCATTTTCATCCAGTGATCTTTTGTTCTAAACCCACAGTCTTCTGGGATGAAATGTAACAGCACAGAGGCTACAGGAAAAAAAATCAGCAGGCAACAGAATCAGTCCTTAGTGGTTCCCTTCAGCTAATTCAAGAAAGTGAAGCGTTAACAGTCTCTAAAAAGCCATAACTACTTTTTGGCTGGTAAGGTTTTCCTTTTCCTTCCATCCCCAGCTCCCTGATTTAGACACTTGCACACTATGTTATTTCTACAATCCAGTATTGTAGAGTGCTTGTAGAGGTTTCATCTGGTTTCCAAAATCAAGCATCTTAGCTTTTTCTTGGCAAACTGGTGAAACACTGAAACTCTGAGTGTAATATTGAAAAAAGCATTTTCGTTCTTACAGCTTGCATTACCTCATTCATGCATGACTATTCATAATAGAAAATATACATCATGGAGTTTCAAGCTGCAGCTTTACCTGCTTTTAGAAACACACAATTAGAACTCCTTTAGGACATGATATCCAGTATTTTGCTACTGTGCAGGCAAACACTTCATAATTTTAATTTAAGATTTGATTCCAAGCAATTACTGTCCAAATCTAGACAGGACAAACTAATTTTAGGTAGAATTGTTGAAGAATTACTGCAGTATTATTAGCCTACCATTTTAATCTTGAGATGTAAATTAGGTTACATCTGAGAGCCTAACCATGCTAACCTGTAATTATTATACAATGTAAATAAAATTCTTCTACAGAAATATTAACAACAACTAGTTTCTGTAATTTTTGTGATCTAATATGCTACCTATGAGCCTGTATAGAGGTATAATGAATATGTACACAATTTTAATTAGCAAGCATAAGCTGTTAATCCACAGAAGAGGGCATCTCCATTGTTAGTGAAGACTCCATATTTCAAAAAATATTTATAGCTGTTTGACATAAATGCTGCAAATTTCAGATACGAAAATTTTTAAACATGCAGGTTAAAACATTGGCCTCCAAGCTAGTTTCAGAAATTACTTTAAGTAACAAGAATGCGATTAAATCCCCCTCCTTTTCCCCAGTTTTGATTATGATCACTATGTAAGGACAAATTTGGAATTTGTGGAAGCAAAATAATTTTCATAATTTATTTTTTTTGGAAAGTATTTACCCCCACCTTCTTCAGGTACAAAGACCATGCAGAGCACATTCTGAAACTCACATATTACCCTCATAGCATCGATGTGCCTTGTTCAAACCCAAGAGTACAAAAGGTCAGCTACGAAAACATATTCGAAACAAATTCACCATTCAACAGTGTACATGGGTTTGAAACAGTGAGATTTTATGCACACAGACATAACATTGTAGGAACAAGGGTACATCTAAATAGTTGTGACTTCTAACGTGCTCACAGCTGAATAAACTAATGTGGATGAACTGCAGCAGGCAAGATTTGTGCTATTTTTGAAACACAATTATCTCTATTTTATAAAACAAATCCAGAGTCATTTAAACAAAGTTTACAGGGTATACCTTAGAAAAGGGCTCTCCAGACTATCTCTGCATCCAACAAATACAACTATGTAACAGAGCAGCAAGCAGTTGCTGGCTCACAACCCCAACTATTTTTGTTCACTCAGTTCTAGGGTGTTTTGGGTTTGGTGGGTTTTGTTTATTTTCATTTTCATAAAATCGCATGGAGGCAAGAGTCTTACATCATTTCAAAGGACATCCAGTCTCTAAATTTGTACGTGTCTTTCTAAGAAGAAATATAAAATAATGTGGGGAGACTTGCAAGCGTGGGTGTGAAGAACAACAGATTCAACAAGCATGAATCTGACTCTTTGCTCTTGAAGCATCTTCCCAAAATGTCAGACCACATAAATGTTACACGAAGGAGTATTTAAAATACTTTCTCTGAACTCGGAAGAATATAGAAAGTGAACACATCATTTAAAATCATTACGAAAAGAAACAGACAAGCAAACCAACCTTCTTGGCTGTTTGGGGTGGGCTTTTTACCATGTTTGCCACAGTGCTACTTGACTTCCTGACAGACAGCATAATTCATAAGTTTTACAAATGAAGGCAAAGACCTTGACCATGATTCATTTATTCCAAGAACAGCTGGGATAATGGAAGCATTTTTCTGAACACATACAACTTCCCACAGCTCTGTTCTCTACAGGTTGTCCTCTATGGAACACAATGCCTTGTATAAACCACACAGTCAACAGAGAGGATATAACAAATTTTAAAATACTTGCAATACCTAAAAGTAGATATTCAATATACCAGGTGTGGCTATAAGCAGTTATTTCCTCTACCCGATTTTCAATATATAATGAGCAGTGCTCTATATCATACACATCAGCTCAGCAGCTCACCACCTGAAGCTCTTCTGCAGAAAATATTTTCACGTATTTCTCTTCCACATTTGCTGTTATGTATGGACAGAAACTTGCACATGTGAATGAGGCATTAAAAACTGCAAATTCCATACTATAAAAATTCACCAGAACATAACTGTCACAATTCTAGTCTTAAACATTAACTTGGCTGCATATGATTCCATGTGAATAAAGACAAGCAGATTATATTAACCCTATATGGGTTTTGGCTTATATCTAAACAACTATGACCAAAAAAATTGTGATGTGGCTTTATGGGGGCTTGGGGATTTTTGTTTGTTTTGCAGTTGTTGAATACACCACCTTTCTAATGTACAGCTTAACAGTTCTGGAGGGCTGAGCACACTCTCCCTTCTGCAGAAAGTGACATTCAGGAGCTGGGTTTGGCAGAAGTTCCAAAGCAAGTCAGCAATAAGACTTGGCAATAAGGCACTGATCCCCTGAATTCCAGCCCTGTGATATTCACCAAGAGGGAAAGAGCACTCCCAGAGCGACCACAAATTATGCCTTTGTCCCTGGCTTTGTAGCAGTTCAGCATTGATCTTCACACAACGCAAAGAACCTGTCTTTGTAAGACAAAGTGAAACTGCAACAGTGCTTGAGCTCTCTAACAGCAATAAGCAAAAAGCAAAGCCCAAGTACTGCATCATATACCCTGCAACAAAATCTTGAAGTATTCAGAATGTAGCTTCTGTTGCAGGGGCTGTAAATTTGAGATTCAGAAATAACTCTGCCATTCACACCCGGAACAGATGGGAAATGAGCTGAATGTCCAAGTGGATTCCCAACAAAACCACAGTAAGTTCATCTGTCTTGTTTGGACACTTACCAAAGGCATTATTTACATTTATTAACATAGGTCTACTAAGCACTATAATTAACTCAATAGTAATGAATGTAAACATATTGATTTTTTTTACTTTAAGTACAGTGTATCACAATTAAGCATACTACCAAAAGAGAAAGTTAATTCACTTTCTAATTAATTCTATTGTTCTGATCAATAGAAATCATTAAACAGGAAGTGCAGCAGGACCATTTTTAACCAGAGTTTTAAAAAGTTAGGCAACAAAAGTTGAAAGAAGTTAAAACTACAGTAACAAGTAGTGAGAATTCACAACAAGCTGCTCTAAACGTAGATGTTGAAACCACCTTCAACAGACACACTTGGTCTGGAGAGGGTGGAACATCACAGTGTAAGAACAAGGGAATGTTAGAGTTGAATGTGAAATGAATGTTAACACTGCAAGAGAAAGGCAAAGGAGCTGCCTGACTTTCTGCAACCTCTGGGAAGCAGTGGCTTGCAGTTCAGAGGAAGGTGCCAGAGGTTAATTAGTTGCTATCACAAAATAGGTTGAATCAGAATTTCCTTTCTAACCCCATGTTGATTCTTTCAAGTACAGCACAGTTTTTTCCTGGAGGCTGTAACCAAACGTGCTTTTCTCACGACTTCAAGTTAATCCTCTGAGTACTCGCAACTGATATTTTTGTAGTGGTGAAATACGGAGTGTTCATTATAAGGATATTAACATGCTTTAACTTTCCAGCAAATACTGACAGGTTTAACTGGCTGGAGTTACAACATGATTCACAGAGACAAATTGCTTTCTAAACCACTTAGCAAATATTACCCTGTTAAAACAGTTCAGAGGCATCCAGGTGACCAATGATAAGCAAAGATCCGTGAAAACTGTGAGAAATTTTATTCTCAACTAGATCATTCAAATCACGGACTTGCCATTTTGTAGAGCTTAGTGGCACAAATGAAATAAACCAACATTCTGTTATGATGTTTTCTTCAGAAGTAGTCAAGTTCATTCTGATGCAACAGAAACACGGCAACTAAGAATATTATTAAGGATTTGTTCATTTCCATCAGTAATCCATTCATTCATCTGTTTCTCAGACTATTGTAGAGACTCTTCAAAAACAAAGTAAAGACATCAGCCTACAGCTACAGATATTTTAGAGTGCATGTTCTCCAACTTCTTTAAAATCCAGTCTTTACATAACTCAGTAAAAGCTTTGCCAAAGCCATATTGGCCAGAGAGTGAGTTCTTAATTTGGTGAAGCTCAATAGCTCATTTTTGAAAGGACTATAACCTCATTTTCTCTGTCAAATTACTGCTCAATGAACCATGACCACAAGCGTTCTGGTCAGTGGTAAAATGGCTTCTGATGCAATCACCCCTGGCATGTGCCAGGACTCTGGTATTTATCAGGTAACAAGGACAGAGATTTCAATTTCATATTACGTTATTCTTATTGCAAGCCAAATCTTTATGATTTTACAACCTATCAAAAAAAAACCCCTGATACATTCCAGGGCTATCCTATGCATGCACCTATGCATGTAATTTGCTAATGAACCTATTAATTAAAAGGCCAGTAAAATACAACAAAACTTTCATTTACTATTAAAAATACAATAATTTTTTACTTTGCATGCATAATCTGCCAAAGAGTATTTTAGCAAGCTTAGTCTCCAAAAAAAAATTATTGACTATATTTCTGTCTTCCCATTATGAACAGATGTTCCAACTTCATGAGTAATGAATTTAGGAATTCCCCAACAATGTACCTGGCCACATTGGAGCTCAGTAAGCAGAACTGATATGGCAGCATTGTATTAAAGAAAATCTCATAATATTTTTTTAAGAAATTCAAATATTAATATAATGTAGATGAAAAAATTATGCAGTCATGGTATTTCACATTTCCATTCCACATCTTCTACTCATACAATTTCAAGAAATCCTTTATTCAGGCAAAGAAGTTACTTTTATACTTGCCCTCCCCTAAAATAACATCTTTTCCTTTTATTACTATTTTTTATTAAGAATTTTTAATTTAATTCTTTTATGGTATCAGCAACCCAGTAAAACTAACCAGTTTTATCATCTGCCAATGATTTCTTATTACAAAAAAGTTTCTATAGGAAATGCAAGTTCATATTTTAAAATAGATACAGGATTCCAGCTAGCAGAGAAAAGAAAGAGAAAAGGTCATTTTTGTTCCAGTAGGTTGACATAGCAAGTTAACTCCTCTCCACAGAGCAACGAGAAGGTTCAAACTTCAGTTCTTGCTCTGGGGCACACAGGAACCGACACTGCTGCTGCTCAAGAGCCAAAAGTAGGATGAACACAAGAACAACACTGGAAGGCAGGACCTAAACTGGTTTGCACGGATCACCTGTGTGACACACACAGTGCATTAGGAGTGGGAATCATGCCTTTTTTTCCTTCATCACTATGACCAGTTGTCCTACACTATCAACTTCAGATGTCACTGTTTTTACTGGACAGTTTAAAGACCATGTTTTTATTAGATGCACATGAGGCCGCCGCTGAAACCAAAGACACTGTGTATCTGTCAGGCTACTGAATTTCTTTAAAATGCTATTTAATTCTGTTCACTTGAAAGGGGCCACCACAACCAAAAGTTTACAAACTCTCCGCCTCAAGTGAATTATCATTGCACTGTAACTACTGTGAAAGCAATCTCCTAAAACAGCTATGGCAGCTGGTGCCGAATGCTGCTCACTTTGGGCAATGCACTGATGTCTATATTTTAATACTTCATTTTTTACACCTGATCTTTTTCATACGTTAGAAGGGCAGCAGTAACAGCAGAACATTTAAAAACATTTGTTTAGTAACTTCATACTGAGCTCTTCTAAATCTCCGCTCCAGGAGAAAGGCACAAAGTAAAACTTACTGTTTCTTAAATTAAAAAGCAAATAGATGTCCCATTTTCCAACTTTCCTCTAAACTGAGGGTGTTCTGTAAAAGGAGGACATAAAAACAGGCTCTATATAATAGACCAAAGCAGTGAGAAACGGGTTTTTACTTTTACAAGGCTCTGGCCAAGGGAAGCAGGAGATGAGGATACAGGACTTGCAAACCCCCCAAAATCAGCAGAGAAGGACAAAGGTCGTTTCTGGGCACACACTGATGGGCAGAGGCAGGCAGTGCACCAGCTTTACCTGCTCTTCTGACACGGGTACAGCACAAGATGCTCATCACAGTGACCAGATGAAGAAGGTGAAGGGAAAGTCAGTACAGAAGCAGCATGGCCTGAGCAGCTCTGCCAGCACCATCACCAAAGGCAGCAAGGCTGCAAGGGGAACAACAAACGCAACCTCACTTGAAGGACAGGGACACTGACACATGCTCAACCACAGTCAGGCTCCAGGTAAGCAACTGAAGCTATTTCTAGAAGCAAAGTTTTGGAGACTAGTACTAAAATGTCAAGCCTTAACCTTTCCTTTCTTTTTTTTTTTCGTACAGTCAAGTCTCTTTGGACTTCAACATACAATCACAATATTGAGAAAAAGNCTTTCCTTTCTTTTTTTTTTCCTTTTTTTTTTTAGTACAGTCAAGTCTCTTTGGACTTCAACATACAATCACAATATTGAGAAAAAGTTTGTGTCCAAGCACACAAGCCCACATTGACAGAAATTATGAGAGCTACTACAAATACTCAGGTGATTGAAGACATTGTCATTGTTCCCAGCACCAGTGGATCTCAATGGAAAGTAGGAGAACACAGAAACAAAGGTACTCCCAGCATCACTTAAACCTTTTTGTATCACTTTCTAGTAAGGCCACACTGTGACCAAAGCCAGCACAAGATCAGTTGCCACAAAGCCAGCAGAAGAGGATTGAACAACATCATCAACTGTTTTGGTGTAATTTCCCAAGAATACGCACACAGAAAATATTCTCTTCAAAATTCCTTCTTAAACAACTAAACAATCACAGGTCTCAAGCTGTTTGCAGCATAATTACAGCCCGCTGGTTAATTCAAATTTGTTTTCCACAGAAACAAAGCAATATTTGGCTCAGTCAGTGCTATAAAGCTTTTGTTCCTAACAGCATTTAATCTCTCTGGGAGCCTTAGTATCACATCCACATGTATCTGTTTGACAAAGGGTTTGCATTCATTGAGCCATTCCTAGCTTAAATTTGCAGACTCACATTGTTTACTGATGCTAAATTAGAAACAGTTCTCTAATGACTTTTTGCCAAAGTTGGTGTTTGTCTATTGATTCCTGCTATTAGAAACAGAAAAAGCAAAGGAAATACACATTTTGAAGCTTTTCTACATAAGGAGAACTATTTTACTTCCTTAATGTTGAAAAAGGTAAAATAGAACAGTCAGAGGTTTCACAGTTTAGGCTGGACTAACACTGCACCTATTTTCTGCTTTTTATATTTGGTCTTAAGCGCTCAAAAGTTAAATAAGAATTTTAACTAGGCAGCTTAATACTTCCTGTGTATTACAAAACACTTACAAAAACCATTCTGCACTCACCAGCAGATTACAGTTGTACCTCATGTGTCCTTAGTTTTCACACACAGAAATTAGTAATTTCACAGAATGGCTCCTTAGAGGCAAATATAAGTCTAAGGAGGCACCTGCCCATTCAATACTTGGTCATAGAATATACATACAACTGTATCCCTGTAACGGAATTACCAACTACTCCTTTCAAGATTGTTGGAGGTTTTTTCCCTATATGCTGGTCAGAATAATTCTGATACCTTAAAAGTCAGTAAGATTCTGACATTAGGGTTTGGGTTCTCCTCTACCATTCCTCTTGCTCTGTCACTTCTCACAGATGTTTTAGCACTCCGTTATTGCAGTCTGCCGGAGAGGATGTAGAGGGACATTAATTACTTTCAATCGTAAAATATTCTTCCCCTATATGATAAAGTATTTAGATCTATGCATGCCAGATAAGAGGGGCATGTGACTTGTTCATCCCACTAAAAGACACATTTTTGCAATTTAAACATTGGTACAATCTTAGTCACCGCTGGACAAAATATTACAGCAATAATACAGATGTGCGCTTCCACTTTACTGTGATAGCTACACATAATTACACTACAATTCCCATTATTACCACTGAGAACAAGCAACTATTATCTTAAAACCCAAATATTCACCAAGCACTTTTTGAAAATCCATAGGTAGCCCCATCCAAATGTCAACAGAAAATACCACTTAACACTAGAAAAGTCAATGAGTAGAATATGACTGGAGAACAAGATTTTTTCACAGTAAGAAAGAACTAATGGCAGAAATAACAAACTGGCAGAACTGACATGCTGGCAGAACAGGCTGAGTAACATATTCTAGATAATTCAATAAAGATGCTTTACCATGTCACAACACAATGTCAGTATTGCAACATCCTGCTGTATAAGGAGAAGTGTGTAATTTTGGGAACCTGTAAGCCACATCATCCCCTATAAGGTCTCCCCAGAAAAAACAGTAGCCCTGGGAAACTTCATGACAAACAAGCTGGAGGTTTTTTCTCATTTTTATCAGTTTATTACAGCAATGAAATTTCACATTTCAAACTTAGAATAATCTATGGAAACATCTATTATATAAGGAGCAGAAGAAAGATCAACAGGCACAAAGGAGAATTCTATATACAAAATTTCTGGGATTAAAATCAGTAAGATAGTAAGTCTCTTCTACTAGTAAGATAGAAGTCTCTTCTACTCCCCACTCATCCAATTCATCCATTTGCATGTATTGTGAGATCAGTTTAAAAAACATTTGAGGTGAGCTGCATATTGACTTTCAATATGTTGAAATTTCAAATGTCTAGGAAGCAATGTCATGAAATGGAAATGTTGCCAAAGACGGGTGAGTGTGAATATCGTGTAGTCTGTCAAGTGCTCAGGAGCACAACAAAAGGGTTCATTTACCAAAAATGACCGTTGAAGGCAGCAGACACACAGAGGGTGGTCTCGCCAAAGAGAACTAATACAGGCGGTCTGATGAATTATGCACACACACCTTCTCCCATTTAAGTATATATCACTGTATAGCATAAATTCAAACAGGTCACTGTAGAGCAAATCAGACAGTTGGAAGAAGACACAAAAGTTTTAACACATATAACCAATATAAGCAGCTCAACTAATGCTGCTTACTCCAGAGTATTAAGAATTTATTCTACTTTTCTGCAGAGTAACTGATTTCCAGTAGACCAAAGCATTTCCTATCAGACAAATTTAATAACCACGTGACTCAGGATAGACAGACTGTGTTGCAAACCCTTTGATAGCAATATATTTGGAATACCGCATCTGTTTATTTCTCCTAACATTAGTCAGTTATTTATGAAAACACACGCAAAGGATAGCTCCCATTTAATATCAACATACTATTCTATGTGAAAGGATAGAAGGCACTAAGATAAAGAATGGATTATTCTGAATTAAGAATTCTTTTATTTTACTTATCTTTAAAATTGGCATGCAGGTGACTAAAACCACTTAATTGAATATTTAACTTTTTAAAAAGCAGCTAAGAATATTCTTGCATGACACAGCCTTAATAGAACAATCCTCTGTAAAGTGTTTTTGCAAATAGTATTTTTGCATTATTGAATTCTTTGGAGATGCTCATCATAGCACTTTAATCTCCTGAGTTTCCACAAGCATCTCTTCCATTCGTATTAATGGAAGATGTGCACAATTTTTAAAAAAAATATGACATTACTGGTGAGAATAAGAAAAAATTCTCTTAGTTCTTAATGTATGAGATTCCGTGCCCCATGAACAATAATTGGGACTCATGTTCCTTTATGCCTCAAAGCTGTTAAATACAATTCAGAACTGTTCCTCACCCTCACTGTAGCAATGCTTTAATTCTTAACCTCTGCTTATGTCAGTCACTGTTGCTTTTTTGTTTTTAACATTTGGCAGTCATGTTAAATAACAGCTGTGATGCCATGGAACACCATTTTTTCAAGTGCTATTCACTCTCTGTGTTACTCACTTTTCTCCTTTCCTCTTATTCGCTTGCTGAAACTGTCCACATAATATATGAAGTCACCTAGGTCTCTCTCCACATAATCAACACAACCACAAATATGAATATGATTTGACTAGTGGTGCATAAACTTGCTGTAACAGCTTTCAAAATGTTTGACAAAAGGCATCTATATTCTAAATCCCAGCAAAAGAAGTGCCATGAAAGAAAATGCAGCCTGACAAAGGCGTGTGCATGTACCCACAGCTGCACATTCCTAACTCGTACACTAAGGCAGCTGCACTACACCTACATACATTGGCACATGCCAGTGCTCCAATTCTAATAGTGCCTAATTTTCCCTATGCAATGTCAGTGGATCTCTCCAGCTTGGGAGAAAGTTCAGGCTACTCTGGGTCAGTTTCACCAGAAGACAGGGAATGTGTGCATTCCCCATCAGCGGGACCCTTCGCCCTCTGCATAATGTGAAGAGTTACCTCTTGCAATCAGGATGTCCTGAAAATATCCCTAAGAAATAACTGGTTGTATACAAACCCACCAGCCAAGAGGCAGCAAGTCCCTGCTGCTCCTTCCCATTGCCAAGAAAGGGGTACCAGATCCTGCAAACCAAGCAGACTGCCCAGTAACAGAACCATGTCCTCACCTACAAACTCATCACACCCCAGCTTCTGCAGGTCCTTCATTTCAGGTATTGCCCAGCCACAAGTTCCCCACAGCATAGAACTCTCCAAGACGAGCTCCTCACACTCCTTTTCCCCCATCAGCAACTACCACAAACTTCCCAAGCAGAGACTGAGCTAAGCCTGCATAGCTGCAGGACAGCCAACATTTTGCAGTGGCACTTTTTACATAGGTGCTTCATCCAAGAAGTCAAACCTGCTCATGACCACTAGTCTCAGCATTTTGAGACAGGGAAACTAAGGCAGAGTTCAGCTATCGGGTACACAGACCAAAGAACTCTAATAAAATCTATGTGTCCTGATCATCAGTTTAATCTCTAGATAAATTGCTTGTAAATCATAAGCAGGGTGAAGTTTTTAAAGCTAAGGTTAACTTTACAAGAGGAACCTGAAAAACCGGAATTTCATTTTAAATACAAGAAAAAAAAAATCACTTTTAACACCTTCCTACTTTGCATTCCAAACAACACTAAACCTCCTATTTTGTAAGATTGAGATGTCAAGTATTAAAGGGATTAAAAGCTCAATCACACCTTTGTATACCCTATATCCAAAACATCTAGTATCAAAGTGTTCATCTGTGAATTCTAGAGTTTTATGGCCATTTATTTTACATCAATATGTGTTCCATTTCACACACCACTTATTCCTCAACCCTTTACTCAAAACATAAGCCCTTTGCCAGTGTGCAGAGTACTACTTATGACAGAAAACTTATAAATATGAAAAACATCAGATTATATAAAATAGTGTCAAATTTACTGTTATCTCTGCAATGAAGGTAATTAATCCCATCACCTATTTTACTGGTCAACCTAAATTACAAGAGATTTTTTAATTAGTTGATTTATATTGTCTAATCAAATAGGTGCCATTTTGTAATGTTTCTCATTCTTTATAATAAAATATATGAATAATTTTAGCATTAGATATGAGTCCTCCTGATGTCAGATCCATGTGCCAGTAAAGAAATGTCTTCATAAACATTGAGATACATTGAGACTCATTATGAAGAGATGATTAAAGCTGCCGATCACATATTTCTCATGCTGCAGAAAAGCTCAGCATCATATAGTTTAAACATGATCACTAAACCTGTTCATACTTTCAACACACCGAGATAATCAGCCACACGATCCCCATCACAAAGGCTGGAGCATTCTCAGGGCTAAGATTAGCACTTTAAAGGCGACGCACAAAAGAAATGCTCCGTTTCAGCAGCAGAGAGATCAGACTGGACTAGTTCTGATTTTTCTTGCATTTAAGACTACTACAGTTTGAAAACAACAGCATAAGATGAAACACTAATGACACTATTTCCCTGAAGTAGGTTCGAATGTCTCACAACTCTTATCATCACGATACTTTCCTTATATTTAAGTCATTTTTTTAACAACTCAGAAGAGGTAGCAATTTATTGGAAATAGCTTCTCTTTTGGCAGCCTTAAGTATATTTGACGCTTCCCGTAAAGACTGAAGCACATCCACATCTTGTCATAAGATTAATTAATCTTGAACGTGAGCGCACCCAGCAGAGGTTTTGTACAGCCAGGTTCGTTCCCTCAGCCTTTCTGCCCGAGAACAATAGTGACCATGCACATGGCGCTGGGTGCTTTCAGCCCCACCGGTAACAATGCCATGCTCAGCAACAACAAAAACCAGACATTTAGAGGACCTGTGCACCTCTCTCTTACAGCATGTACCTACTGTAGCTGAAGCAAAAGCCTATCTGCAAGCAGACAACACAAGCTTAAAAGTACTAATATTGTAGGTATTAGGCTGGAATACTATCGGAAAGTAGTAGCCTTTACAGCAGTTTCCAGATAGAAAAGTCACCTACACTGATAGCTGTGCATTTTAAAGCAACTCTTCCTCCTTTTGGAAGAGCTGCTTCCTTAAATAAAGGCAGAAGGAATTCAGTACTCTGTGCTTAGTAGTTTTATTTCGGAGAAGGAAAAAAAAAGCCACCTGTATATGCTAACACAGAACTCACAGCAACAAAAGGTGAACAAAAGCTGCATCAGGATTTGGCAAGACAAAGGCATATTGTGAAGCTACTTTACACTGACAACCTGTATAACTATGTAAGTATTCAGATATGAATGATTCAAATTTATGTTTTAAGCTTTTATTGTAACTTTTTATGAAGACATTCAATTTGTATTAAGGCTAAGACTTTAAAGAATAAAACAAGACCAAAGCAGGATGATTTCATCTCTACAAGAACTCCCATGAACAAAAGTGCAGTACAATACAGCAGGTGATTTCAAGCTCAATTTCCAAATGAAATAGTCAGTAGGAGGAAATGTTCACATATACACCATAAAGAAAGCCTGCCAGCCTCTAAGCTTAACTTGTCAATTCAAGATCAGCTCTACAAATTAACACCACCACAAACTTTTAAAATGAACATACACAATATCATCATGAATAGAGCTTAATCTGCACAGTTTCTCTACGTTTCAACAAAAAGGGAAAGACTTGACACGACATCCATCATGAAACATCCAGGATAAAATCGGGAGGGGTCTACATAGCAAACAAGATAAAATTCTCAGTGCCAATGTCATTTAATATGTAACAGGGTATTTTGCCACAGGGTAGTCTCACGAAAAGAATTCCCACCTTATTATCCTCATTTCTCTCACTTACATGTATGCTGGAGAAAGTGGCGATGACCTGGATGTTTTAAGCACAGGAACTGGGAATTTCCAGATAGCAGGAGAGCTCGTTTTCCATTTCAATGGCATGTTGTCACCACGGTACTACAATAACAGTAAACAGCGTTTCCATAACAGACTACCAACTAGGACTTCCATTCCACACACTACTGACACAGCAGTGGCTGCTGCTAAGAACAAGGAAATGATTCTGCCAATGCCCTTAAACCGATGCTTCCAATCTGTAAAACAGGGCTGTAAGGCATCTCCTTTTAAATCCTGCTGTCCCCTAAAGCAATATGATGATTCTATCCTTCTAACTCAACAATAGTGCCACCTCGTTAGGGAAGCACTGACTGCAGTATATGTTAAGAAAAAAAAAGAAAAGACTGCACTCTGCACACCAGCATAATGCAGCTTTATTTAATAAAAGCAGCTAATTTTTAAAGGACTGTTTCTGATGCTATTGTTCTACCTTAACAGGGACACTGCAGCACTGTACTATATTCTCTTCCTATTAACCTCATTTCTGACCAATGGAAGCAGAAAAAAAAAAAATGGGTTTCATATGAAAATGAAACAACATACCTACTCAGAATACACTTGTCATCCTCTGAACATTCTTCTTTTGAGCTGCAACAATACAAATGGGATATAAATCTCAGCATAGCCTTAGGCCACGGCTAATAGAGATCAGTGACTAAATTCAGCAGCCTGTTTTCCTCCTGTGCAAGCTCTGACCAAACAATACAAGAATGCCATTATGGAAAAAGCCCATTGCAAAAATCAGTCCTTCTAATCCATAGCTAGGAAGACAAAATAAAGCAGAAATCGCTGCAGGTTTCTGCATGCTCTTCTAATAGCTTCTGGTTCAGGATGCTCTCATTTTCCTATTCTCATTTCCAAGGAGGAAGAGCAAAATCTCATGCATTTTACAACACGATATGGGAACACAAATATCACTCTGTCTTCTGCAGTAGAGAAGCAGAGACTAGCAGGCTGTTAATAGCAGTCTTTGTAGGAACGCTATCAACAATCTAATTCTCAACGCCCCCCCCCAGCAGCTCCCAAATTGCCTCCAGAACTGACGAAGCAGATGGTCACGCAGGTCCCCATCAGGGACCACTCCGCAGCTCAGGGCTCTGCTTGGTGACCTCCCGGGGCTGACGACAGCAGGGAAGGCAAACTATTAAAAAGGGAATGGGGAATTTAATAGCATCTTATGCAGAAGCAGAGCAGGTTTCTAGGGAAAAGAAGACAGAGATTCAGCTATACTGGTTACCTCACAGGAAAAAGATACATCACCTCGAATGTATTGCCACAGCAGATCGAATCAACATTATGATATTTAGTCTACAGATTTCAGAATAGTCTCTGTACAGCATGACAATTTTTCTATTCATCAGGACAGCTTAATCTTCTCATTATAAAGCCAACACCCTGTCATGCTACTTAGCAATAAAGAATTGAACCAGGAGCTATTTCTATAAATTTCTATTAATTTATTCATTCTAGTAGCATTTAACAACACACTGATAGGTTTTTTGCAACAGCGAAACATACAATGTTAAGTTCAATTTTGGGATGAAATCACTAGGGAATAATTGCTGCTCCTGATCACCATTATTGAAAATGTTTGCCCAAAATAGTTTTGGGCTACCAAAGTTACCAAAACCAAAGGCAAGGAACTAAAATAACCCAGGACAACCTCACTAAAAACCAGATGCACCCCTTGGACAGACAACTGAGGGCCTCTCTCCCATTTCTCTGAAGTTTTAAATTACAAATGAGCAGCATTAACCCGGGCAACAAATTTCACAAGGAACTGCTACTGGGATGCTGAACAGACATCACTGTGTATGACAACAGTGTTTACATGCTGTGACTATTAAGAAACACTAGTCCTGCAAAAACAACTATGCAGTTTTAGCACAGTCTTACTTTTAGCAAAAGAATTCAAGTATTTACATGCCAACAGGCACGCCTGGCTCCACACATGGTCAATACTGTGTCCAGTCTCTCATACAAACACAACACCAGACTACTACATTGTGCCAGCTCTGCACTGAATGCCTAGAAATCAGGTTCAAAGATGTTAGATAGCAGCTACTACAGTCACAAAGTAAAAAAAATAATGAATTTGCATTCATACACTCTACTTTGCTTTTACATTCACCATTATATATGGTGCCTTAAAATACAATAAGCAAATACAGTTACTGCCTTCCTCACACCGAGTGCAGCCAGTGCAACCAACTGGTAACTGCTTGTAAAGTCTCTGTCTCACTGATCTGCCGCCCCCAAGGAGATCTTCACATGTTTTATTTATCAAGAGCAGCATGACTAATATAAAAAAAAAAAAAGAATGAGGCTAAAGACAATCAATGGACCCCTTTTTCAGAAGTAACTCCTGAAATACCCTTTTGATCAGTAAAATAAAATCCAACTCAAGGCACAAAGTCATTCCCAAGCATTGACTGACATTTAATTCAATCCACACATGCACAGAAATCAGAGTTACTTCTCACTTTTGACCTCAGCAAGATCATTCACCCTAGAGGGTAACACGAGTCCTCAAATACCTGCTCTCCTTTGTGTGCTTCTGGTCCCACTTATTTTTCCACTTACTCTACAAGCAACATAAATAAAACCTTTGCAGAAAAACCAGTAACAGTAAACATTTTTTTGAAAGTACAGGAATCCCAAGCACTGCCAACCAAATCCCCTCCCAAAGTCCAGCACAAACTACTCCTCCAAACAGCCCATGTACAGAATTGAAGGAAGTAGCAGTGCCAGGTGCTCTAAAAATAGGGAAATGCTTGTCACTTGCTAAAGAACAACCATGTGAGAAATGAATCACCTATCTGCACATAAGGAGAAAAAACAAATCAAATCCCATTTTCTTCCTGACAGTCACAGATTGGTTGCATATTCACAAGAAAAATACTATTATTACGTATTTTATGCTTTACATAAACTACTCCTAAGACAACAGAAAATCACAGTATATAATTCCGATATTTTAATTAAGACTTCAAAATAACAATTTAGCTGCACATTTGAAAATAAGGGAAAAGTAATCTGGTCTCCTGGAGTGCATTGCACCCACTGAATATACATTTTCTATTCTCATATTACATAGCTTTGCCACTCATCCTCAAATGAACTAGTTCTGAGGGCCAAAAGCAGCATTACAGCTCTGTGCAGAATCCTCCTTGCTGAGAAAACAGTTATTCCCAGACAAGTGCTCTGAAAACATACCAACTTGGCACACAAACTGGAGATGTACTTTAAGTTTAAAACTCCTAAATGCTGAAAATCCCATGATAACTGCACAGATTAATCATCATTTTGGGACCATTCAAGGGGCTTGTTTTCTGTAGTTTTCTCACAAGCAAGTTCACATTCAAAATTAAAAGCATCTACCATTTATAACTTGCTTAAAGTTATATTCTACTTATTATCCAAGTCTCCCACATATCCTTTATTCTGTGTACAAAAGATGAGAAAGTGTTTGGGTTTTAAGCAACTATTTCCACACTAGTGTTTCCAAAGCTGCCCTGAGCACAGATGAAGTAACCGATAGAGCATCAAGAACTTCTGCACAAAACTCGGCCATAAAGGAAAGGAACGGGTGGCATAAGAAGAAAAAAAGTAAATAATGCTACCAAAGGCAAGATCCCAGCGTGCCATTTTACAGACCTGAGATGTTAAGCAAGGCCAGAAGCTACTGACTGGGTCTGAACCGCAGTGCAGCTCTGATCCCACCAAGAGAAAAAACACTGAAATGTGCTTGTGTTAAGAGAGGAAAGCATTTCCTAAACCTCTTCCTTCACCCCTGCACCTACATCCTGCTTCACTATTGACCAACAGGCAAAATTTGGCCCCAAACAAGGGCAGGTAGGCAGGCACACAGCATCAGACTCAGCAAGCACATGACCAAATCACACATAGAGCCCCCCTTGCCAGGGCACTGATCACAGCATCTTTTCTTCTGCAAGCTCTCCCTGATTTTCAGAGCAGGAATGCAGCTAAAACCACGTCCCTTGTGACTCTCTTCCTTTTCTGGGGATATCCTCTGCCTTCCTTTGTGCAGCTTGAATGCTAAGCTGCTACCACATTGTGTCGTACATACCGACTGTCAACACGTTGTCCGCTTACAGCCCACTGTGTTCACATTTCTGGGGCATCTGTACTTCCAACAAAACTTTTAAACCATCTCTGCATTTCCCATAAGACTTCCCTTCACAGTAGTTCAAAAAGAAGAAAAAGGCACAGGCAGAAAGCTGTATCAGAGCCCAGGCAACATAAAACTTCACTAGTCTGAAGGTATTTATTCTTAGCCTTTGAATGCCACTTGAATTTTTGTACCAAAACTAAGCTGAATCAAAGTCAGCTTCTAGAGATGTCACTGGATTTTCATTAGTTTGCAGAGATAATGAGTTTAACTTTTTTTCCTCTGTTCTTAAACTGTTAAAAACAAAACTGAAAATAATACTGGCTCAGTCAAGTGATTTGCTGCAGTTAAAAAAATTGCTGTTCCACTTTAACAGGCTACTTACTTCTCTCCTTTTATTCATCTCTTAAGTGTCAGAGGAACTGAAAGCACTAGGTGAAAAGTAGGGTTATGCTATATCGGAACTTTCTCAAGTCTTCCAAACCCTTTCTAGCATGACCTGAAAAGTCTTCTCACTGCCAGAACCTCAGGCTTCTTAAGCCTTACAGAAAAAAAACCAGTCAAAGCTACAGTGATAGTATGATGTACATCTCCCATTTTGATCTAGAAATGTCGACAACAGAAAGGTCTTCATATTCGTGTCACAAACTATTTCCTACTGATTCAGTGTTTATATATAAAAAGATGTCAGACTCAACAACAAGAAAAATACCTTAAAATGGTAGTGGTAAGACAGGTAAATATATTCAAACTTCTGAAATTGTTTTCTCCCACACCTGTGTTCTAAAAATTCATTGATATAAAAGCATGTTTCCATTTTAAAATGCACATTTGTTATATGATAAAATCCCTATTTTATGCCATTAGCACTAGCAGAGCTCGCTCCAAACTGAAGGCAGAAAATCAGTTTCACATTGGGAGGAATTGCTCTCATCTTTTCTATATCTTCAAACCACCAGCCTGCTGAGCTGATGCATCCTACACTACACAAGACCATTTTGATACAGAAGAAAATAAAGCAGAACCCCACAATCCAGTAAAATATTCCCAAAGCCACGGCACTCAAATGCAATAATCATTTCAACATCAAAATCATTTCAGCAATTTAAATATGGGTGCAAAGGCACAAGAAACTGAAGAGGAGCAAATAAGGATGTATAACATTTTTCTACAGGTTCCCTAAAAAACTGACTGTGTGATAATTTAATTGCCTTCCTTATTCAGCTCTTTCCACTTCACATGCGTGCTTCTCATGCCTCTACCTCTGGCTTTTCAATCTATTAAACTGCAGCTGTTCCAATTACTGGAAGAGAATAATTAAAAGATGGTGTTGACAGTACTGCCCTATATATGAGTCAGTTAATTAATACAATTTCTTTGACGATATATCGTCAAAACATTCACACCAAAATTCATATGAAGGGAAAACAAATCTCTGCCTAAGGAGGAATCCAAAGGAAATCACTGCAGTCACATTTGCAGTCCTCTCACAGCCACACTATAACATTCCCCAAATACTGAAGTACAGAAAAAGATTGGCAATGTGCACCTGGCAATGCTTTTACTGAAATGGCAACTTTTCTAGAAACATCAAAGATCTGTCTTACTAAGAAATGGTCTTTCAATTAATTTTTTAAAATTTCTTCAATAAATTAGCTTTAAAACTGCTAAAGACAGTTCTAACGATCATGCCTGTACTTTGACTTGCTACCTGCTATGCTGTCTCATTTTTTTTTATATCTGGGGGTAAAAACACCCTCAGACACCAGATATAAGTTACAGCAGCTTTTAGAAGCAGTTGCACTATAGACATCAAGATGCACATGACCTCATAAATGGATCAGAGATGCTTACAAAGTAGTTACTATCAAATATATTTAGTTCTTTTAAACTGGGCTGACTGTTCATAGAACAAGTAACAATCACAAATCATAAAGCATAAAGAAGTGAGATAAACTAGGTTTGCAGCCAACCCCTCCTGGTGTCAAAACACTGTAAGCAGTGCAGGTTCCTGTCTCTATAGCAATATGTGGGGCCATTTCTCACATGGGGGAAAAAAAACCCCAAATCTTTAAATATTAAGTTAAGCAGTCAGGGAATGTCCTATGTGTTTAACAAGAAGTGCTACAGTTTTCTATCCACTCACTCAGCATTTTTTCCTGTATAAATAAGGAAATTGCTGCAGTAACATTTTAGGGTGTATCATTTCAGTGAAAATTATTATACATAAAAATACATATGCATACTATATCTATGGGATTGTGTATATAGCATGTATATATATATGCATACATACATACACACCCTATATATAGACATACATTATTTCTATATATATTTGACAAATACACATTACCCTGCATCTGACACGGCCACTTCCCCTTCCCTTCCAGACACCTCAGATAGGAGAGATTCAAATTCTCACATGATTTTGAGACTACCAAATTAAGTGTATGTTCTTCAACAAACCAAAGAGGCTGAGAAGGAATCAAGTTGAGAAATTAGTTTCTCCATTTCACGCATTGTTCAAATGTCCATAACCCTGGTCTTTGTATCATTCATAAGTGGAAAAAAATGAATCTGATGGTCTACGTTTGAAACTTCTGAAATTATTCAGCAATAGCAAACATTCAAAAAAACTCACGCCATTTCCTACAAGATCACAATCAACTATTTTTAAAATTATTTAAGTAAAATAATTTTGCTTAAATCTTAGGTCAGGTTCCCAAAAACTTGCAGGAAAAGGGAGACAAGAAATGCACAAAGTCAGTCCCTGCAGTATTCACACTTTTAATATTTGGAAGCACTAATTTATTAAAATATTAAAGCCTGTCTCAGGTATGTTTGGTAACTACACACAGTCTCAGAAATATTTTGAATATTCTGAAGTGTGTGTTTCTACCATGAAAGTGGGTTTTATTTTATGCCACTTATGGATGTCTTGCATTTTCTTGTGTGTATTCTCGAAGAGAGATTTTTCTAAAATTGAGGTAAGATTTGTCAAGATGCACTGTTAACTTAATTACAAGCTACAGGTTATAATATAAAAAAAAATCAGCTTTGCTTGGGTAAATTACTGTCACATAAAAGTTATTAAGTAAAATAAATTCTTGAAACACCTAGTAGGAGGTAAAACCAAAGTGAGCTAATGAAGGTTTCCAATTTTTGATCTAAGTCCATGTACTCTACTAACAACACACCCCTAAGCAGAAATGCTTTTGAATTAGCACCAATTTATTCAGAGAACTTGGCTCATCTTCCCCAGGTGATTATATTTAATAAATCAACACAGAAACCTGAATGCACAGTCACAGCAGCCAGACTGACCCTGCCGAAGATAATTGTCTGAAGCAACAGTTATTTTTATTAGGTCAAACTGTGAACTACAAAGAATTTATTTCTAAACATCTTCTCCACAGCTGTTCTAGTCGACTGGCTGCTCAATTTATTTTAGTAAAGTATGCCTAAACACATTTATGCATCAGACTCGAATGCTGCAGATATATTAAACAATTTAGTAATGGAACAGAAGCCAGGCCTGAGCACCAGCCATGAACAACTTCAGTATTTCCTGCACCACAGGCAGCAAAATGCAAACTACAGGAGTCATGTATCAGGTAAAGTTTTTTGGAAATATTCTTAAAATGAAAGTTTGTAGGCTTTTTCTTTCATTCTTGCATTATTTACATGGAATCTGTTAGTCCTCTTGCATTCTCTAAACCTTACTATTTTTATCCACTGGAGTGTGTTTTTGTGGTCCTGCACACCTACAGAAAGTGTCCCTGATGAAAAGAGCAGGAGAGCAGGCGTGAGGAGGCGAGAACAAAGCCCTTGACCACTGCTCTTGTGCGCTTCTGTAATGACTCAGTTTCATTAAAAGCCAAAAATACAAACTTTTCCTGAACACAGGAATTCCTACTGCATTGTCACCCCTGATGTCTCCAATCCACATTCCACAAAATCTCCACTGTGGACACTCCTGACATCTTTATCCAAAGGCCAGAATCCCTCAGGAAGACTGACAGAGAATGAGATTGAAAAGGTTTCAAGAAAGATGCTTATGCTGCAAGTCCAGGTTGTCAGAAATCATTGTGTGCAATCTGGGAGCCATAAAAACTGCAGGCATGCATCTTCCAGGAGACTTGAAGATGCTGCACCTTGCTGCCCATGGCCACTGCACTGCAGCTGGCTGGATTCCTTCAAGGCACCACAAAAGAGACACCCAGATGCAACCAATTTAATTACCTGCCATCAGATACTCTGAAGCATATTAGATACAAATTTTTATGAAATAGCAATTTGACCTTAAAGTTCAGCTTGCCTTCACACAGAGACATGTGAAAGTCTTGAGCAGCAAAAAGTTCCATTTCAAATTTGTCACTAATGTTAATTGTTTATCGCTAGTGTTAATTTATCACATTCAGTGAGAGGAAAAAAAAAGCATAATTTTTCTACACTAGAAAAGGAGTTTCAACACCACAGATCATTGCAAAAAGATGCCATGGGAAGAGGTGGAATTAGTACCAAAGCTAGAACACCTGAATAGGCAGCGCAGGAAAAAGAGAGTCTTGTACTAAATTTTCAATTTCTTGATTTCCCCACCCCCCACACCTCCCAAGAGCCAGTGGCAATCAGGAATCAACTCCTCCCATTTGTCAAAAGTAGGTGTAGTCCAAAGACTCCTTCCCAAAAGACAACATGGGGTAACTCCCTGGTTCATTTGCTCAAGATCCTCCCTTCCTCAGCAAACCAAGCCAGTGATAACCTCCACACTATCCGCTCCCAAAAGGAAAGTAAAATCAAGTAACCAGCTCTCTGGTTTTGATGCACTTCCATACCCAACAGCAGCAGTGACAGCTGACAAAGATGGATAGTTTTCACTGGTTCTTTTACTTGGGAGGCAGCCATGAGCAAAGACACCGAAGATGTGTGTTTGCAGCTCAGTGATGGTTGCACACCTCAAGGACACCTGTAACCACCACTGCAGTCCTAAACGTGTGCAACAGCTTTAATTGCAAGATTTCGGCAGAGTTGGATACTACCTCTCCCGAAAATACCTAATTACCTTATGGCAAAAAGAGGTTTTCTGCAAGTTCCCACTGTTGAGTGCTGTTATACAAAGGACCCAAGGCCACAGCCTTTCACATCGAGCTGAATGGGGTGTAGGGAGGCTGTACAATCAATGAATGGGTTCATGCCACAGAATTAAACCCATCTTAGTGGTCATCAACATTTAAAAAACACATGAAACTTTCAAAATGCATACCTTGCTTACATTTAGATTTTTCCAGAAGACAAAAAAACACGATCACAAAAACAAGTCTTCATGTGAACGAGTTCCATTTCTCTGAAATACACCACTATGTTCTATTTCTAAATCACTAAATGTCAAAACTCCTGTGTAATAATTAAATTATAGACAGAAAATTACAAACTGCTTTCATCTTTAGCAGCTCTGAGAACATAAATTTAAAGAAAATTCTACATTTCCTAGGCAAAGTTTTGAAAGATGCCAGTTAGTTATTTCAAATTTGTTATGGTGGGCAAATATACAAGCTATTAATTCATTTCCAAAAGCAGATCTAAAGTTTTAAGATATTCGCTTAGCAGATTGGAAGAACTCTGCAATTGCAATACCTCTATTTAGTGGCAATCTGGATAATTTAGGATCAAATGAGGACATGCTGCTTTGCATAAAATAATTGTACATTGCAAGAAAAGTACAAGCTGATTTTAGAAAGGCCCATGGAAGAATGGCAATCTTACTTGCATTTTTAAAAACTATGAGCTATTTAAATCAAATAGTTTAAAGTCTTCTGATTATAAACCTTTATTTCATAAAACTTCAGACATCTGACTCCTATTCAAAAGTGAAGTTCAGTGCTTTCACCAATGTCCATGTAGCAGCTTCTACAGGTCATCTTACCAGCACTCCACACACTCCTGACAGTTTTCTACATCTTTATAGCATTGCACATGTGGCCACATCCCTTCACCTGGCAAACCCGCTCTCAGAAACACAGAACTGAAAATAAATCGATGAAGGTCAGAGGAGGAGAAGACTGCAGGGAGGTGGGTGGGAGGCTCCGCCCAGTGACAGCCACCACCAGCACAGCTGCACCACTTCATTCCACCCACCTCATTCGGTCAGGAAAAAAAGGGTCTAAATTCTGCAAATAACTCTAAGCTCCTATGCAAAACAGTCACATCGTTCCCATCTGTGCTGCTCTAGTGAATCACAGCAGGCTCAGGAGAGACCACATCGGAGAAAAAAAAAATTAAAAATCGATAGATGTGCGTGGTGTAGAGGTCCTTGGGGTGAAATAGCATTGCACAGATGTGATGCACAAAGACACAGTGCAAGAGCCAGCTAAACCAAGAAATATCTGTATTTCAGCACCTTCTGCAGCTGCAGTAATGTACTTTTCCACAGCTGAAAATATCTTTTTGAAGCATACATAGAGAACACCAAGCACCCGTGATAACTCTGAGCTGGGACAAGTCCTTCTCTGAAATAGTCCTAAGTAAAGCAGTTGTAATTCGGGGCTTTGTCTGCCAGAGGGAGCTGAAGGAAAGAGAAAAAATCCCATGTATTTCATTCCTTCAAAAGTTTCAGGGCTGTCCTACACCAATTAATCTAAGTATTCTAACAAAAAGGGAGTTTAATGTAAAATCAACCCCAGCTGTGTCTGGCACAGGGCACCCCTGCACTGACACCCCACTACCAAAACCTTGCCCATCATGCCCAGTGCACTCTCTCTAGGAGTGAGTCCCTCTACAACTTTGAATGGAAACAATACCTCCATTTAAAGCGTATTTAACTGCTTTTTGATCAACACCATAGTGGAGATGACTGCCCCAGAGACAGACTAATAAGGAAAGCATCAAATGAGATGGTATCTAATACCTTCTTAGATCAGCTTGTCAATAAACGCAGGGCAACGCTGCACAAACACTAAGCTTCCAGTTAGAACAAGTTACATATTATCTGAAAATAATTGTCATTAAAAGGCTCACTTGGTCTTTTTTGCACATACTACTTCTAACACTTAATGTTGATACACCTAAAAATCTGCCTGTGGTTAGAGGTGCTACCACACAAAACTGTCATTTATGTTACCATACCAATAATTTATTCTTTTATAGCACTTGCTCAAGAGCTTAAAATAAACAGGAATTGGTCTCATTTCAAAAATTGATAAAGCAAGCTAATTAAACAATGTGTTTGTGGGAAACTGGGATTCTGTAAAACAGCTCAGGAAAGAATTTCACTGCATACATACTGGATGACCCCTTTCTTCTCTCCTGCATTTTCAGGTAAACTACTTCCAGCTTCAAAAACTTTACCTATAAAAAACAGCATACAAGGGTTTTGCATTCTGGGAAAAAAAAAAAAGGCAGATGGGTATACCTTTAAATAACTCTTTTAAATGCTAAGATCTAAGCTGATCTAACTTCCCTTAGACCAAAATTTCACCGACAGCTTTAAAATCAGCGTAGTAGCATCGTGCGCATTTCTTGCAATCAGAACGCTTTTAGAAGAACCAGCTATGCCACCTTCTGGTATCCACCAGAACTACTCAAGACAAATATTTTAATACATTCACATTTTAAATGGAAAAAAAAACCCCAGTACAAACAGAAAATTCACTTTATCTATGAAACCAATGAAAAATACTACTTTTTTTTAAGCTTTGGTTGATCTGTGCAACATCATAACTAGGACTAGCTAGCTTGGACCAGTTTGTAGCCAGCCTCAAAGTTCCTAAGCCTGTAGTACCCAGGAGAGGGATCTGATGATCCTCAGGGGTCACTTCGAACTCAGGATATTCTATGACACCTACTGACAAACAGCACCCTTCCCCCACATTACCTGGTGTGAAACATGAGCTGTTCTGCCCTTTGCCCCATCTTACCAGCTGCAGCAAAGGACTGGGAAAGGCAGAGAGTGAAAAGGATGAGAAAACTTGTGGAATGGCTTCTGTACAAGAATCGACTTTTAGATTGGTCTTAACAGCATGGAAGGCAGAGAGGAAAGAAGAAATACACTGAGAGTATATAGTGTCACAAAAAGCATGGTTAAGTGTGGGGTCCTTATTCACCAGCTCTCCAATATGATACAGACAAAGCTTTGCATGAAACTAGCAGATGTCTGGTGGAAAAAAAACAAAACAGAGGAAATGTCTTCACGTAACATGCTGCAGCTATCCCACCAGCAGCTTTCAATAACCGTTTATTACAACACACATTCACTGAAGCAAAGCGAGAAAAACAGTTTAAAACCAAAGTAGTTTGTACCCAGTGCTCCGTAGGTGACTCCAGCACTCACATACAAGGCCAGCAATCAAACTTCTCCACCTTACCTCCCACTACCAAAGCATCCTTAATACCGTAGTGGGACACGCACATGGTTATGTAAAAACAACTATAAACACCCTTCCCTTCCTCTTGTGTTATACCTGGATCTATGCAATTAACTCTGTACTGATAAAAACACAAGAGAAGATGAATTTAAGCTAGGACTTCAAGACAGTTTTGATCATTTCCAACCTATGCCTTCAATATAAAACTGTTCCTAGATGTCAAATTTCCACCAACAGTTTCTGAAGAAGAAAAAGGTTCAGTGAAGGAAGAAAGAAGGCATAAATTAGGTAAGAAATAATATTAACAAATTAAGTGGATAACTGACTCCAAAGTGTGTCAACTGATGCCTCACAATCCCTCCCAAGACAAACATCTAGTGATTCTCCAATCTTAGACAATCTCTGAAACAAAAAGTAGGTATTTCTGACTATAATTTTCCACTGCAACTTTGAACTACAAAGTTTAACTATATGAATTTAAAACAGAATTTGGAAGTTTGGTGTAGGAATCAGACAAACCCAAGACCATGTTCAGGCACTAATGTACAAACAGCAGAAACAACGTAAGACAGATGAAATACAAGGACATCTATTTGCATGCCCACTTGCTCATCACACCTTCCCACAAACCTCTGCATATTCTTTCAGCCATGTTTACTCAGCTCTCTGCAGTATGTATCCCATGCTATAATCATTTTCTGGATCTCTAAACAAAGCAAAACTTACATTAATCAAAGCTTTGCTTTGACGTGTTCTTCCAATTACAGTACATTTTACTCATTCTGAAGTTCGGCAGTTTCATTTTCTGGAGATGCTAAAATTACAATTTTTCCCACAAAAGACAGAATGATAGTATGCAGGAGGCTATACACACACCACGAGAAATACAAAACATGATTTTCATCATAAGCAATACCATAAGTCATGCTGCAAACAATATCTTATCCACCTAAAAGATTTTACAAGAACCTCTGAAATAACTAATATAACAGCAAAGTTGCACAATAATACTTCAGGAGAATCATGAGAGTAACTCAGACCAGGCAGAACGTGACTGCAACCACCTGAACAAAGTCTTGCTGCATATTGCACCAAGTGTTGCCAGGAAAATGCAATGCCATAATCCCACATAACCAACTGTTAAAATAATTTTTGAAAAAAGCCATGCACTAACATCAGTCATGCCTGAGCTGCTCCTGCCTCCCCATATATCTACAGACATTTAGAACTGGAACTGAGTAGATTTCTGCGATTTACCAAAGCATTTCTTCACTCACTTGGAACACTGATTCTAAACTTCAAACCTTATACTGAAAGCAGTGTTGGTGTCTAGAGATTCAAAGGCAATCTCAAAGGAACTCAGTACTTTCATGACACTAAAATCCTTGAAAGCTGAAGCTTTGGAGGCCTTTGAACAGCATATACTGAAAACATGAAAAGAAGGCAAGATTAATTCTGGGGACACGTGGGAAATCTCCGCTGAGGCAAACATACACTACTCCAAAAGCACAGGACACGGTGGTCAGATTAGGAAGGGAGGAAGGAAGGCAGTAAACCAGATATTTACTTAGTAGGGTCAGTACTGAACTCAAAGCAAAATGCAGTTGGTAGCTTAAGACAAAATGAACATTTGCCACGAGAGTTTCTGCAAAAACTGAAATAAAAACTGTCCCGTGAATAATAAACCTCTGCAGGGAAACCAACAGTTAAAGCAACTATGAACCCAGGAGTTTTACATAAACGCTGTTACAGAAGACTGTTCTTTCTTTAGTGCTTCTCATCAAATTTCTGTGAACTTATGTTCTGGCTCATATCCTGAATCAAGCAACAACATGCACAAACATACCTTCTTCTGTTTGAGTCTCACTAAAGTAGAAACATAAGTAAACTACCAACACCTTGCTGTCCAAAAAGCAGCTGCTGGGGAGAAATTTCTAAAACGTGACAAAATTTTGCTGGATCTTGAAATAAATGTCCATTCAGGGACATCTTTGCTGGGGGAGAAGGGGGTGTGCAGATGGCACTAATCAAAGACTGATTTATTAAAAGACCTATTTGAAGACTACCAAGTATTTTAAATAATTACATTCAATAAATCGTTCAGAAGTTTTTCAGGATTTTCAGTCATTGTATCAGGCACCTGGGTGTAAAATAACTAAATACAGAATTTGTAGATAAGCAGCCTATTTATAATTGTTTTTTATCAACACCCTAGAACAATGCACAAGGCACAGTGTGACTAAGCTTTTACTTCAGTGCTCTAATCTGATGAAAGCCTACAGAATCCAAAGGGCAGAAGTAAAATTAACTAAAATTATTGA
This sequence comes from Cnemophilus loriae, assembly GCA_013397755.1. Taxonomy (NCBI): domain Eukaryota; kingdom Metazoa; phylum Chordata; class Aves; order Passeriformes; family Corvidae; genus Cnemophilus; species Cnemophilus loriae. The sequence goes on along the minus strand of VZTF01001111.1, from coordinate 179,488 downwards.
GCCTTAGCTTTCTGGGGTTGAATGCACAAATTCTTTTTCACAGCAAATTCCAGCGATGTGATTCAGTTCATTTACCCTCCTCCTTCCCTTTGCTCCCGAGTTCTGCATCAGTCTTCTAACCCAGTTAACTGGCTGGAGAACAAGGCCATTCCTGTTCTCCAGCATCGCTGCTCATTACTCCTGAAGCATGAACAGCAGAGGGATGGCTGCTCCAACTGCATATCAAGCCAGCAGCATCACATAATTACTCCTCATCAGCCGAAGTCTTTGCCACATCCCAGTGCAGAGCAGCAATGAAAAGGATTTCCGGTTCCCAATGACAGACCAGTGACAGACAGTCCTGGCAAAGGCCCTGAGCAAAGCCCAACTCAGACAAGTACGTACTTTGCTGTATGGGCCGAGCTCTAATTATCTGAAAACAGAACTGAACAGAGTCACATTGGTGCTCTAATTACCGGGAGACAGAACAAGAGAGGAGAAAACCTGGCTGTGAGAGCAAAGAGGAACCCAGACAACAGGCAAAGATGCTGCTCCAGCCAGGAGAGAGCAGCTTCACAAATGCTGCAAACTCCTCTGCTTCAGTTCTCATGTTCCACTTCACTCCCACATTGATCTGACTCACTCAAGTCACATCAATTAAGCAACAGCAAGCACGGCTTTGCTCCTCGTCCAGCTGGGCTTCTGAGGGACTTGCTGACTTGTTGATACATGACCTCTGTGCTCTTTGGGACACCAGAAGCAAAATGAGACCATCTGAAGATTTAACACGTTCACGTCAAATTAAGCTTTCTCCTGGATCCTTGGTTGATCCACCTCCACCTACCCAGCTGTCAGCTTGGATTCAACCACCCTGTAACAGGTGAGCTGGAGCAGAAGAATGAAAGTAGAATTCAGGAATTTGGAACAGGGTAGTTGCACGCTGAAAATGTTTGGAATCCAACATCATGGAGCTGGATGTGATAACATAGCTTGGGAAAATGGAAGGGGATTAGCAAGATGCTCAAGTTTCAGCAATGCCATAGGAAGGTCAGGCATAAATATACACACAATATTGTGACAAGGCAGAACAGCAGTAGTTATAGCTGAAGGTTTTTTGTGACAGACACAGACATTTTAACAGTGCACTGTTCTCTTCAGTTATTAAATAAGCTATTATCTGCAGGAATCATACTGATGTCTGGATTTCAGTGTGTGTCTGTTGATGGGATTAGAAGTCACCAGGCTGTAGAACACACTGTTAGAAAAACTGAGCTGCTTCCCTGAACAGTCTTTGCTGGTCTTGCAGGATACTTGTATAATACCTCTGAAGATCACATGAAAACTTAATAGTTGCTTCAATTTTCATTCTCCAGGACAGGACCTTAATGCAAATACAACTCAAGACTTCTCATTATTACAAGATGACCTTAACAACATTAGTAAGCTTGAAGTGCAGCTCATTAAAACAGATCAGTTTCAGATGCAAAACTGATCTCCCCACACAACGAGCATGGGCAAGACTGTTTTTCCAGCACAGTCTCCACCACTGTGCGATTATTTTCCAAGATATGACTGATTTTGCATCCAAGTGAACTACAACCCGAATCAGAGACATCCCAGATGTCCAATGACAATGGAATAATGGGAAATATATTACCAAGCTGCACACGTGAACATACACAGGCAGAACACCTCTAGCATAAAAAAAAAGTTGAATGTACACATAGGAGGTTTTTGATTGGTTGAGTTTTATAGTGTAAGGGGGTTTTTGTGTTCGGGTGTGGGGGGGTTTTCTGTTCAAATAAGGCAAAAATGTACACATCCTTCAGTTGTTTTGGGGTGGGGTGCGGTTTCTTTCATTTGTTTTAAATGTAGGAAGTACCAAACTACTTGGTAACCATGAAAAAAGGGACACTTCTCTTTTCAAAATTAGGTCACGTCTTCTGTTAACAGCAAAATTAAATAAAACAGATTGGACACACCCAAAGAAAAGTTCCATTTATTTTTTCCGCTTCCCTTTATGAATAGCAGATAATGTAATTCTTCCATTTTGACTAAATGGAAGGACATTGATTAGAGCTAAACTTTAGCAGCAAAAGAATTTTCTGGGAGTAAGCAATTTAGACAGCATTGTTGCTTTTCAAGATCACAGCTTTTATTTCAGAAGTGTTGATTTAGATGGTCAGCTGCTAGCTAAGGCAGATTAAACTGTGTATTAGAATGATTCATTTTTGAAACAACAGGGGTAATTTTTGAATGTTTTGTACATTATCAATTTAAGAACTATGCCAGTCTGTACCAAAAAGTGATACACACAGTTTAAATATAGGCTCACAATGGATAAATTACATGGAGACAAACAAATAACATACCCTCTCAAAGGGACAATGCTATACACACTATGTGAGTAGATGATTTTAGATTTAGGACTTTAAAGCACCTAACCATAAGCAAAAAGTTGCTTTAGTTAAAGCCCTTCTTTTTAACTTGATACATTCAAATAAACAGCAAACGGAGCAGGGAAACAATTACTCATAACCCAACAACCACCACTCATCAGGAGAACAACTATAACCAGTAGACACCCACCCAAGTAACAGAAGACAAGAGATAGGAAACAAAAGGGAAAGTGACAATCAGCACAAGATTACACTACACTGCTAACAAGGTGTCATCAGATGGAGCACTTGCCAAAGTCAGAGCTTTTCAGAAAAAACCTGCTTACAGTATGTTGAACATCCTACAAGCCAGCCAGACCTTCCAAGCAGCCAGTGCAGTTTGCAAGCTCACCTATCCCATTAAAAGCAGCAGCTGACCTCCTTCAAATGAAATATGAACTATTTCAGATCCACACCTCTCTGCTTCCCACATGAAGTTCAAGTTGCAAACAGTTCATGTGCAAAAGGCACGGGCTTACAAACCATACACTAAAGCTGCACTTGGACAGATGGCAGGACCTGCAGCCCTGTCTAGAGGAAACTGAACTGCAGTTAACCCAGAAACGTACCTGAACCAGAACCAAAACCAAAACCCAGCTCTTAAATATGCAAGAGAACGTTTCTGCTTTGAACCACTGTTCTTTCTTCATGAAAAAGAAATAATAAACAGGAGTACACCTGTGTCACATTTCAATATATTCATTAAGCCTGCATATTAATTTCTAGTCACAGAAGAGGAACTTTTGCTTTTTTATCAAATATTCCATCGGAAAGAAAACATTACTTTTACCTAGCCAATCTTGAAAAACATTACAGATATTTTATTTTAATGCAAGTCAACACTAAAGCTGTGAGTATCAACTCTGTTAACCCTTAGGTCATTTTAGTGGTTGGTGAAAAAAAAGGTAATTTGGAGAGCTAAAAGCATTTACTGGGGAAATACTTTTTACTGAAGAGGTTAATTCTTCCACTGAAATTAAGAAATCTTTTCCCCCTTAACAAGCATAAACACTGTTACATACACCGTATTGAGGCCAGATGTAACAAAAACAAGTGTCCAATAAATAAGGTAAGAAGATTGTCATCTCCTTAAAAAAAAAAAATCCACTAAATTTTTTTCTAGTTTTCTTCTAATTTTAACTCTTACATTAATATATTCAAAAGGCTTCACATTGCACTGCCAACAGTCACATTTTGAATGGCAATGGACTTCTAAAGTATTCAAGTGCACATGCCTGGGAATGAAGCACAAAATCATGAACCTAGTGAGGACTGAAAGTACTTGTAACATCACTGCTATGAACACAGAGATGACTGCTAAATAAAATGAAGTACAAAAGAAAAACTTGAAGGAAATAGGACTGAGTAGCTACTGGTTGAGATTACTAGAGACTGGAAGCTTTCAGAGATGGAGAGAACACATACGTAAGAACTCTGGTCTAAGGAAAGCTTTTATAACTTTTTTCTTCAAAGTTTCACAGAATTATTCATTAAAGAGCCATTTTTCACACTAAGCAGAAACGTGACTGACCAAAATACTGCTAAGAGGTTGTGTGCACTCAGAGTGACAGCAGTATGCAAGTCTGAAAAGTGAAACTTGAGACTGAATATGCTCAAGTCACCATAAATGCATCCAGCAGACAAAAGGCTCTTGTGTGCCTGTTTTGGAAAAAAAAAAGAAAAAAAGGGGGGGTGCAGAAAATCCGTTGCTTCTATTCCAAGATCAAACATGTAAGGAAAAATCCCCCCGGAAGCAGCGAGCAGCATACTGATGAGTTTGGTCATTCTTCAAGACTGATTTAGCTACTGCCAAAACATAACTTCAATAATTTAAACTGTTGTCCTATGAATTATCTGTTTAGACTGAGATAAAAGGACACAAAATCAGTCAATGAAACTACAGAAACTATTAAGATTTCATCAGTCTAAACGTGCTAAAAGAAGGTTGCTTAATGTCAATACATGCCTTGGAACGGAAATAATTGAGCATTTATTCTTAAGATGAATGCTCAAAACAGTTATATTAATCTAGTTAAATGAAAGGTTTAAAATGCCATTAGCAATCCAAAGGAAAAAAGTGGAAGTCTTAAATGGCATTAACAGAAAATCCTAGTCAAGAATGATGCCTTGTGCTGCAGTAATATTTTCAATCACCTATAAAGGAAAATAAATCCTACCAGCATACTGAAACAATCATAGCCAGGCTGCTACATTTCATACAGTGGTGAAGAAAGGCACATGATGGATCCCTGTCACTTTTTCAGATAAACACCAAGTCAAAACTGTCATTCCGGCCAGGATGTCAGGATGTCAAGTTCCTTTACAAAGTAGTGTCAGGAACTTTTGTGCCGGCAGCACATTTCATCATAAACTTAAGACCGCTAACCTTACCTTTTCCATGTAAGTATGATGTCCCTATTCAACTGCAAAATGCATGAAAACTAATCAAGATAGTTGAGCATGCAGCTCAAAAATTTTCTACAGAAACATACTGCATTACAAAAATAATTATTTTTCTTTTTTCTTTGAAAGAATGAACCTAGTCACTCCAGCATAAACTAACCAGATCAGCCAAACTACCATTATAGGTGTGCAAAGTACAGCACAAGATAATATAAACAATGCTATAGCTTCTATGTTCATGTTATAAAGGAACAATTATGTTTTAAGTGAGGATTTGATTTCAAGAAAAGACACTGAAATAAGGTTGCTGGAATTTCTGTCAGGTTAAGGTGATCAACTCTGCATGAAATGACTGCTGAAGATCTGTGGAGTCCATCTCCTGTTTTCTGTAAGAAATTAAGTCCTGCAGTTTCAAAAAAACCTAAATCACAGAAAGCCACAAAACAGATGAGACATTCTAAAACATAGAATCACATCTAATCACAAGTTTCCAATATCTAAAACATTCTTGTAGAGAAGATGGGAATTGTTCCCTTCACAAGGATACACTTATCTCATTTTTTCATCAAAAATCTCTTGAAAACGTGTTAAGAACCAAATTACTATCCAATGAAAATCAATATTAAGTCATTTTTGTCACCACAAAGCATTCCAGACAATGAAAATATTCTGTATTACAAAAAAAGAAGAAAAAAAAAATCACTGAACTTCACTAGTTTGCCAACAAAGAATCAAGAATTAAAATGAAATTCAAAAGTTGAGCTAGGTTTTCAGACATTTTAATATTATAAAGCCTTGGGTGAAAGTGACATTATTTATATCAAAATAATCTTCTCATTTCTTCTCTTCTACTCACATGCTACCTTGAGTTTTGGACAGATCTACATTTATGCCTTTTATCTTGCCTGCAGTAGTACATCGCTAGGGACGTGCAGTTTTGCCTGACTGGTAATTTGTTTGCTGGGAGCACTAAAGAAAGAGTGTTTTGTTTGCAGGATCCTGTCCCTTGGCATGAAAGTGAAGACATAGGAAACATGAAGGGTGCTGTTTCTCTAGAAAACTTATGCATTCAGACCAGCAAGGGCCTTAAATAAATGCAGTTACATTGCTAAATTACTTTTATCAATTTATGTCATCAATTAGGATAAACTGGGGAAAAGCCATCTTCTAGAAGTGCATGCTGCAGGTATAAAGAGTTACTGGCAAATAGACAACGATTTTTTCCAAAACTTTTTCTACAACATTTTCAAGATGCAGCCTTTTCTGCCTTGTTATCTGGTCAGGTAAAATCCATCTTTCACAGAATTAAATTGTTCTGGTTTCCGACAAGCCCCACATTCCTTAATCTTCGGAACTACTCAACTGTCTTCCTGCCTTGTCTCTTCAGCCACATTAATTTACAACAGCACATCCATCCAATACTCCTGCTTCTCCCACCACATGCAGCATGACAAGCTGCTCTCTGATGCCCTTCAGGGCTCAGCTCTGCTGGTTTTGCAACACTTTTACCCCTCAATTAGACCAACCTTTGGCAAAGCATCCAACAGACACTTCTGTGTTCTCTTCCATGGGACCCCTAACACACAAAGGTGCCAGAAAAGAAGCAGCAACAAAAATTTCTCCTTCAAAACAACACCAAGCTGGCAATGGCACATGGAACTCAGCAGTCAGAGTGATGATATATGGCAGCTATCACTTCTTAGGCACTCGAGTTGATTTTCTACAGATCTCCAGACCATCCACAACCTCTTACAGCAAGAACTGGGAGCTCCAGGCTGGCACAGCACAGGCACAGCATTAAAAGTGCAATTAAGCAGCAACTGTTAAGGTAACACTTTGCCTCTTGCAATCCCAGTACAGAAACTTGGTAATCTCTGATCAAAAGCCGCCAAAACTAACCGTGACAAGGGGTGCAAGCTGATTGCAGAGCGCTCTGCTAGCGCAGTAACAGCACAGGCGTAGGCCTTTCCATCAGAGGCTATTCTGATCCAGCTGCAAACACCCACATGCAACATCTGTTGAGTCAGGGCTGCTTAGGAGCAAGGATTAAAGAGGGCATCAGACAACATCTTAAAAAACACTTCCCATGGATTTTTTTCTTTAACTGAAAAGACTACTGTTCCTTATTACAAAAAGAAAAAAAATAAAAATCAACACCAAAACTATTCAGTTTGGCTCCTTGAAGCAAAAGCAGTTTTTAATAAGTTCTGCAAAACTGTCCAAATACTAAATTTTAAAGAAGCTTTGTTAATAAAAAAAAGCAACACACTTCATATTGCACTGAAGAGTTCATCAAAATTCAGCTGTAGGCATAGTAGGCATGCGCTGGATCAGTTCAGACTTCCTGAAATGCCATTTACAATAAGTGAATTTCAGGTAAGCCACATACACTAAAGAGGAAATGAGACTAATGGAACAGGATTCACTACAATGAACTCCATAATACAAAACCATATTTAAAATCAGTGCAAGTAATTCTTGTTTTATGTGAACCATTCGACTGCAAAATTAGCTTGTACAGCACACAGGGCACTGTTAAAGCAGCATAAACACCTGGCCTGTGAAAAATACACCCTTAGCAAGCAGGAGGCAACACAGCAAAGGACACATTACCAATGTGCAGAGTGTAAAGCTCCAAAAGATCTATTGCTTTGGCCTCATCATCCTAAAACACTTCCCAAAACAACTCAGAAGGACACCTGTACCAAATCAGAATACAAACTGCTTCACTGCATAGCCACTGCAACCTTTAATAAGACATTGTACAGCAGCAAAATAAACCTCTTGTGCTGTTATTTGGAGAAAGGAAAACCCTTCTACAGTCTTAATGAAATCTAAGCTATAATCTCAAAACCATTCAGCAATTTAAACCCCTGCGTTACATTTGCAGGAACACAACTGTGCTTCTGTGCTCCCAAGCTAAACAGGATTATTTCACTGCCTAAGTACACTGGCATCTTGGCTCTTAAGTCAATCCCTGTCTTGGCAGTTAGGGGCCAATTCCTAAATTGAACTCCAAGAGGGAGAAGCCTGACAATACTGGAGTCATCGTAAAATTTCAAAGCAAACAGGGTGGCATTTTAAATACAGATTTATGTAACTTAAGTTTAAAAGTTGATCTGTCTGTTAACACATTAAGGGAGATGTAGGACGATACATAGCTGGAGCACACTTCTACAGAAGCTTTAATCCACTAGTTTGTGTCTGCCACAATTCCTCTGAGGCCCCTCCTCTCTTTGTACATTACTTGTAAAGTTTATCTGTTCCAAAAGGGCTTTTCTGTCCAGATTAATGACCTAGAAGATGACACTGCTTCCATCCTCTACTTTGTGTCTAAGGGAACAGCTCAGCCTGCTGCAGCCTCAGACAGAGCAGGGACAGAAGCTCTTCCCACCAACACCTCACCTCAAACGGGGCAGGGACCTGAAATCCCCCCATTTCTACATGCAGCAGATGACCTCAGGTCAGGGCTCTGTGCAAGGACAGCCTTAAACCACTGCACTGAACATAAAGTAGCAGAAAGCAGAATTTTCACAATGCTGAGGTATGTGTATTAAAATACTGTCTTAAATGAAATATTCTTCTGAATTTTAAGTCAGATGATCAACTTTTTCATGCCTGGATTTGCATAATGAACCAAATTTAAACTCACATATCTATGGTGAAATTAATCAAATCATTATTAGCTAGCCCAAAAGCATCTAATCAATTTAATTTAGAAGTGTTCTGAAAATGTTTGTGAACTTATAGATTTCCCATCTCTTCAGTATTCTGTAAAGGACTTGCTTTTCATCTGCACTTTCCAACCCTCATAAAGCCTTTCCCTGATATAAGTCACCTGTGGCTACAACTTCAGCATATTAAAGCTTATTCATCATCACCTACACTTAATAAATCCACAGTGATGAAATAAACTCTGCTGACAAAAGGTTGATTAGATAAGCATTGCATGTAAGAAAAAAGCTGTACATAAGAAATCCAGCAAAGTGAAAGAAAAACCTGTATTGTCTCCATAAAGACAACAGGATCATGACATTTGGATCCCATCTTCTCCTCACTACCAAGTGAAAAAAATCCTGGTATGAAACCAGCTGCTGACTGTCAATTATTTTAAGAGCATAAAGCTTTATGTGGTTACAGAGAGGAAAGGCCAACAGAACATATTAATTAGTCCATTCATGAGCAAACTGAATAGCTTAGAGCATGTCCCTTCAGTGTCCAACTTGTCACATACACCCCTGATCTACTGACTACCAAGAGCACAGCTCAAGTACCTTTGACTATTGTACAAATTAGACTCACTCAGACACGGGCAGATGTCAAGTAGAACAAGGCACCCTCATTCAGCCCATCCAGAAAAAAAATCAGCATAGGGAATGCTGTGCATCTCTGCATTTTGGTTGAACTTCATGTTAAATATTATCCACTACACTTAAGAAATAATATTTCTGAAATTTATGAATTTAGGAGTCAATAGTACATGAAAATGAAAAAGCTTTTATTGTATATTTGTTCTTTACTAGCAAAGCTACTTTTTAACTTAATGGACTAAGCAGTGTATATTTCAAGCCCTTTAAAACCTGCTGTTTGAGCATCCAAAAGCTGAAATGTTTTTCCATTTTTCACAAGAAATTCTACACATCGAGTACACAGTAGTAATCCACAAAAAGAACAATTTGCAACAGGCAAATAGCAATTTCCTTTATACAGCCCACAAACTTGATATATACTTCTCAAGATATTACAGCATAAAGGTTAAAGCCAAGGTTATGATCATGCAGAACTGGGAAAAGGAACCAGTTCCTTCAGCTCTATCCTGCACCAAAGACTAAACTCTATTCAATTCACCATTTATCCCATTATATTTTACACACATTCACCCTTACAATAATGCCATAAGACCTAATGGAACTGTCCACGTAGATATGACCTGTTATTGCAGCTACTAATGCTGACACAGCATTAATGTAGGCAAACCCCAAAACACTCTTCATGGTGGGTGTCATTGGCTGTGAGCCTCATCCACTCAAGTATCAGAGCACAACCTGACCCAGCCCAGTGCTGAAGACCTTGAAAAGCTGACTGTTATGCAACGGAAAGGTCCTTAACAGCAACCATCTGTACAAATTAAATGCTAGCCCCACAAAATAAGTGCTGCCTATTTTACAGAAAGTCTTTTCTGAAAATGACCTCACTAAAATATAGTCAACATCTCTAAATAAGTTCCAAGAAAAATGTATGTATTATCAGTAACTGTAGCATCACCATAAGAACACTTCAAGGTATATAGACTGATACTTGGAACATTTATACCTAAACTTCTTGTTTAATTTAAAAAAAAAAAAAATCTATCAAGTTCCAATTTTATTAAGCAGACAATATTCAAGAGACCTTATTTTAAAAATAATGAAATAATGAAGAATATTGCATATTATCATTGCTACTCAGCCAACTGCAGCAAAGACTTCACAGACTTTGTCCACAAGTGACCTCAACACAACACAGTAAATCAAATCAACACTATCTCCTGGGTAAGTCAGCTGGATCAGGACAAAGATTTCTCCTGCTGCTTCATAAAGAATCCAGCATCTGGCCAGGAGATTGTTATAAAGAAATCCTCACACGGCCTTCCTGAACCAGCAAGCAGAGCCTGGAAGAAGCCAAGGGAAAGATGACTACAAGCCAACATTATCTTTAAGCTGATTTTCTCTTGAGTGAAACCAAGACAGGCTTTCTAATCAGGCACTATTTGCAGATGCTGAACCAGAATGAGGACATTAAGCAATAGTGACTTTTTTTTTAATTAGTTACTAAACAAATCACGAAACTATATCTATGAAAATATCCAAAAGACCCCAGGAAGAGGGAAGCCAAAAAACCATGTAACTTTTCTCTTAGATCTAGGTAACAAGAAAAACTAATCACGTGTAAAAATCCAAACTGGTTCCTACCTAGGAGTTGAAGCAATTACTAGTCTATTGTAATAAAAGGATTTTTCTTCAGTTTAAGAGAAGAACACAATAAAATTTTTCATTGTGTAGCTTTAATGCTACAAACACAGGAAAACTTAGAAATCAAGGTGCCTGAGGTAAGAGCAGTTCTTCTAACTTGAGCTCCTCCTTGCCAAGAAAAGCACTTAAGTTGTCCACAAAGGCACCGTTCTCCTAGATAATTATCATTAGAACAAAGCAGCAGCTCCAGAGTATCAAAGTTTATGGTTTAAAAGAACGCACTCAAAACCGCATTACTCATATTATACTTAACACAAAAAATAAAGAAGCACAAAGACTATCATGGAAAATCCTAAAATAACATGCTGCTTTAATTCACAACTGTTACTGGAAATCTGGCAAAAAAAAGGAAACACTGGGACTAATTACTCCAAAGGAATGAGCTGGCTGAGGAGCCTACAGCATTAAAAGCACAGCATTTTTATGGAATCCATCTGAAAAATAAGACATTGCATCACCTAATTGTGATCTCTAAAAATGACCTTGTCTCCACAAAAGCAAATCCTTTAAGTACTTATTTAGGTACAGTTATATTCCATCATGGAGGTTCTTCCTTTCCTGTAATATTTTAGGAGTGTGGTTTAGCTGCTTGATCCCAGAATATTGTCGTTTATTCCAGCAGACAAGAGCTTAAAACTTTCAGGAAAGCTTCTACTGACTGCTACTATTCCCATCATCTTTATGGCAGATATAGCAGACTCGCAGTCCAAAACTGGACAAGAACAATAAAGGGTTAAGAACCTGACATGCAGAATAAGCTTCTGTAAGTAACAAATTTACACTGCTAAAGGTTCCCCATAGCCACCACGTCAGGGGTTTTACTGCTGTCTAGAACACTTTCAGCAGTCAACAGTCCATGGTTCCCATGAAGGGCTCTACACTCACAGCTTTCCAGACCCAAATGAAACTGTTAAACAAATTACACAGTTATTCTAGAGATTTTTTTATTCTAGGGAATAAAAAAAATAATAATAATTAATTCCCACATTAGCATTTTGGGCTTTTTAGAAAACACACGTCAGTTACTCACAAAGAGTCTCTCCACATCATCTCTGATAAGCGGAAATATCTCCTCTGTTCTTCATGCACCTGTAGTCAAACAGAAAAGAACTGAAGCAGAGTCACAGACAGACATCCCAAAATAGCACCTGCCTCTCTGATCCCGTGGATTTTCACAAAACAAACCAAGATTTGTTCCAAACGTTCACGCACAATCTATCTGTTTCCCCATTTCACTTACTTTCTCTGGTAAAATTACAGAGATGAAGGAGCACAAAAGCAAGAAAAGTGCTTCTTGTTTGCATGCACTAGGCTGCTCTTTGCTAAGGAAACAAGGATGAATTATGAAAACTAATCAAGTGAACAGAGAACACATGCCCCAGATTTTTCAAATAATCTCTTGGTTTAACCCAGTTGTTCCTGAGCCTGCCTATCCCATGAACAGTTTACTAAAATGGAAGCTGTGACTCATTAAAGCCACCTCTTAAGAGAGAGAGAGAAACAGCTCAAATTATTTATAAGCAAGACGTAATCACATTAATTTGTATAGAAGAGGCCAAAATCTTAATGACTTCCATTTCTAAGATCTAATACAGTTGATAAACAAACTCCTAGTTCTTTTTTTTTTTATGTCTCAAGAGTATGGTATCTTACAGCCTTTAACCAAGATGAAAGACTACAGACTATATTCTGGCTTGTGAAATCATACCTCCACTTGAAGGGACAGTGAAAAAGTTGTAACATGTCCTATTTGCTGACATTTATTTATTAGCAAACATTGCAAAATATAAACCATGCAATACCTCTGAAAAGAGGCACACTTCAGATTTTTGGTCTTTCATGTATTTTGCATTTATAAACATAACTGAATGATAAAAACTTAGTAGCTGTATGCATTGGATATTTCTTTAAAGCGATTTGCTATTAATTCACAGCCCAAAGAAGAAATTCCTTTTTCTTAGTCAGTACTTTTAAGATACAAAAGCAAATTTTTAGATAAGGTCACAAAACAATGGCAGTTTATATATAACAGAAAATAATTCTGCAAATCATCATCTCCCTTCAACTGCTCTGTACCATGACAAATAAAATTTTTACTTCAGTGAGTAGACACAAGCTCTCCTAATTTAAGAGCCTGTCTAAAATCTTATTTTGCTAAAGCAGACTTAGACATTTAGTGGAAGGAAATAGCACATAGTATTTGTAAGCATGAATTATAAATTCAGTGTGTGCTTTGCAATACTTTAAATATGCCACAACTGAGACAGCACCAAACAGAATTGTTTAACAGCACCTAACTTGCCCACTCCCTCCCACTGATACTACAGCAGCTGGTAGGATAAAGTGGTTCTTAACTCTTCGTGTTGCTACAGCTCAGGACATCCTCTTGTTTCAAACAAATTTTAGGTTTTCCTCTGTTAAAGAAGCCTGCTGAGTAAATAGGACGGGTTTTATCCATCCTCCATCACAAAACTAGCATTCAGAAAGTGCCACATCACCTGAGCTGTGTTTCTACCATCATTACTCTGTTATTGGTGAAGTCCTATGTGATGTGCAGTGTGGTTACTGCAATTAGGATGGATGCTTTAGTCTCAGACCTTGTTTTCCCATCCTGTGGCCATTACATAGGCTTCTCTAATGAGACCAATACACTACACAACAGTATGAAGGGATCAAAAAAATTCCATGTTAAAATAGAACTTTTCATACTCAGAAAAGTTTTAGTTAACTTTCATCTCTAACAATAGAGCTTCTATCATCCTCAGTGTTGATTCTACATTCCCAGCATATAAATACCAGAAATTCATACTTCTGCTTATACCTCTGCCACAGAATGGACAATTCTGATCACCAGCACAAACTTGCATCTCCCTGCCAGGAGCTGGGGGCTGAATTTCTCACTACTGTGCAAGATCCTGAGATCTCTGGTTTGCAGGGTTTGCTCTTGTAGCTGCTGTTATATTTTACCATCATTCTTTCAGAAATGCAAAAAGAAATATGTATATTAATGAATAAGGATTCATTTCCTATATAAACCATTACATTTATTCTAACCATCTTCAGCCTGAATACAGGAAGACAATTTAAAAGAGGTGTGGTCGAGACCCATGTAAAATTGTTGAGCGTTCCTGAGAAGTTAAACTACTTCTAATCCAACTCCATAAAGCAAACACATTACATGCATTGTCATATGCCACTGAATGCAACTCACATGGTGAAACTCCCTGTGAAACTTATTTTTATGCCTGTAATTGATCTGTCAGGAAGCTCTAGATTACTTAGAGTTGATAGTGCACACTGCTTATGTAGGTTACTTGTATCAGTTACAGCCAGCTCTTCAGAAACAACAGCAAATTAGTGACACAAGACTAGTGTGCCAAGGAGTGACAAAGTGTGCGGGGCACAGCCTAGGAAGCCATTAAATGAACAAGCCCACACATCCTCAGGGGCAAATGTGAGCATCCAGGGAACATGAGAAACACTCATCAGGTCAGAGGCCAGACCTCAGCTACAGCAGGCAAGTTGTTTTTAAATGATTCTCAGAAATCACAAAGCAGATGCTGGTACTGAGCCTGACCTACAGTGGTAACACAGTCCTTCCTCCAGCACAGCAGACAACCTGAATCAAAAACTAACAAAACACAACTGCTGAAAAACAGAGTGCTCATGAAATCCAAGGGAGCAAGGGGCTGAGTTCTCGCTTGGGAGCACTACTGAGGGCCACAGTCCCACGTTACTCAGCTTGATCCAGCTACCGCTTGCCTACCTTGTGCTGGACCAAACCACCCAGCTGCACAGTCCAACAGCAAACAGCGGTCAGGGGACAAACAGTGCCAGCACAGCCAGTGCTGCCTCCCTCCACAGGGAGATGCCACCGCAAATCGCTGGCACCCACCACGCAAAGAGAGAAGGAAGCAGCACTGTCCCTTTCAGCCACAACTGATTGACTCTGACACCGAACTACACTCTTCAAAGAATGGCTTTAATCTCTAAATAAGTAATAATAAGAGAATCTCTCTCTAAATACAGAGAATATATGCCTAAAAAAGAATTATCATCTTAGAAGTTGGATGCAGACCAGCCTGATGTAGGCATGAATTTTGTACACATTTCTGGAGAATAGCACAGCCTCCCAGTTTTTATAACAGGCATCAGAGCCGCATTACTCAAGAGCAGCATTAACCTATATCAGCTATCACCTGATAATCCTTACCAAGCAGAATAATTTACTAGCTTCCACCCACAAACCAGAAGTATATAAGTACTTAAACATTTCCCATAAAAATTGAGTCCAGACACAAAAGAAACCTCATATTACAGACTACAGAAAATACAACTGAAGCTACCAATTAGCTTCAGTCAGCCAAAGCCCTGCATTTTGAAAAACTCAGTGTCATAAAGGAAGCCAACATTTGAAATACAACTCTAGGTAGCAGAACAGATCTTATCCTAACCGAAATTTTGCAGTCGTATTATGTAAAGAAGTCTTACCCACCAAAAGCAGTGCCACCATGCTTGTCAACTGCAGTTACAGAATGGCCTTCGTTTAGGTACTTTGAAAATATGTTTGATAAAAATTTTATTCAACCTATTTTAGGAACACAAAATAAAACAAGCTTCAGCATGCTCAGACAAGCTTAGAAGTCTTCAGTAATACTTCAAGTATTAAAAACCCCCAAGCTTCTTGGTATAGTATTTCACTCACACAGAGAGAGAAAACAGTTCCCTGAAGCAGATCAAGTCGTTAATACACCACATATAAATCACACCTGAGTGAAATACCTGCAGTTTAAAATGGCACCATAGGCAAGAAGAAAATGCTGTTATACTGGATAGCTATGCTAAGCCTAACAGACCTAGGTTGGATGCCCCTATATCATACTCTCAACACTGGGAGCTTTAGCAATTACAGCATAGCATAATCCAGTCCCAAGGAATGAATGGACTTCTCTCCCATTACCTTGAGCCCTAACGAGATCATCTCCCCACACAGCAATCCTAGCCTGGGACCAAAGAGAGGGGGACAAGGAATAGCCTGCAGACAACATACCACAGTGACAGTGAGTCTAAGACACCAGCACAGGGAGGGAACAAGGATGCAGCAGGGACCAGTGCCCCAAAACACAGGAAAGCAAGCGTGAGACAAGCCAGCTCCCTGCCAGAGCCACAATGACCTGACAGGTTAGTGACTCACCTGGGTTCACATCAGCTCTGTTCCCTGGACAGCAGCACTGCTCTGTCTCTTCTGTCCTTGGCTCAAACATCTGCACCCTCTTGTCACCCCCAGCTGCAGCTCATTGTTCAGAGCTGTGCACAGCACCCAGATGGTCTGTCAGTGGCAGCTGCCCAAAATGCTGTTGTCCTCCTCCTGCTGCTCCTACAGCCACAGCACAGAGCAGGCCCCTACCAGTGACAATGCCCTAATTCCTGCTGTTTGCCCATGTCCAGACAATAAAGCAGCTTCCATGCCACCTCTCTCCTAAAGGCAATGTGAGCTCCTGCCTCTATGCTTATGACTGGAGGAAGGTTTTTAACCATTATCTCCCAAAAGTGTGGACAGTACCAAGTTAGGAGTCTTACCCTCCATGGATTGCTTCCATTTGCCAGGAACTCCATTCTGGACAGTCTATGTCACAGATTTAGAGGCACCAACTACTACTCTGGAAGCATTACTGAAAAGGCCAGTTCACATCAGACTGGAAACAAGTGATAAAAACAGGAGGTAAAAGCCTGTGAAGTTTCCTAGTAAAACAATGCACATACACTTCAGCAGACTGAAATCTTCCAGTCTTCACAAGTGACTCCTAGATAGCCAGTATACATTATCTGGCAATAAAAGCAAAAAAGCTCAGAACATTAAAACCCATTTTCCCATTTTCTGCTGTAAAACCTTCTGGCACCCTCTCCTATATCACACACCAGAGTATCTACCTGCATCACTGAGAAATCGAATCCTTGCTATTTCCTTATCGCTACCATTCAAGTATCCTTATAACAAGCCACCTTGGAATCACTTTCCACTGAACTCCAAGCCTTCTCACCTGCTGTTACTTCCATCAACAATGTCCTTTACCTGGAGGCTTCACCTAAGCTACATCGTTGGGAGAAGAAAAATCTACATATGCAAATAAAGGCCTGAGAAAAATGCTCGTAGATCAAGTTAGTCAGTATGATTTCCAACACCAATCACTGTCAGCAAGCTTACTAATTTTGCAGTGCTGTTATGGGCAAAGGTGGAAGCTAAGGGAACACCTGACTGCAGATCAACTTAGAGGCATTAGCTTTCCTTTATTTTCTAAAGCTGTTTTGAGCACACCTTGAAATGGCACAAACACTGAACTGACAATTCAGGATACACCAGGTCAGAAATGCACCCAGAGCACAACAAAGCTCACACCATTCACTGCCTTATCATAAGCCTCACAAATGACATGAGAGCTGAGTAAGATGCACTTCACATGTTGGTCATTCAGCTTAAGTTAGTGGCACATGGATGTTTTCTAACACAACAGCTTCAAAAGCAAAATGAGATTTGGATTTCTGATGATACTTGTGCTAGAAATGGACATTAAGAACCTCCCAAACACAAGCATCTTGAGCACCAGTACAACAACAACCCAGCTTTTTTGGCTTCAATAACCACCTTGAAAGAAAAGCCAGAAGAGAAGCCACACAACCTTTACGTAACTGATTGGCAGGGAACAAAAAAACCCAGGATCATTCTAGATGTCCCAACCTCTCATACAGTGAATTAGCTAAATAAGACAGCTCAAAATGAGGGAATGTTTTACCTCTGAGCAGCACAGCTTAAATTGTTAGCTCAGTCAATCCATGATCAGAAAAAGTAAACTGACGTTTTAGCTGCATGCTGGTAAGATCTCAAAGTTATTTAATATTCTACAAATATATACATTTATCTTTTTCAGGTAAGCTGAACAAACTTCTCAGAAAGCCAAAAGCAATCAGGCTCAGCAGAATCTGCTTGAGTTACATACCCTACTTTGTACAAAGCACTAAGCTTCCTGTGTCTTTGTCAGCTCTCGTAATAAAGAACATAAGGCTCTGTGATTTGATCGATAAGAATGTAACAATTATAGTTTGTTCATCAATAGAGAGTTCTGATATTTTCAAGATATTAGCAGTGCCTGACATCTCAAGCATATAAACCAGCTCTTGAAAGCCCTTGCGAAAAAACTGCTCCCATGGAAGAATTAAACATTACATGGTCAGAGAGCCCTACAAAAGAAAAGAAAATATTTTTTCATTTGAACATTTGCATGTTAAGTATTTACACTGCTGTGAAGAGTTTAGATTACAGGAGTTTTCAAGACATTTACATTTCCAATGGACTATATCCAGATTATTATAGGTAACAATACAAAAGCCTTCTAATTTCTGTCCCAGTGAAGGCTGACAAATTGCGTAAGTTTTCAGCAGACACTCTTGACACTTTACAAACCTGTTACTCACCCACACAGTCTCTCAAGTCATCTCTTTTGTACGGTTTTGTGTCAAGTTATCTCTTTTTGTAAAATTAATCAGAATAATTTTCAATGTGTTAATTTAAGGAGATCTACTGCAACATCTGGAAAAGGCTATGTAAAGCATACAGAGCATGTACATACATAAATATTTATGTATCCTTCAAACTAGGAAGTCTCAGGCTATCAACAACACAAAAATATCTGAATATTTTGATCAACACTCAAGAATATCTTTAAAGCTATCTTGCTTTCTTGGCTACATGAACCGTTTAATCAACCTCTGTTACACACTAAGTTTCATGTAAGAAAAGCACCACACAAAAGCAAGACAGGAAAGCTCAGACTGAAGACCTATTTAGCTAGGCTACCTGTGTAACGGCAGTCAATTCAGGAGCAGTGACAGTGAAAGGACACTGCCTTCTGGCAGCTTCCCTCTGCCAGGGTTTTAGGGACTTCCTCCCACAAACTGCATCTGGAATTCAGGCTTGAGCACTTCAAACGTCACTTTTTTTCTTCCACTAATTTGTCTAATCACATTTCAATCTAATTTGCACTCAAGATAGTCCGTGACAATGAAGTCTTGATATAATTACACACTGGGTAACTATGGAGCCTCACAATATAATTACACATTACAGGAAAGCATCCTTCAGCTAGCACCTCAATAATTTCCCAGTGCACCACCCATAGTAGCTTCCCACCTCCAATGCCACACTGACTGCAGAGACTTCCCCACTCTAGTTTCCCAAAGAATGCTCCCCTGCTGATCCACACCTCTGACCTACTGTACTGCCTCTTTACTGCAAGGAAAGCTGGGAGCACCTCCACACTGAGCTACACAATGTGTTGCCTGGCTGTGTTAATTGAACAGGAACCGTTTCACTGGGGTTTAGTCGCTAAAAGAAAATTATTTGCATACACAAAATATCTCAGCTTTCTTACTGTTCATGGCAGGATCCCAGGGCTATGTTTCGCCATTCCCAAGTAGTCCACGTTAATTTTGACATCTAGAACAAGGTTTGGGAAGAGAAAAAAATTGTCACACACGTTTGCACACTATTATCCACTGTAGATGTTATTTTAAAGAACTGCAGGGTAGAGCATCTCCAACAGAGTTAACTTTCGGCTTCTGCAGCCCTTTGAGCTCTGTCTCTAGTGTGAGTGGAAAATTGGATAGCCCTGCTTCTTGCCTGAAGGGAAAGTTCACATAACTCACTAAAAATCTGTGGCATCCTGCTCTTTTCCCATATATATGGAATATTTCATACAGAATCCCACAAGATCACAGCTCCACATAAAAATCAATTCCAACAGTAGCGCAGAAGAAAAAAAGTCAGATCTAATCTTTGCTTTGAAGCTACTCAGACAGTCACCGTCTCAGAATCACAGCCACCATTTCGTGTAAATCGCTAAATGCATACAAGCCACAGGAGGTACAGAAGTCATAACAGAAGTAATACCTTGCACCATGATCCCAAGCCAAGCCCCCTTCTCACAAAATCCCCCCAGCAGCTGTTACCACAGCAGGAAGCTCCGGCTGGGCTTGCACAGAGAGCACCCATCACAGCAGAGCTGAAATAGCACAAAGTTACAGTGAAAAGTCATCTTACAGCCATAAACAATGGGATAGAGGGATTTAGGAGGAGACACTGCATTTCTTTTTAATGCTGAAAATGTAGCACAACCAATTTGAAAGGAAAACAGTAGACAGTTACCCCAAAACACAAGGAGCAATCAGCAGTGCTGTTATTTGCACTGGCATTAATTTTTTTAATTCATTCTAACGTAAAGCGGAGTGAAGAAATGCTGGTAGTAACGCTGCTGGCTTTCGTTTCCTCTGCATTTCCTCTCAGAAAAGAAAAAAACTAACACATTGCACTTGGCAACTCATATTCTCACACTGTTAGCACCAGTAAGTGAGAGTCACTTTTATAACTCAATGAATGAACAGTATTTTTTCAATTACAAGCTCTTGCCAATCAAATTATTCATCCAGTTAAAACAATACTAACAACAAAATCACATAGGAAAGTGCAGGTTAACCAATAATAATGGATCAGAAGCACGATAGGACATTTAAACTTCTTAACCAAAACAAACGGTTTATCTGAAGATGAGAGGCTGTGGCAGTCTTAGTTCATGAAGCTTTTGATACTCCACCTTAAAATATGTCAAATTATTTTGCTTTTATATATGCACAGCTATGGATGGCAGCAATCAAAATGACTCACGTTCCAGAACTGAAATACCATTGTGTCAGGAATGACACACACAATTCATCAGGCAGCCTCTTACACAGTTTGTTTTGGTGGAGAAGGCCAGAAAGACATGAAGTTAGAAAGTAGTTTCTGGTGGCAAGAAGCCCTTTAAAATCAGGAGTAAGATCCAGCTCCCCCTCATCCCCTGTGAGCACATTTTGCCCAACCTGCGGGGCGGCAGAGCTGTGTCAGGCTGCTCCAGTGACACACGCGAGCATTACACTGCAGGGCCTTGTGAAAGGCTCCTAGTAATGAAAATCTCAAACAATGTCAGACTTGTTAGACACATCTGGGATGGCACTGAAACAATAAAGTCGATACAAAGATCGTATTTTCTCCTCTGACCGACTCATTTTTTCCTCCTCTCATTTCTTTTTCTGACATTATTTATTCCTGACTCCTTGTTTAGGACCGTAAAGTGTTGCCATGCAACCTCTTACCTTGCGCATTCCCATTTTCCAGCCCAACTCCCTCCTACCGTTAATTTTACTAATGAATAAACAATCTGAACTAGTAGTGGGAGCTAGTTACAATCATAACTTGGACTCTTCTGTACACACGTGGGGAAGACAAGACACTGCTGCACAGCAGTCCCACACCACATGCCCTGGCACCTGGCAGCACCACCAGAAGGGTGCTAGCACTGCCATCCCCTGCTTCCCCCTGAAATATGTCTAAATTTAATCAATTCTTTCACTCCACACCAGCAGATCATTACAGCCTAACCAGAAAATACACTCATTCTCCATGAAGATGATGAAGCGGGATTTTCTTATTTCAGCTCTAATCGCAGGGTTATTTGCAGGGAGAAGCCACATTTCTGCCTCCAAGCAGCCCTTGAGCTTGTGAACCTCTGCTCTAGGTTTGGATCTCCTCCTCTAGGTACAGCTGTGCCATGGAAGAAGAGCTCAGCACCCTTGGCTGCTTGTCCCTGCTCTCTGCCATAAGGCTCCAGCTGAGCTGCTCTTAAGTACTTTCTAACCTATTTACTCAGGATCAGCCAATACAAAGAGTGATTATTTAGGCTGTTTAAACCACTCCAGCTTATTTTGGTTGACATTCTGCAGAAGAGCTCACACAAATGTCTAAGCTGCCAGAGGTAAGGCTTACAAACCCCCTACTGTAATATTTTCTCCTCCTACAAACTGGGAATGATAGCCAACAGCAAGAGAAAGCCAGCAGAAGACAAGAAATCCCTGCTGTCATTCCAAAAGAAGCCAGAGCATTTGGCACACTCATCATCACTGAAGAAATCAATTTTAAGAGGAGAGCAAGTCCAGTGTACATCTGCTCAGCCTTTTCTCTCAGCAAAGACACCACTTGGAGCTCCATGAGTCGGGACAGCCATATCAGCAATATAACAATTGTTACAATAATTCGTCACACAAACCCTTGCCCTTGGAGGAAGGCAAGAGATGCTGGTAAAGTCCACCACATTGCCTAAGGCTACAAGAAAGAGAAAAATGTTACCACCACAGGCTAGAGTTAGACTACTTGCTTACTAAGATGTTACCAACAATGATAACTGTTCCTTTATACAGTTGTACCCAACGCCACCCACTGCCACCGAACACCAGAAAAATAACCAGTGGAAGAAAGACTACAGCAGCATAGCAAGATTTGGACACTACAAAAGAAAAGATAAGGAACTGCAGTAGGAATACAAAATCTCAGAATCCCTATCTTCTTGCTAAAGGAAAGTGCTAGGGGGGTTGTACCATGGTTCATTTAGAGCCTCACAGCAAACTCCTCCACACATCAAAATTTACAGTAAGACAAGGTACTAAACCATTGCTGAAAAAGATTAGCAAAGATACAGGCCAGGCTCTCTTGTAGCAAGTGATACCATCAACATCACTGAGATAAGTGATGAGTTAACAACACTTCCATCAACCCCAAGGCAGGTGATAACATGATCATCTCATTACTCTTATCCTTTAAATAACAGAACTCTGTTTGGACATTAAGGACAAAATTCTCAGACTCAGGGGTAAAATATGGTCCCGAGCCTCACTCGGATCACAAAACTCCCCACAATAGTCCTTTTATCATTAGAGATGTCAGTGTTTGGTACTGCCCAAGCCTAATAAGGAACAGAGACAGTGAATGCTGGCACATTTACTTCTCCACAGCAAATGTGAGCAACCACAAGGGACTGGTCAGATTTGCAGAGCCACCAAGGGAGCAGCGTAAGGCAGCTCAAGCAACCTGGTAAATTCAATATTGCTGACTTATCTAGATTTATCCTTCAATTCCTTTGTCATTTAAGTGTTTAATTCCTAATTTCCAGCTTCAATGTGTAAGCTTGCAAAGTCTTTTGTTTGTATCTCTCATAGGACATACACCCTGGTGGAAATACTTTAATGCCACTGTATAAAAACAAGCTAAAAACAGCAAACACAAGTGCCCAGATTAAATTTCTAACCATAAAGTCATTGCTATATTATAAATTCAACATTAAAGAGAACAAAACTGATAACACTGTTACTGTTAAAAGCTTCCAACACAAACAGGCAATAAAATACAGTTGTTAGTAAGTGTCAGCAATACAATCTCACATGTATTTTGTAACTTGTAGTTGCTAGCACTTAAAAAGTTACTCACTAACACCGAGCTGAAAGATGGTCAGGGAGGGGGGTGGTAGGCATAAACTATTAACACAAGTCTTCTACAATTCTGGCACCGTGGTGGATAATCAGCTTCTAAAGCAAAAAAAAAAAAAGAAATATATATACAGAACACATGCCCACGTCTGTAGGATTCTAGTACTGCTCGCAGCTTTCTTTAAATAACGGATGTGCTACTCACTTCCTCAATTCTATTCAAAATCTGTGGGCAGCCATAAACTTGCCCAGAACCATGTGTTTCGTAACACTGAAACTGGTTGAGAGTTAGGCACTGAGAAGCCAAAAGTTGACAAGGCAGAAGAGCAAACCATTTCTCCCTCTTGGCTCCCTTCAAGAGCCAGGTACCTGCCAGCAGGATGCAGGGCAGTGTTTGAATCCTCCAGAACTGAGGAAAAGTTTTCCCCCTTCCGTAATGCAGTGTAGAATTTCTGCTTTAATATAAACATTTACCTGAAAACATGAAGGGTTACATGGATCATTCAGCTTCCTCACAGATGGAAAGCTAATGGGAGAACAGCGATCCCAGGAAGAGCTCTTTAAAGGCATCTGGAAACACGACTAGTTTGAAGTGGGAGCAATGCCCCGGTCCTGCTGAGCTGAGTTTAATGCTTCATCCCCAGCATCTGCTGGGAGAAGCCATGCTGCTTTCCCTGCACTCACCTCCAGACACGATTCCTGCCTCTACCTGCGAGAGCAACAGCAAGGTGTAGCCACAGGGTGAGTTAGCAAACTGATAAAAACATTACTGAGTGGGTAAGTTTCCCATGAGCTAAGCAGCATGAAAGAAACCACCCTGCAAATCACTCAAGCATTAGCTCTGCCAGCGGAGCTGCAGCAGGAGGTCAGGGCACAAGGCAGGACCACCCAGAGGCACCTCTGATGAGGTACCTGCAGCACTAAACTGTCTCCAAAGCCTCCAGCATCAGATTTTGCTGAGTGTGAATCTTCTGCTTAATCCCTAACAAGTTTATGAAGAATTTTGACATTTAAAAGACATATTTTCCATTGTTTTCTTACAGAATTATTTTAAAATGTAAAAAGCATACTACAATCATGTATGACAGAACTAGAGCTTCAATTTTAGAAAGCCAGTACAGTAAAAACGTGCTGGGTATTTCAGAACATCGTCTTAACATACTGCTGGATACCTACCATTAGCATTATCAGATAAGGTCAGTTATTCACAGGAATCAAAGTTCTCACAATACTAATTTAAATGCATGTGGAACACATTCAACTTAAACTAGAACACACCCCTCACATGGAGATCCCAAAGAACAACCAGGAAAAAGGAACTGGGTTGAAAATCACATTTATCCTTGCTTTTTTCAACCTATAAGATTCTCTCTAATATTTAATCATTATCACTCACACTCATTCTGCTGAATTTTTTCATTACATGGCACCTCACCTTCCTCGTAACAATTTGCACTTGACCAGATGGTTATGGTGTGAATTAAGCTCATTTACCATGCACCATGGTTTTCACTTGGTGAAATCTAGATCTAAATCCCAGTCTGCGATTTCTGAATAATAGACTGATAAAATGAGTTTATTTTCCTCACCAAGAAAAAAGGAACAAAGTTCCTTCCTCGCTGCCCTGCAAAGATGGAAATTTACATTCATAACAGGACTCATGTGATGAGTAGCTGAGTACTGCAATATTTTTTAAAACACATACTTTTAAGTCCTTGGAGCAAGGATAGGCACTCAAATCACACCAGCCCTAGTTTTAACCATGAGATCCATGCAACACATTCCCATAAGCTTTGTGCCAGCTGTTTTTCTTCTTGCAAGGTGGAACAGCTTAGGCAGGACCTCTGTCCTAAAGCAGCTTACACCTCCCACTTCAGGCAAATAAAGAGACTTCTGAGAGGCAGGACAAACAAGTACATATGCCAGGAGGCAGGAGCCAAAGCAAGTGTCTGACATCATGGGTAAATAGTCCTGCTGCTTTGCCTACTGACAACCAGTTCTGCTCTGGTCCCATCCACACCTGCACAGAGAACAGCAGCACTTTTGCTCTGTCAGTAGCCTTCCACGTGCAGCACTGTCTGGACACCCTCCACAGAAGGGGCCCTTGAAAAGGGACAGCAAAATGTGCAATGTGACTACTCAAGCACACATGGGGCACCTGGTAAGATCGATGCTCTTTAGTAAGGAAATGGAAAAAGCTTTCCCCAAAATTTCAGCAACTACAAGTCAGGGCAAAAGCTCTAAGAACTTATTTAAAAGCAAAATTTCTGTTCACAAAATATTTTCATTTGTACTTTCTCCTGTACATAAGCTTGTTCATATTTTAAATATTTCACATTAAAGAAACCAAGCGGAATAGCCGGCATTGCCAAACAAATCTCACATTTCACAGCTACAGAACACACCACCAAGCAGCTGCATCAGTCATGAAGAAGGTAAAACAAAAGCCCCAAGGAATCATATGACCATTGTCATTAGTATTAACAAAGCACTGTTTCCACAAAAAGAAATCAAATTACATATTTCCTACAGCAAGTTTAAAGCAAAAACATCAATAATACAAATCAGTAGCTGGGGCATTCTTCAAAAAGTAGTACAGCTGACTCACTTGAAAACAGCTTCTCAGAACAGGCACTGAAGACATCAAATTCATTATATGACACTGAGCATGGAAAATCACCCAAATTTTCTTAGTTAGTCTTCTGAAATAGACAGCCCAATTAAAGGAGTCAGGTTTAAACTTTGTCACGGGTTGCAAGCTCCTCCTGGCTTCAGACAGATCCCTTCCTACCTCAAAATCCAAAAGATATCTTCAGGAAATCCATTTCTGAAACACTTCTGTCACCAATACCAAGTCACACATTCCAACTCCCTGCATCTCCCACCCCAATGCACTTTTAGCCTGGTTCCCTTGTCAGAACCTCCTGACACAGGATGTAGGCTGTCTGCACTACATGGCATAGGCACACTTTCACCCCAAAACACCTCCTACTGTGTAAAGTCCTCAGAGACAAAGCTTTATGAAAATAAGTCGGATAAAACCAGAAAATTTTCCAGTTCCCCTGAATGCCCACTGAAAGCATGCCTGTGCTCCCAGAGACTACAATCTAACATTGTTTAATTACTTTGTAGTTTTTCAAAGACACTTGGCTTATTGGCTAGGGGTAGCCATTACACTGAGAAAAGTTTCTTCCACAGCAGTGTTTCTAATTTATCCACAAAGCCCTAATCTCTCAATTTTAATAAACCTGCTGCATCACAAATAGTTAAAAAGAAAACCATGAAAATGTTTCCAGTCAGTACTCTGACAATGCAATACAGCTGTGAGAATTAAAAAAACCTGAAAGTAGAGAACCTTGAAAGGAAAGCAGAACATATGTTGCCCCATCTATTTAAGCTTTTACCTCCCACTCACACTGACACGCATAAACACTATGCCAGATCTGTGATAAAAGCATCCATCCCTGTGAACCCAGCCCCAGGCTGTCAAAAACAACTCTGATAAGCTATTAAGAGTAATTAGAAAAGTTTTGCACTATCGATACAGTGAAACAGCCAAACACTGAATATGTTCTGAGGCTGCTATTCTTAAAACATTTCATAATTGTTCAAATTTTGCCATAGAAAAGTTTTTGCCACAGAAAGTTTTGCCAGCGCAGACGTATCATCTAAAAGAGTAAAGAAAAAAAAAAAAGCCATATACTAGGCATCACAGCTATTTCAGCAACCTAACAACCACGAAAAACACGAGCATTTCCGACAGCTTTGCCCGTGGTGTTTGTGGAGGCGATAGAGTAGTGCTAGCAGAAACACTTCCAGCAGAACACACTGCAGATTCCTTTGGAGTCTCTACCAACACTTTCTTCGTAGTGTTGATCAATTATCCCTGACTAACAGCTGGACCACACCAAGAACATACAGCCCTGGAGGTAACTTCAATGATCTCTTATTTCAGACAGCAGAGGTTACACCTTTAGATCCAGACAACCTGGGCTTGACCACCATTGTCAAAGAAACACATACAAGTATCGTATTACACTGAGATACATCCAACATGAGATAGCTTGTTGCTTTTTTTTTTTTTTTTTAAGAACTCCAGAATTTTTCTCAGGCTGTTGGAAAACAAAACAAAGAAAAAAACTACACCTGTGACTAGAATTCACAGAACCGTAGAACAATTTGGGTTGGTAGGGACCTCAAAGATCATCTCATTCCAACTCCCCTGCCCTGGGCAGGGACATCTCCCACTAGACCAGGTTGCTCAATGCCCCATCCAACCCGGCCTGGAATTCAGGGGGAAAAGGCAAGGCTTTACTTTGTATGCCCAACCCCAGTGTGCCTCTAGACAGTTCACGTGCCAGCAGAAGAACCCTCCCTGCAGTAGCTACATCTCACTTCCCCTCCGAGCCTCACGTGCTGCCTCAGCAGCGATACCAGCTGCACTTACTCCGTTCCCTGCTTTGTCCCCACAGGCTGCCCGAGACGATCCCGGTGCTCATCATCGCTCCACGGACATGATCTGCTGCCCTTTGGGAGACTCCGCTGCAAACTAGATCAGGGAATCTGGGCATAACCCTTTTCTTCTGGCTGGGTACATTTGCTGATCTGCTTCATACACCACCAGAAGTTGTGCCAATGATACCATGAATTGCAGAAATCTCCAAGCCACTATTACTGCTACAGATCAGGTAGAGTTGAACTACGGCCTCAGGTGACATTCAGTTTAGCGACTCTTTTACAGGACAGCAGAAGAAATTCTTTAAAGTAGTAATAATAAAAAAAGCTGGCTGGGGCAAAGACATTTTAATTCATTTTTGACATCTAGTGGCCTTGGCTCACTAGAAGCAGTCTTGCTTCTTTGAATCAGAGCAGCATGTTAATTTGTGCTGGCACCTCACTACAGTTTTTTTGAACTTTAAAAGTGAAGGAAAATGTTTAGAAGCACAATTTTGAAAATCATAGAATCAAAGAGATCACAAGAAGTGCATTCAGGATAGCATTTAATCCAAGTTACTACACAAACTTTTTTTACTATCAACACTCTGCAGCATAGTCTAGTATTAAACAGGACTGCAGAACAAGCTCTACCATGAAATCAGAGAAGTGGGAAGAGTGCCCTGAAGGTTATTCATTAGCATTATCTCTATGTGTAGCTCACTGGGGAAAGAATAAGGAAAACTCCTCTGTGGCGTTCTATTCAAATGTATGAGGCATATTTAAACGGGTAAGGGAAGTATTTCTGATGCAGATTTCACAGCAGGTCCAAGACAGCATCAGTTTCATTAATACTCAGAACATCCAAGCTGAAGAGCCCTTTGCCATACAAAACTGAAAAAGATGTGCACCTTGCGTCTCCTGAATTATACAAAGGAGCCGAGCCAAGACTCCGAGAGTTCTTAGCTTAACATCGCACTTTTCACACGGAGGCGAAAAGTCCTGAACAGTATCTACTAAAAACAGAGCTCGGCCTAAATTTTATGCGAACAGGGAGAAGAGGAAACTGGCTAGTTAATTACAACCTACAGCTACGTCCCCCTTTCTAATGGCTGCATCTCAGAACTAATCCCCGAAACTCCTTCCCGCACCCAGACCTCATCCAGCTTATTTAAAGACCAGGGAACAATAAACACGGACGAGTAGAACGGGCCGGGTGAAGGAAGAGAACTATTACAATGGCTGCACAACAAAGCCTGGAAAAGGAGAGTTAAAGATACTTTTTGCGAGCGGCACAAGCGCCGCAGCCCGGTCCGCACACGCCGCCAGCCGCGACCCCGGCCGGGACACTCCCGCTCGGTCCCCAGCCACTCCCAGCCGGGACCCCCGTCCTGCCAGACCCCGTCCCTGCCCCGCCGCTCGCCCCGCCGGGCACGGCGCACTTTGGCTCTGCCCCTGCACAGAGCACCCTCGCTGGGTACCCGCTGGAATCGGGGCTCCCTCGTCCTCCCTCCCTCAGCAGCGGGGTCCCCACACTGCCCCACGCCGAACCCCCCGGCACAGGGGTTACCGCCCCCCAAAGTGCAGCCGGGACACCCGGTGCCCGCCGCCAGCAGCGCTCCCCCCGCGGCCTCTGAGCAGCCCCCGGCGAACGGGAGACCCTCGGGGCAGCCCCTCCGGTGCAAGGCAGCCCCCCCGCGCCGCTCGCTGAGTGCGGCCCCGCTCCCCCCGCGGCCGCAGAGGCCCCGCGGCNGGGCGGGGCCGGCGGGAAAGGGGCGTGGTCTCCGTGAGCGGCGGGAGCCATGAGGGGAGGGAGGGACGGAGACAAGGAGGGAGGGAGGAACGCAGGAAAAGAGGCGACAGGGAGGGGCCACGGTGCACAGGGGTAAGAGGTCTGCCAGCAGGGCTTGTCTCCAGCAGCTTGGTACATCACGAGAGCTGCTGGAACAGCAGGGAGGGCAGAAAGAGGCAACAACAGTCATAAAATCACAGGATGGCTTGGGTTGCAAGGGACCTTAAAGACCATTTAGGTCCGACCCCGTTGACGTGGTCAGGGACACCTTCCACTAGACCAGGTTGCTCCAAGCCACATCCAGCCTGGCCCTGGACATTTCCAGGAACGGGTCATCCACAGCTTCTCTGTGCCAGTGCCTCACAACCCTCAAAGTAGATAATTTCTTCCCAATATCTAATCTAAACCTACTCTCTTTCAGTTTGAAGCCATTCCCCCTTGTCCTATCACTACAGTTCACAATGAAGGGCCCCTCTCCATCTTCTTTGTAGTCTCCTCTCAGACACTGGAAGGCTGCTCGCCAAGTCCTTGGTGGCCTAGGGAATGCGAGTGATAGAGATACAAAAACACCTCCTTGTGTTCTCCAGGGGGTTCACTTGGGATCAGCAATATTACCGAGTGAAAGGCCAGCCCCAAGCTGCTCTCCTGACCATAGTGTTGGCTCCTGGAAAGATCAGAATTGCTTCACCTGCTCGCATAATGCTGGAGGATGCTAACCCTGAATTTTCTTCACAGTCCTCTCCTCTTTTTCATGTGGCTACATCTTTGATTTGGGAACTGCTGTTCTTCTGCCATTCTGCCTGTATTGTTTCCTGTAAATATACCTTTAATTACTGAACCACCAACATTCAGCAAATTTTTGACTGCAGGTAATCTTAGGGCAAATAATGCCTTAGTTAAACCCAGTCAACCCTAATGATGTTATAGGAATTTTAGCAATGCAATTGAGGGCAGAACTTGATGCAAAACTAATTATGAAGTCGTAGGTAACCTTCCAGCCAAGACTGCAACCAGCTTCTCACTGTTTTAACCCTAGAGGAAAGGGTGAACAGCCTATGAGACCATAACACACCATTTGAGAGTTGTGTATGTCCAACAGCACTTGCTTTTAAAGCTCTTTTTTTATCTGGACATTTTTTGCATTGGCTTCTCAAAGCCAGTGCAGCATCTATCTCACAGCAAAAGATATCCTGGTTGAGTAACTCTCTAACAGATTTTGCTATGGGCAGTTTTGGGTTCACTTCTGTTCTCCGCACATCACTGAGAGCAACTGAAGTAAATTCAGGCACAGGGAACCAACTCGCCTCTACCCTGAAGCTGACAAGAAAATCAGTATCTCAGTTGTAGAAGAAAGCATTTTTTGTGTATATTTGAGCCAGTGCCAGTTTCGACTTATCTTTACAAAACTTTAGGAAGAATTCACCTCTGCTGGGAAGAGACATGGACAGAGTGACACACTGGATAATACACAAATGTTCCCAAATAGAATAATTCCAGTATAGGAATGTGCTCAGTCACAATATTTTACAAAAAGAAGGTTGCAAGAGTGAGTTCTTCACCTTTTTACTTCTTTCTTTCCATTGGAAAAGGAAGTGAAATTTGCCATTTAGATGGACAGTAACTATACAACACATGACACTCCAGATATTGCTCCTTTTTCCTACTGCTCTTTTTTATCCCAAGGCAAGGTAATGTCTCCAATGCACATTTAATGTGGGCTCTTGCCCAAGTTCAAGCCCGCACTTCCAGCAGCACAGAAACTTTCTGATCCTCTGTGCTTGTTTACCTGTCAAAAGGTGGGGTTTTTTTGAATCCCAGGTTCCATTTCGTTTCACAGTTGAATATTCCCTTTTTTTTTTTTTTTTTTTTCTAGGGACTTGGCAAACTAATCGAGTGCTCATAGTGCTCCAGTGTTCTTCTAACAGTTCCACCTTGAAAACCAGGAAAGTTTTCCTGGTCTTTACCCAGGACCTCTCAGCACCAAATTCCAGCATACATCTGGAAGCCCCCAGGAGGCCAGCTGTGCAGGGGAGAGCTGCAAAGCTCTGTTCAGTAGACCTAGGCTTTGTCACAAAGGAATTCTTCTTGAAAATACATGTACTAGGGTTGCTTAGATATTCTATTGTCATTAAAAAACTTGTTCTAAGCACACTTTTCTACAAAGCTTTGATGCCTGTTTCGTATTTCTCTGCAAGAAATGCTCCTGAAATTTGCTGTAGACTCATTGTCAGGCATCTCAAAGTATAAACACAGCATGAGACAAATACACAAAATCACTAATACAAAGTAATTTACAAAGTAAGTTTTATACATAATTATAATATACATCACATATATTACAGCAAGAAAGTATTTACAAACATTTCCTGTTTAAGTCTACTTACAGAATAGTTCCTCTCAAAACAGCATTCTAAGTATTTACACTGACAAATCTGATACAATTTGATAATTTTACTGAACATAATTTGGTGCAATAATACGTGTTTTCAGCATCTAAGAACAGTATAAAAAATGAACAGTTACCAGTTCAGGCCCTAGGACACAGGCAGAGCAGGTTTATATCCACCTCACAATCGCTTTGCATTGATATTACAGATTAGAGAGAGCAATATCCATTAAGCAACAGTATTTCCTGTTCAGAAATTATACAACTTGATTTTATCGCCAAAGAAAACGCGTACCCACCACAACCTGAGCTCACAACAATTCGCTCTGAGCATTTGCCATAAATTGTACCAGAATCTGTTACAAAGCAGAACACAGAACTTGGGTAGAGGAGAAACTATCCTCTATTAAGTTTCAATTGCTTGTGACAACACTGATACAGTTCTGCAGGTAGTTACTGCTGAACTTGATCTGAGCATGGGAGGAGCTGCGGCTCACCTATAGTGAGTACCCACACGTGTTTAAGGCAGCATTTCTACAACTCTTGCAACCAGCATTGCCTGCCAAGGTGAACAATAGCATCCATGACCCCTTCTCCAAGTGCAGGGCTACAGGTGGAGATGCACCTATGTGCTTCCAGATGTGAAGTGAGCTCCTCTGCTGCATGAATGCTTTTTATTTCCTCTTACTTTCTTCATTCTGCAATTTAGAAAAGTTACTTTCAGGATTTACACCTTTTCTATAATGAAAATGTTCCATGTAGGATAGATCTGCGTATTCATGCCACAATAACAGCCTCATGAAATAAAAATCATTCTAAAATGAGAGGCAAGGTGCATATTTGTCAAGCAGTAAACACTGAAAATGTTTTGTGGTAAAAAAGCACTCATTTTAAGTGTTTTTAAAGCTGAGTTACCCCCTCAAGACAGCTTGATTCCAGCCACGCATGGTGCATTTCCAAAGTTCACTGACAACTCTGGCTCCCACTAATGCACGACAAATCCTATGGAGCTGGAGTAGAAAGGAACATCTGCTGAGTACAGGCAGTTCCTGAGCTCACGGCTGTTCCTGCAGGCTGCCATCCCATTCCAAAGGCCAGGACGTGCAGGCAGAACAGCTCGGCAGCTGACCATCTGGAGGGGATCTGTGAGCACAGCCTCCAACAGAGAGAGAGGGATCTGAGCAGCAATCCACCACATTTGCTGAGGCTGATGAAGCCTCATAAAAAATCTTCATTCAGAGTGGTGTGTACCTACACCCTATTCTTGGTGTTTTCCCACAATGTGTATCAGAAATTTCCCCAAGCAGGTTAGCAAAATAAAAATCCCTACAGGGCAGAGCAGTGCTCTACAACTTTGTCCTACTCCATCTCCATTTCCACCAGCACCCAGGAGACACGAGCCACTTTCCAGGAACATCAGCAAAGAAAGCCTCCCAATTTCTCAGATATTTCCTGTAAGAAAGACAGCCTGGCAGCCTCTCTCTCTGTCCCGAGACGCAAACGTGAGATATCTTTGGTGCCCAGCATGAAAAATGGAAATTTCACCTTCCCCCGCCACGCTTTAGGGCAGAGAAATGGGTATTACCTGCCTCACCACCCCAGCATTGGTCAGATCAGAGCCAGCTGAGGTGCACAGAGACACAGCCATGCCTCCCCAGACAGCTGCAGGCATCCCTCAAAAGCAAATGACACTAAAATATATATTAAAGCTTTGTCAAAAAGGTATTTGAAATGTCTCTCCTTGCACAGTTAGTGCCTTTGCATTACAAAAGTACCAGATATCAGAGTTGTTCCCAGTGCTTGGAAGAGGAAATAACTGCCTGGTATGTGCTGGCACACAAAAGCATTTTAAATTAGATTATAATACCGATAAATCCTGCATGCGCAAGCCTTGATTTTCAACCTTTTTTCACCATTCACAGCCGTTTTCACAAATGTAAAAATGAGGGCTAAACAACAACCTAAAGATTAAGTTTTCTTGATACCACTTTGAATGCCTTATCTCTCTTTGCCCTCTCAATGTTTTGTCTCTCCTTGCCCTCCACGCAGTCACCCAGCACTGAAATGGCAATTGCTGGGGCAGCAGAGAATCACAGACAGCTTGAACAGCCTGCCCTTCTCTACCAGGCAAGCTCACTGCAGAACAGGGAAGAAATCAGCATAAACAGCATTGCTACTCTCAGAGAAACATTTCCGATGTAAATGGAGCATCTCACTGGAGAGACACAGCTAAAGTACTAAAATATGTAGGAAGGGGGAGTCATTTTGGCCACTGAGCATTAAAATTCATCATGTGGAAGAAAAAAAAGATAGAAAACATTTAGGTTACAATTCATCCAAGTCCTAGGAGTTTGGGAACACAAATGAAATGTGAAGGGAGTGGAAGGAAAGATGGGGAAATCAAAGAAGATGACTGCAGGGAGTACAGTCTGCAGCTAGCATTCAGGCAGAAAGGAGGCCGTTCAGAGCAGGCGGAGATTTAAATGCCTCAAGGATTCAGAGTGGTTCTAAAATTTAACCCAACGACTACAAAGAGAGAATCTGACCTAAATACGCCACTTACATCCTTACATTGTCCAGTGCAGCAATAACCTCTGTAGTTTGAGGCCATGAAGGACTGATATAAAAGCAACACTGACATTTTAATGCTATTTTTAAAACTCATGCTAAGATTGCTGATTGACTTATTCTTTTCAAGACACACCAGTAGATTTTACATTCCATATCATGCCAGCTTTGCATAAAAGGGTGAAGTGGGGATCAGACAGTGAGAGGTCCATTGCTCAGGGTATAGTTTCTTATGGTAGACACACAAAATGTTTTACCCGCTTTGTCTTGCAGGGTATGATTGCTACATTTCCATTTGTAGCAAGGACTCCCTTGTCTTCAGTTGACTAAATTGTTTTCAAAGCCTTCCTTGGGAACACAAGCACTGACAAATAACAACCTTTACCAGCTGCAGTCTGCCAGTCCCAGCCCCAAGTCTTCCCTTACCTCAAAGGATTTCACTCAAAGAATAAATAGCAGTGGAACTTGTCATTTCCTCCGAAGTAATTTTGGAGTTTATCATGTTTTTCCTCCAGCAAAAATCAGCAAAGAAGAATTTCAGATTTAGACAAATAGCTATTTTTAAAATAGATTTCTTCATGCTATAATATGTTATAATAAAACATCACTGTCAAAAGATCAGAGAGTGCTTTTCCTTAGCTGAGTTAAAGAGCCATTTGGGAGCCAGGGCAGGCTGCAGGTTGTGCCTGAACTTGGTGCAGGACTCAGTCAAGACATTTCTTAGGTAATTCAGGTATTCTTCCACAACATCTTTCATTTTTAATACAGGAATTTTCCTGTAAAGTCTTTCCTTACTTGCTCTCTTTGAGATTCAAATTTATAAAGAAGAGTGAAGCAACTCAGTATTTTAGTTGTATTATTTCTCTACATTGCTTTTATCTTGATTTCCTGTACACATTTTGAGGCAGTCCAGAGAGGAGTAGGAATTTGAAGTTTGACTTATATATATTTTCAGCAATTCCAAAGTCTCAATTATCTGGGTTTTTGTAATGTCAGATTTGTACGCTCATTGTGTCTTTTCTGAAGTTTGGCTTGTTTTATAGCTTTTACAGTCCTGGGGAAAAAATAGCCAGGTGTAATTCTTTCTCACTGTTAGGCAAAAACTGAAGTAGTGCAAGTCAGGAAGTGCTTCCAACAAATGTCAGAGGAAAAAAGCAAAATACAATACTTTCTTTCAACCCTATACATTTCCAAAATTCACTACAATAAGGTGTTTAGTATCATTCCCATCAATCTCTCTTTTATTTTTTTAATGTCTGTACAGCAGAATGTACCAGCATTGAGCTTTGGAGTGCCAACATGGGGATACTTTATGATTCATGAAATAATTAATGTTTGCATTCACCATATACAAGTTCCAACAGCCAACAGAAATGCTGGGTTAATCAATGTCTTCTTCAAGTTCTCACTGTTCTTCTGGCTTGGGCAACAACTGGAACAACACTTTTTGCACAGAATTACTAATCGCCACAGATAACTACTTCCACCTCTGTAGACTGTGTATTCTCCAGGCTAAACAATTTGTCATTGCACGCTTATGCTTTTGTTCCTTGCTGGCAAATGTTTCTAACTCCTTTCATATGGCTGCAGGGCAGCTTTCAGAACATGACAGGAATTTTAAAACACTAATAATAATTCTCAATTTGAGTAAAATCACCTTACTTTTAACTCATAAAACTGGTGTTACAGGTCTTTCTTATCACCAAGAGGAAGTGGGAGTTCAACACTGCCAGGAATGCAGATAAATAACATCACTTTCATCTTCCTCTCCTTTCCCACAGGTGGGGATGAACAGGGAACAAGTGCCAGCAGGGGAAACTGCTTCAGCCAACACAGTTCAGGCAGGATGCAGGAGAAGTGGCCTGTGCCAGATGGAGGGATTATATATACAATTTCCCCTGGAGCAATAGGGAGAGCAGTGGCTCTCAATGAAGCAATGGAGCCTTGCAATACAGCACTGCACTCCTCGTTTGCTCGTTGCACATGGCATAATCCATATGCTGGTTTGACACCTGGGAATTTCTTCCCATAGTGGAGAAAGCAGTGCACCTTCGTTTCCTTATGATTAGTAGTAAGGATAGAAAATGTGGAATTCTAGAAACCCCTGTATGTCTTAATAAGTTATCATTTATCACTACAATACCAGAACAAGATATGAACTTCTGTTGTGTATCATTTTTCTTATCACAACAAGAAAGACAGTAAAGGCTGGATTTTGCTTGCCTTTTGCAAACACTCTTGCTGATCTGTGGAGCACTGCTCATGTGAAAGTTGTAAGATCTGACCAAAGTTGGATGTGATACAGCCTGGCCACGTCCTGGCGGAAGAGCTGCGTCTGACCTCCCCTAACATCACAAATGCAGTGAAAGCAACTGTGTGCTCTCATTCTCCACAATGTGAGCTGCTAAATGGGCTTTCTGCAGCAATCGATAGTTCTTATATCAAAGCAATCTGTCTTTAGGGTTCACTCCCAATTAGAGATCCCAATGAATATAAAATAAATTATTGATCGCTGTCAGGAAATACATTAACAAATCCATCTCCAAGCAAGAGCAGCTCAATGGTTCCAAGTGGAGCAAATTTAGTGACTGTCAGTGGTGTGGAATGACTCCATTCATCAGCTGAGCTCACCCACCAGTGAAGCATCTCAGTAAATCTTGTGAGCCACACCAAAATATGGACAGGAGAACAACACAGGACTACCTAGTGGCCTTTTCCCAAAACAGTGCTTCAAAAAGAAGTTTCACATTGCCACAGGATAAAACATAGTGCCTCATCATGATATTCCTGAAGGCAAGGGAATCTGCCCTGAGGCAGATTTAGGCACCTCTAGTAAGGCTAACCGGCACTGCAGCAACAACAGTGAAGGGTTTATTTCTACAGAGATAAACAAATTGTTGTGAAATGTGCTTGCACCACTGAGATGCTGCAGTGTGCACAGCACCAGCAGAACCCAGTGACACCAGCTATCTCATCACAGGGCATTTCACTGCAGGAGCTGCACGAGTATAAATCCTAAGTTTTGAGCCATGACTGCAGTGTCTCGTCTTTACTCTTCTGTGCAGCACAAGGATAATGACAGCAGAGAGAAAACAAAGATGTTCAGTCCAGTACTTTATCTACAGGGGAACATTTCAGCTACTGCATCCTGAATAGGTAACACCAAGATCTGTTACAGCAGGGAGGGGAGAGGCAACTGATCCTGAATAAATGGCATAAGGAAGGTAGAATTCACAAACAAAAATGCAACACAACCCGTATTAGAAAAGAAACAGTCTGAGCTCCTTGAAAGGTTCACAGCCTAGTTCCTGAACAGACTATGCAAGGTCTGCCCAGGAATGTCCATGGTGACCACAGAGATTTACTCTCTTCAGGAGCCTTCTAAGGTGGGCTTCATTTAGAGAGGGATATTCGACCATAAAGAACAACAATCAGAGTGCAGGATCATGGTTTCACTAGTTCTAGTCCATCTTCTTTACAGCATAATGCCATGTAGAAGATTCATGAATCTGCATATACGTGTTCTGTATCCCTCAATAGGTCACCCTAAATTTTGTGTATGAGAAAGAGAGGGCACAGCAGAGAGTATCAATACTGACAGAAACCTGGATCACCATCAGCTCTCCTGGCTGTGCTCCAACACTGATAAAACCCTGCTGGTTGTTGCAGGGGCAGTGGGGACATGATATTTTAATATTAATACTTGATTCTAGGTGTTATGGCAGAAGTTCTCAGCAGGGTGTCTTCCTTCAAGGAGACCAAATGAATTAGCATAAAGTGGGGGTTGTAAATAACAGGTCATCAGTATTGCCAGGGAAATTATAGGTATTTGGCAGCAGGATAAATACTGGAGGTAAACCCAGCCAATTGCTTTCGAAACTCCTTATTTACTGCTGGCCCCAGCTGCAGGCTGTGAAGGCTGTAAACACTGCCCTTGAAGAATGGGATGGAGATCCCACAGAGCATCTGTCCATGGGGTATAGAGGCAAAACCTTACACCAAACAGGGAAATGCAGTATCGAAAGCCATACAATAATACGGGATGTCTGTGTCAGTGAAGCTGTGCTTCATTTGGCTCAACAACTCATTGAAAATTATTTCCATGAAACTACACAGAAAGTGTTTCCAAAATATCCTTGAAAGGCTCCTGGAAATAGTTGTGAATGTCTGACAAGCAAGCACAGAGAGTACTCCTCTTTGTGCCAGTAAAACCAGAGGCACAGGAGCGAGTCCCGAGTCTCTTTTCTCCAGGGTTTTGTTGTCTGGGCTCTGTGACAGTGTTTTTTATGTGATGACTGGAGCCTGCACAGCTAGGAATTTGTGGAGTTTTACGAGGCAGAAACTCCATTTTCTTTCAAATGCCCCAGATACCTGCTCTCTAGCAATCCCTTCAGTGCCAGGGAGAGATCCTTAGAGGAGCTCTATTCCAGGGAAGAGAGGGGGAAAAGAAAACTGGTTCTTCATTTCCCTTCAGGAGCAGAGGTTGCAAAGCACACAGTCCACAGGCTATGCCTTGCACCTAGTCCATGATTAAGGATGCAGTTAATGGTCCTTTGTCATTCCACAGCTGAGTAGGATCATTTGATGTCCCAGGCGCCTTCCTGAGGATGCTGAACACTCTGCCGTGTCTGCGTGTGCTGTATCACACCCATTTAATGCTCTGCCTCCCTTCCCTGCCTTGGCACACTCGCCACTATCTGGTAGAGGGGCTCTTTCTTTCCACTCACATGCCCTGGGCACACCAGCAACAGTCACCTTTCCTTGCATGGGCAGATGTGAACCCAGGGAGAAACAGCCATTGCAGTGCAGAGTTTCCATCCTGCTGGGATGCTCAGAGCCATGCTGGGCCGTGCAGGGATGCCCAATAACTTTGGAGGTTGAGTTTGGTTTTGCTTTTTTTTTTTTTTTAATTCAGGGAGGAATTTAGAGCATATTTTCAAATTATTTTTAGTATACATGAAATATTTTTTATATTCAACTTCATTTCCTGGCCAGCCCATGTGTCCCAGTGGGGGGTTGTGCCTTCTCTGTGACTCCTCCTGGCAGAGAGTCAGTTTATTAAAAAAAGAAATGAGGCTTCTCATTAAATGAGAAAAATTTTGTTCATCCTCAGAGCTTCTCTGTCTCAAGGCACCATTGCAGATCTGCTTAACCCTTTTTTTAGTCTCCTTGCTTGAACTCTTTGTGTGTGGTACCCTCGAGGCAGTTCCCAAATACCACAGGCTTTTCAGGAGAAAAAAAGACATCGAGGTACTTCCTGTAACTATTTTTTTCATCAGCAGGCTTAGCATTAAAAATGCACATTTCTGACAGCAGCAATTTTTACTGTTCCTACCACATTATAGTCCAGGATGTCTGAAAAAAACTACTGCTTCTGCCTCAGCTCATCTTTCCTAGTTGCCCGTGGTGCTGCTGATGCCCAGGAATGCAGCAGGTATGCTGGATGCTGCCTGCTTTTCACTGTGCAGCTCCTGAGGGGTAGTGAGGAATTGCACTTCAATACAGCGCATCTGAATTTTAATTGAATTGTAGCCTGCAGCTAAGTAGAAAGACATTAAAATGAAATTTCAGTGTTTAACTCTAGAGTTGATGTTCCACCATACCTCTGAAATAACTGATCAGCTCTCTCTCCTGTCTCTGTCTCCCATGGCTCTGGGAGACCCTGCCAGCAGCCTGGTACAGCTTCCCAGGCAGGTCACAGAGAAGTGGACCTTGTCCCAGTGACACGTGTTCAAATCACTGCCTGATGCTGGCAGTGCTGGTCCACGTGCATTTCCTATATTTTAATGAGGATTACCATAAGGACAAGGCTTTCCAAGTAAGCCCTGAGTCCAACAAGGGATTGTGGCAGTGTAACCTGAATCTACAAGAAAGCCTGGGTTTTGCGATGTCACTCCATCCCGGTGCTGCCAAACACAACGTGAGTGTCAGAAACAGAAAGGTAATTGATTCACCCATCCCTTTGCCTTTGGGGTTTTTGGGCATGCAGCACCCCAGAGAAAAGAGCAGCCAGGATGCCTTGTGGTGCCTCCCTGATATCTTGCTGATACGTGAGAGGTTCTGGTGACTGCGGGAGTTGGTGGAGGACCTGGTCCCTTCCAAACAGCAATTTAATATAAATTTCTGCTACAGCAACTGCATCCACTGGTCCAGGAGTGATTTAGCTCTCACCACGAGTGCTGTTGTTCTCAGTTACTATGTGTAACACAAACATGGAGAATGTGCAGAGGAGGGTTGTGAAAGTTGCTGTTTTAGCTGGAACAACATAAGAACGGGAAAAAACACAATCAGAAACATGAAGCAGCTATAAATAAACAGACACACCCTTGCAAGAGTGGAGATCCAATAAATATTTGAATATACTGACCCCTGAAATCAAAATGTTAAAAATAATCTCTAGCTTTTGTTTTTCAGAGAGGAGAGTATCCCGTTGCCAGAAGATTCCTGTAGTATTTGAGAGGAGAGGTCACTGTCACACCTACCAGCTGATGTGAACCTGCTGCTCACCAGGAGCAACTGGGGATGTTTGGGATTTGCAGAAGCTGTTTCCCACAAGGTGTAATTGCAGTCTCCACGTCTGTCCCTGCTCCATCCCTGTGCCCTGAAGCTGCAGCAGGAGGAGAGGGCCCTTCCCCTGTACCCCCAGCTGTGTGTGACAGCAGGTGAGGAGGAGGAGGAACATCTCTGGCAGCTGTGTTCATGGCCTGGGAAGAACAGCCACGTTTCCCTACGGAAAAAGTTAAGGTTTTTTCCCTAGAGCTTTGAAACCATCTGCAGAGCAGGGATGTGGCCCTCTGACCAGCCTTTGTTTGTATGACTCATGCATGTGAAACTTCGAGTGTGGGTGCAACACCGCAGTGCAACACAGCTGCCCTGTCACATCCCCTGCCACGCAGGGCTGCTGCTCTGTGGGGGCTGACCGCTCTTTTTCCAGACAGTTCCACCGCCCATCACCATCAGTTAGCCCAGCACCCTTCTCCATTTGCATTTGAAGACTATATCTGCTGTTTCAGACTTCAAGTGTGGGTTATCGGTGCAAAGTGTATTGGTTCTTCCAGCTCTATCAATGTCACAGAAGAAGCTGTGTCTTCATGAAATTTGTCCCACTTCCATTCTCAAAACACCACAGGTCCAGCAGTGCCACTGCTAAACATTTTCTAGCCATTGTTCTGGTTTTCCTGTTTTTTCCTGTTTTCCAGTTTCCTGGTTTAAAGAAGGCCATAACAGTATAACAAGAAACTTTATATTAAAGAGCAAAACTTGCTCAGTATGTCTTGCTTCACTGCTGGAATAGGAACCATTTTTCCAGTTGCTGGCTAATCATCAAGAACCTTTACAAACTATGCTGAGGCCTCCACCAGGGACATTGCTAATTCTTGCTGCTGCTCCTTCTACAGCCTTGGCATGTAAAAGGACATTTAAAAAATTATTTCTACAAAAGCTTTTAATTTCTATGCCACAGCTTCAGCTTTTGGGGCTATGCTCTCAAATACGAATTCCTTGCAATTTTTAAAAGAAAATGGAGTTAAAAGTGCACAGTCCAACAAGCGGGACAGATGCGGCCAACGGAAGGAGGGAGAAGGCTGTGGAGGAAAATGCAGTCAGAAACAGTAGTGTAGTGTGTCAGCCTTGAGATTCTGACCTGGAATATGCTTTGGTCTCTGCTCCCTCTGTCCTGTTCATCTCGGGCCGGGCTAAGCCAATGGCCACAGGCACTAACATGCTCCTGCCCTGCAGCCATCCAGCAGCACTGAGCTCCATCCGTACAGGGGGGTTGTATTAATTTGAAGTGTTTCGAGTTGCTCTCATATTTTCGTATCTCTGTTCAAAGCATTTGCCCCACTTTGAGGAGAATGGAGCGTAGCAGGGGTTGGGCTCTGCTGCTTGAGGCGTCTGCACGGGGCTCACGGGAACTTCAGGGAAGAGTGATTCCTTCTCATCCCCATCAGCTTTACACTGAGATTCATTTGAAAGTACAGGTACCATCACAGAATGTAATTGTGCTTACAAGCGTGAATGAAACTCATCAGTTTTGCGTATTATTTCAAGTGGTTTGGTTTTTGCTTGCTTAATGCTCCATAACTACTGTCTCTGCTGCTGAAGAGACAAAGTTATTGCTCTGTTCTCAGCCACAGCTATTTATAGCTTGTAACACTCCTCAGGATACAAGGAAGGGTATGAAACCAATAGTGTAAAATTAGGACAAAGACAAAACCTTCGGGGCCTTTCTGCTGAAAAGCTGTCACTAACATTAACACCTCACTTTTGTTTTCTCCGCTGGATTGCTCGCCTGCAATCCCTCAGCCAGATGGTTTTTAATTCTATTTATTTAGGCTTAATTCAAAGCAAAAGGAGTCCATGTCTTTGGGGACATCCGTCCCACTTTCAACACTAGACGTGCTAACACCTCTGAGAGCCCAGTGATAACAAACCGTTTAAGAGCCTCTAAATGCTGGGGAAAATCAGAGCCAGCACCGCTCAGGTCGCACCCAGCTCTGCCTTTATTGCAGCCCTCCCTGCGTGTGGCCACTATAGGCTGGACATATCCCAGCCTCCTGGTCGGTGTGAACCCCCTTGCTGCGGAGGGATCCTCAAGAGAGCAAAGGGAGAAGGGGCTGGTGGAAATCCAAACACATCTGAGCACTTGGCAGGTACTTACTGTGCCTTTTGAAATGTTTCCTCTGACTTTGAAATCACAGCTTGTCTTTCCAGGAGTTTGTTGAGATACTGCTTTGCTGCCCCTTGGATGTTTTCCCTTAACGATTCCCTAAGGAGAATTGGCTGACAAAAATAAGTACTTAGTAACTCTTTGGAAATCAGATGTGGATGCTATTCCGTTAAATCTCCACTGCCGAAATACATGTATTTGTAGCATATATAGAGTTCCTTGTGCCTACTAGTATTCAGATGATTTTCTGATTGTTTCCCTTGCTATTAGCCTATCTGCAAAGGATTCACAAACAACATTAGAGGTTCCACTCCTTCAAAAAAAACAGCCTGTCCTAAAAGTGACTCGTAACCAGATGTGCAACAGTATGTTATGCACACACTGTGCTATTTTTATCCCTCCTTGTTTTCGTCAGTGATTAAAGCTTTTATGATGTAACCCAGCACTTTGAAAGGGCTTCTGCTGTTCCACACCGCAGCTCAGCGCTCCAACCCACGTTAATCTCTCCCTGATTGCAGGGAGATGCTGCCCCAGACGCTCTGCGAGACAGAGCTGTGCTTTGAGCGCAGCCGCCACCGCCTTCGATGGGTTTTGTTTCGAGAGGTGTCTCCTCTGGATAGGGACGAGCTGTCTGGGGTGGTCCTGCAGGTCCCTCTGGGTCCGACGGAAGATAGTTCAGGCCAGGAGATATAAGGGGATGTTCCCAGCCCGCCCTTGCTTTGTGCCTGCTTGCCAGTTGTGTCCCCACCATCACTTACTGGCCAAACAGCTCTGCAGCTGCTGGGACAGTGAACCTCAAATCTTCCCCTTGCTCTTTTTCCTACAATTCTCTCTTCAGAATATATGCAAATGTTGATTGAAATTGTACATGGTCTAAAAAAAAAAAATTACATTACCTGATCAATTCATGAGAAAACCGTG
This sequence comes from Cnemophilus loriae, assembly GCA_013397755.1. Classification (NCBI taxonomy): domain Eukaryota; kingdom Metazoa; phylum Chordata; class Aves; order Passeriformes; family Corvidae; genus Cnemophilus; species Cnemophilus loriae. The sequence continues at coordinate 135,543 of VZTF01001111.1, read as the reverse complement.
AATTAAAACTCCCATAGTATCGTGTAGGATTTTTAGAAAAACACATTTTAAAAAAACCCAAACAACTGTCCGTATTTCAAACCTCAATGCTTGTGACCAGGACCAGGGAGCAGAGCTGTGCCTGTGTGTTTCCCGGTGCATTCCCTGTGCCCGCAAGCAGCACGCCTGGGGCTGGCAAGTCGCTCCTGGACCCACCTGCACTTCCCTGGCTTCTCCCAGGGCTCAGAGCTGCTGCCTCAGCACCCGCAGCAGGAGGGAGTGCATTGGATCTAGATAACAAATACGCCTTGTTCAACAAACATTTGGCTAGAAATGCAGACAGCGTAATCAGGATACTCATCTGCTTCAGAGAAGGCTTCTGAGCAGTTAAGTTACGCCCTTGCTACGTCATATATCCAATTATAATTCAGCTACCTGCCCCTGGGAATTAGCATAGAAGCTAATCACTATGTAAACTGCAGAATGTGTGGGAAACTGTCTTTCATCAGGGCCAGTGTTACCCCTGGGAGTGGGAGGGTTCATGCACCAGCATGCTCCCTGCAGCAATTCTGTCTGCTGCTCCTAAATGCTGGGTGTTTGGGGTTTTTGTGCCCCAAGTCCCGTGGGGTAGATACCACAGTCCCCTGACATGGCTGTGGTCTAAGGCCAGGTCTGCTTCTTGCTGTGGGTGGGGAAAAAAAGAAGCCAGGGCTGGTGGTACCAGAGAACCTTGCAGAGAGTGACACAGGGATGTAAAAGGAGCCAAACTGGGAGGAAAGCTCTAGCCACCAGGGCTGACCTGCTCCCGGTGCACTTTGGGCCACACACACACATACACCCCACCTCCCACCCAGAAGGGCAGATTAATTCACCCTGAGCATCTCCAGAGCTTCTGTAATCCCCACAGCCAAGGCTAGGGCAAGCTCTTGCTCTGTAGATAAAGACGAGTCATTCCCCTCCAGAGCAGCAGCTTCCAAGCTACCAGACAGGATTAGTTTTGGGTTTTGGGTTTTTTTTTCCAGTCATGTTGAGTTTTTTACTTGCTCTTAAAAGGTGCAGTTGCAAAAGTACAAAACAAATCTACACATATGTGAGAAGATGGTGCATCTTCGTTTTGAGCAAGCCCTGGGAAGCCACAATTTCTGTCCCAGAGCAGTGCTGAAAAGTTTTGCCATTTCTCAGTTTACTCTTTCTTTCTCTTTAATTTGACATTTAACAAAGGCACAAGTGCTCAGTGACCTGTCCCCATCACTGCTGAGCTTGGCTGAGCAGAGCTGCTGAAGCTTCCTGCCCTGAGACAGCTCTCAGCTCTCATGAGGCTGTTCAGGCTGAACCTACAAACTGGGACTTGAGCTTTGCTGATGGACAGTGAGGCCCAGAGTATGGTGGCACTGGGAACGGGTGGGTGTCAGCTCACCAGGATATTTGGAAGGACATTTGGAAGAGGGTATGGGTGCCTTTGTATGCTGTTACATTACAGAAAATCTGTGGGTGATGTTCCACAGTTCCTGAAGTCACCCTGCAGAGCTGCCTTTGTCTTTCTACAGCCAAGTATAATTTGTGGTTTCCTGTTGCTAGTATTGGTCCACAGCAAATTAACAGCAAAAGTCCCATTAGCATTTTCCCACAGTAGCCTCCTCGGAGCCAGGACTGTGGCGTTATCTGCGTTGGAGCAGCAGCCAGTCTCTGGGCCAGAGCCTTGATGTTCCCCTTGATTAGGGCCATGGTGTTGTACCAGGGGTGTCTGTGCCCAGCACGGCGCTGCTGCACCAGAGAACCCTGGGCTGAGCAGCCAGGCACAGTTCCATGCCACAGCACTTCACTTTAGTGGGCTCAAAGCAAATATTGCCATATTTTCACATTCTTGACTGACTTTGTGTCAAAGTACATCAGCATAAAAAATTGGATAAGCCTTCAGGTTGAAGCAAGATGGTTCTTATTTAGATCTAATGAACTGCAATAGGCAGAAATACATAAATCATTCCTGGCCAAAGAGTAAATCAAATGCAAGTGGCTAAGATGACACCGGAGCCTGAATTTCAACCTGCTGAGGGCCAGATGCATGCAGCGAGAGTACAAACTCTGTTTCCCGACAAGCTGCTTTTCCCAGCATCCGAGTTAAATGCTTTAAAACACTGACTGACCTACACTTTCTGCTGAGACCATGGCTCTGGGACAGCCACCCCCTGTGAAAGTCTCTGACTTGGCCATCACCTATATGCAGGTGAACAATCATTTCTACCTATAATGTGGACAGTTCCCCATGCTGTGCAGGGTTTTGCATGGGCTTTCAGCCTCACTGAGCTTCCTTTATTCAGTTTTTAACTAATGGGAAGTAATTTGAACACTGGTGTAACCCCTGGGTTCAGCAGAACTGCTGACACAGACAGGACTGGATCTGGCCTGACCCTCATTAGCAGGAAAACGGACAGATTGTCACAGTTGCCATCAGAAGTCCCCACCTGGCCCTGCCACAGCACCCCAAAGGTTTCCATCTTGGATAAATAATAAATGAAAAAACCCAGCCTCACATCTTCCCCTTGAAGACTAGACGAAGCTGTGTTCAAACAAATTAAATCTGCTTGCTCTCTTTTGGTGATGAACTTGAGGCTGATGAAAGTGAACTATTTTTAGTGCTAGCTAGAGGCACAAGTGAATGGATGGCAAAGCATGGAGTGCACTTCTCTGCCCTGCCAGTGCATCCAGCCAGGACTGCACCACCCAGGCACAAAGGATGGCAAGAGCCTTGATGCCATGCTCCACCTTACCCCCTTTTATTTAGAGTATGCTCTGCAATGCCTGTTTCACAAGGAGAGGCTCCTTCCAGCTCAGACCCTCCTTGGGTAGGTGAGTGCCTGCCTTTCTCAGGCAGTGACAGGGTATACATTGCTGTGTTCAGCATTGGGGTGCTGGCGTGTGAGCCCCACGGTTCTACTCCTGAGGGAACACTGCTTTTCTGCCTTAGAGCAGCTCAGTGGGAAATGCCCCAGCTGCAGCTGCCTGTGCTGTGAGGCAACACTGTCACAGCACCACCACGGACTGGAGAAATAGGAGGAAACTTCTGCCTTTGTTTCAGGGCTGCCAACAGTAGCATGAGCATCTAAATTGGCTTCTGCTGCACGTCCTGCACCTTGCACCATGGGGCGGGGGGAGATGTCGGTACTGGATGAGCTTCTATTTCCTCCAAGTGCTCTGAAGGCTGCTGCTGATTTCAGATTTACTTACTGTAATGTGTCCTTTACTGTGGTCATTTATCTTGTTCTTTAAAGGCTACGGTCTGACATTTGGTCTTTATTGGATTACACATTGCTTGCGAGCATAAAGGTCCTGTCTGCTTAAATAAAGTTTTATCCAAGACGCTATTTACAAGTTTTTCCAAAATGTCAATATTTGCTTTTCCTGCAACCTGGCAGGGTGCATCACACTTACTGCTGGATAGCACTGCAAACTGCAGGTGCTCAGTGTCCAGAAGGTGTTTCTGAGCCCTCAGAGAGTCTTTCTGGGGGCCGATGTCCTGGGGAGCTGCCCCCTGCACATCCAGCTGTGGCTCCTCCAGTAAGGATCTGGCTCCTTTGTTTCAAAGTTTATACTAGCAGTTACTCACTGGGCTTTTTATACACAGACATCTCTTAAACTGTTTTCTTCTGTTCCTTGACATATTTATTTGTGCTGCATGCATGGAGCTTTTCTGTCTGGGATATATACTCGAAACAGAACAGGCAAGTCTTTCTTTATGGCCTTGGTAGAGTCAGCTGCTCATTTGGCTGTTGTAAAAACAAATGAGGAGTTTAAATCTGCAAGACAGGAAGATCCTGTCTTGTGTTTGCAAGCACTGAGTGAGCAGGACCCTATTGGAGGTGGCAGCCCCAATGGCCAGAGGGAGCTGCGAGTGTGAAACAGGGTCCCTGCCTACAGCAGCTGCAGATCCAGGCCAGCACAGGCAAGCTTGTCTGCCTAATAGCACAGTTGGAACATTGCTCCATGGGCTGCAGCAGTGCCCACTCTCCTGGTGCCAGCATCACCCTGCAAGCACTGTGCCAGGGAGGGACAGGTCTCCATGGCTTTGCAAACCGCCTTCCAAATCAGGTATTCAGACAAAACTCCAGCAGGCTGTGTGCCAAATGCTTGGGGGCCTTATGCTGCTTTGGCTCTGGGGGCAGCAGGACTGCAGGGGTCTAGCAGCAGACATCTCCCCGCCTGCAGAGTGACCCTTGCATTCGCACACACTCAGTCCCCTGCAGCAGTGCCATGTGCCATGGCACTGTGGAAACCCCCAAACTCCGGCGGCAGGAGGGGGAGATGAGCTGTGGGTGCCATCCTCAGCACAGCACCCAGTACCAGACACCCTCCTGCCCCTGCTGCCCAAGGGCTGCTCTGCCCCAGCACCAAGGAAGGGGGGATCTGTTTCCATTGCACCGAACTGCACCTGTTTCCCTGCAGCATTATGTTTGCCCAAGTCATTCCCCCAGAAGCAGTAGTGCTTTTCTGTTGTACCAGAATGCCCTTTCACTGCTGCCTGAGGAAGGGGGTAGTGAACTACTGTTTGCTCTGCTTTAAGACATGGCGAGCTGAGATAAGCACCAAACAGCAACCTAAGCAACACAGCAAGCTCTTTCCAATAGACACTGGCCTACACTAGACCCCTGTTTTGTGCAATGAATCAGTGCCCTTCCCAGAGATATTATAAAACACGATTTCCTTAATTCCATGGTATTCAGGATACAGAGCTAAACTCACAGGACTTAATCTATTTAAATTGCCCTGTGATATATATTCAAGAAAACAGAGATACACTCATAAGAGTTAATCCATTTAAAATTGATTTCGCCTCTCAGCCTTTGTGAAATATCTGTGCAGGAGAGCATGGGGGCTTTCTGTGTTTTTCAGTAAGGAAAGAGACCAACCAACTCAGCCAGGCACAGGGCAGATCTCAGCTTGCTTTATTGCAGACATGCTGTATCCAGTATTTCAACTAGTACCCAAGAACCAAACTGTTGGAAAGGAGCTGGGAGAAGCCACCAGTCTTACTTCTTGCAGAGAAGATCAAAACAACCCCTGAGAACTGCTGCAAAGACAAGCAAGAGTCCCAAGGGAGTGAGCATGCTTATGCTCAGCTCTCATGCAGAGGCAAAGAAATGGCTTAAAATTTATTCCTTTGCCAATTCCTGCATGGAGACATAGAATCACAGAATGCTTTGAGTTGGAAGGGACCTTAAGGACCATCGAGTTCCAATCTGCCTGCCATGAGCACCTCCCACAAGACCAGGTTGCTCAAAGGCCCATCCAAACTGGTCTTAAACACTTCCAGGGATGAGGCATGATTCATTTTCCACTAAGGATGGCTTTAGCTGTTGGATACAGTGGCAAGACATGGTGCCTTTCCCCTTGGAGTATCAAACACATGTTGACTCAGGGGAAGTAGAGGCCCCAAAGCTTTCAGCGGGTCTGATACCGGGGCTTCACTGTGCGGCTCAGCCGAGGGGAGCCAGGCTCTGTGGAGTCCCCCGCAGCCGCTGCGCATCACTTAAGGGCTCTGCGGACATCCCGGGGCAGCGCACACGCCGCGGAGCCCCTCGCTGCCCGGTGACACCGGCCCCGAGCCAAGGTGCTGCCGGGTGTCACCGGCCCGGAGCCAAGGTGCTGCCCGGTGTCACTGGCCCGCCGCCCGTCGCTGCCGGCTGCGCACGGCGGGGTCCCAGCGCCACCCTCTGGGGATGCGGCCGCAGCCGCGCAGTCCCGGCTGCTCTCCCGGCCCCTCTTCCGCCCACCAGCAGGGCCTTTGCTTCCCTCCTCAGCGCCCTTCAGCGCTGTGTCGGGGTTCAGTCCGCGCGGAGCACCAGGAGCCGGGGATGCGGCTCGGTGAGGGATGGGGCTCCAGCTTCCCGGCAGCGCTGGTGATTGAGCCACTGCGCGTCTGGGCTGCCTTTGCAGCTGTGGAAAGAGAATATTTACTGGTCATTTCAGAACCAGCTGTTAAAAAAAGGTGTACTTAAAAGATTCTTAAATCTCCCTTTCTCGGTTAAGAATCTCAACCTTTGGTTTGATCTTTTCCCATAAAATGACTTCGGGGGTTTTTTTCAGTTCATTTCCTGATCAGCTCCAGCTCAAGAGAATCACCTCCAGGAGGAAGAACGGGAGGACACTGCTGCAGAGGAAACCTTGAAGGAGAAGTGAGGCATTCTGTAGCACAGGCCTAAGTGCTCTCATACCAATAGATATTTTGAGAACAAATTACCGCGTGGGTTTAGTAACATGTTGCGGATGTGAGTACTTCGTATGTGCTTATAAAGGATGCCTCTTGGTATTTATTGTCCCTTTCAGGATTAGCTGAGGAAGGAAATGGGAAATTGTACTCGCTGGCATGTCATGGAGCTGGCTGAGGGGCTGAGGAGGAAATGAAGCAGAAGCCACCTGAGAACAGCACCTTGCTGTCGAACTCCACAGGGTGGTTTTGGCCCATGTGAGGAGCAAGGCAGCTCTGACTCAGCATGCCTCGGGTGAAAGTCTAAAATCAAATCAGCACAGCAGCAAGCGTCTTTGCTGCTTCCTCCCATAACCACCCACTCCTGCCCAGTCACAAGCTTGGATGGAGAACCCCTTCATGCACCAGCTGAAGATGGTGAAAGGCTCCTGGTTGCCCCAGACTGACAGTGACAAATATGCCATGTTCTGGCCAAAATTCAGCAGTGATGTGTTCCTCCCCACTCTCGTGAAGGTCACTGGTGTTCTACATGCTGGGACACACAGAAAGGAAGGTCAAGCATGCTGCCTTCCTGCTGAAGAGGGCATTTCCCTCCTGTACTAAATATGGAAGCAGACATAAGTAGGCCTCTTGTTTTTCCTGGTGTCATTTGAGGCACAGAAAATTCCGGAGGAGGCTGTTCCTCAGCCTCCACTCCTGACTGCTTCCCTCCCACTGTTGGCATAGCCAGAGCCGGCGCAATGGGGAGGACTGGCTTTGAACACCCCACCGCTGCCACAGAACACTCACCTGAGCGGGTGCCCAGCCTCTGTGCGGCCTCTATGCGGGGGACTTGATGCACAGTCACAAATAGGTATTTGTGTGGGGTTTCTTTCCCTATACCAAATGAACATTTGCCAGAACTCTGACCCTTCAGTGCAGTATAACCATTGGCAGGGCAGTGATTGTTGTGGGTATGAGCTCCTAAATCACTTACAGCAAGAAAGAGAGAGGTGATTGCACAGCTTTTTCTGCTTTGCTGCAAGCCTTGGCCAGTCCCACCAAACCATGCACCACAGGATGTCTGGGATGAAAACATCAGATCCACACAGGGTCCAGGCATCATCCCTGGGATGCGCCCCCAGCCCTAAGCCGTCAGAACCCAGGTCTTTAGCAGGAGCTGCTTCCTTCCAGAACACTGGATCTAAAATAAATTACATTTCCTTCATTGCTTCTTGGCTTGAGTTTCTAAAAGTTTGAACTGTTTCTGTTTTCCTGGTGTTAGTCATGCACACAGATCAGGAGCTTAACCTGTAATTCTGGCTTTGTTGCTACTATTAAACATTCACTCTGGGATCTTCTTAACCAGGAGCAGAAACCTTTAATTTCATTCCACTAGAGGAGTTTAATCTAGGACTATGACATTTCACTTCCTTAGTAATACATATTTAACACTCCCAAAATTAACCAAGAGAAGAAAAATGTTGTATATAAGCACCTATAGGGATTTTATTTACAGCCAGTAAAAGTTCTAAATTTGGAACAAAGATCTAAACAAAGACCTTGCAGTAAATCCTTCTGCCTGTTAGGCTGCATAACTTAGGGACTTCCATTCAAAATGTAATGTCTGAGGTTTTAATTTCTCCTTAGTTTGAATTTTTGGCTGATAAGGGGCAGAAAAGTCTAAAATATTGAAAATGTCCCCAAGATGGGAAAACCATTTCTGCAGGATGCTGGTCCTACTCTGGACCACACAGATGTTCCTCATCCACAGGGGTTCAGTGCAGCTCCCTCTTTGTCTTTATCTTCTGGTAGCTATAGGTTCTCTCTTGGTCTTCAGTGGGGCTGAGAATTCCTTCAGGCAGAGTGTTTCTCACTGCCCCATGCTGGTGCAGATGCTGGTCCAGCAAGGTGCTCATCTAGAGCTTGGCAGTGCTGTACTGCAGTACGTGAAGCTCTCCAAGGCTTGGCTCTCTTGAATAACTGTGTCACTAAGAAATATATTCAATTTTATATTCTTTAACATCGCTGCTTTCTGTGCCTCCATAGATGGTTGTTTATTACCCACAGCCAGAGATGGTTTTGCACCTCAGCATGATAAATCAGGCTCTTTTTAGCACAGCCTCAGGAATTCCCAGAGTGGTTTCAGCTCCCCCAGAACCACAGTGTGACTCAGCTTACTGAACAGAAAACCAGACTTTCCCAGTAAGCTTCTGTTTCTACACAGAAGTTATTGCTGGATATGGGTTGGTTTCTTTTTCATGGTGGTTGGTACTGTGGATCTTCAGCCTCTGGATTAACCTCGGAGCAGGGCATTGCAGGGGAAGCAGGAGGCAGTCCCGGCCCTGGAAAGCCCACAGAATGGGTGCCAGGTGGGCTGGAGTGGTCGGCGAGCAGGGGAGAGGTGGTGAACAGCCAAGAGACATAGGAAGAAATTCTGCCAGGCTGCAGGGTTTTGGAAGCAGCCTTGTGGAGGCAGCTGCTCAGGAGGGTGAGGAGCTTCCTGGCTTGGGCTTACGCATGCACGCTGGCCCACCATGTGCAGGATGCAGCTGGGTTTCTGCACTTCCTAAATATTTCTGGGATTATTATTATTATTATTATTACTTTTTAACCAATGCAGGAAATTAATGGAGGTGAGAATGGAAGTGCAGGTGTCGGCAAAGGAGCTGCTTTGTTATTTCTGACACAGAGCGCAGCAGGGACCCGGAGCTGTTGGATAAACCACAACAATATCAACAATAGTCTTGGTGCTTCTGTTTTTATAAATTACTACTGACGTCTCTATTAGCTTCCACGGCAGATATCAACACCTGTAGCAGGAAAGAGATTTATACCTACTAATAATAAATTCTGTGTTAGCAACGGGGACTAACTCAAATACCATTAGCTTTGCCTAACAATAAAACGTAGAGGTCACATAGCACCCTTTGAAAGCTCTGATGTGACTGTTGTGCTAAACTCACCACACTGCTCTCCTACCTGCCAGAGCACACAATGATGTTAATGTGGTCCTCAGCAGTCTTTAGAGGAAAAGTAAATACTGAATGTCATTAAATATAATAGCACATAATAAGCTGATATTTGTTTACTTAATGCTCATGCTATGAATAGCAGATATTGACCCAAATGTGAGAATAGCCTTATCCAGTGTTCTATCACCTAACATTAATCTTTATCAGCTTTGTGGTCATGTTCAGAGATATCCCTTGGGTATGTTTCCCGGCCATTGTTAAACGAATAAATGGCTTCTGCTGCCTATAATTAAAGACATATATTAAGCAGCAAAGAGGCACAAATGGAAGTGTACAGCAGGAAATTGCTGCACCCTCAGTTATGCTTCACATAGGCCATGATGGCAGAATGAGACACACTCCCTGCTGGCAAGAAAAAAGCAGAAAAGAGAATGAGATTAAACACTGACAAGCTGCAGTGCAGCCTCTAGGGTGCCCTAGGGTTACCACAGCAAATACTTCGATATATCAGCAAATACTCCTGATCAGGGAGAGATCAGGCTCATTTGACCCCAACACCACTGTTATTCCAGCTTTACTGCCACCCTGCAGTGGTGGTAAGTACCACCTCTCTGCTACCACCACTACCATACCACCACCTCTCTCCCCATCTCTGTGCTCTGTTGACACCACTTCTTGCACTAGAGAGTAAAGCTCATCCCCAGGAATGGGGCAGGTGGTTCAGTGAGTGGGGTTTTTCGGTAGATTCTCTCCATAAAAACTCAGAAGGCCCATTTCAGACTTTTCTCCCACACCTGTCCACTGAGGTTCACAGATAATCACCACGTGCTCTTTCTGGGCACTGGAAAGAGCAGCAATGAACAATTTAATTTCCTCTGAGACCCAGAGCCTACCAGGAGAAAAGGCAGCAGAATGAGTCACTAGAAGTAAATAGTAATTACCATCAAAAGCACAGATTATCTATCTATCTATCTATCTATCTATCTATCTATCTATCTATCTATCTATCTACCTAGATATATATATATGTATATATATATCTATAGAGAGAGATAGACAGATAGATAGATAGATAGATAGATAGATAGATAGATAGATAGATAGATAGAAACTTGGGTTAAACTAATCCTAAGGTTTAGGTAGAAAACCATGAAAGCAGGAGAATTCAAAGCTGGGGCTTCCATGGCAACCCTAACTCATGCCATGGTGGTTGGGCATTGCAGCATCTCCCTGGGATCTCCCAGCAAGTGTTGATGTGTGCTCTGCATTTTATGGGCATTCTGTGGACAGGTGATGGAGCTGGAGAAAGCAGCTGGTGCGTTTGTGGAAGAGGATGCAAGTTTTGAGGGAAGAACTGGAAACCTAGATCTGGAGAGTACCAATACAGGCACGGGTAAATCTGGACTCGCAAGTGAGTTTGCACACGAACTCCTGAGCCCACAGCCCCAGCAAGCCGTGGGACCATGAGAAGCTGGTCAGGAAGACAAAAGTTTTAGCACTGAAGCTTGGAATACTGAAATCCCATCTATGAACCCTAAATCAGTGCCAGCTCTAACAAGGGTCCTGTCCACAGGGCTACAACCTCCAGGTCCTGCTCTGCCCAGCAGGTACCTCTGTGTGACAGAACAGCTTCATTTTCCTCCAAGTAAAATTACTTACAGTTATGGAAGTCCCTTCATGCAACTGCATCCCATTTGCAGTTATTCTGTGGAGGAATTGAGTCTAAACAAGAGACCAAGGGCTGATAAAATCTTAGGTAAAAACAGTTTGACCCGCTGCTTGTAGTCCAAGAGAGTCTGGGTTCTCCCTGTGCCACATCAGAGAGGCAGTGCCCAGGAGAGCAGCTCCAGGTTACTAAATAGAGGCACGATGACCAGGAGCTGGAGAAGATGTTTTATTAGCACTGACTGGCTTCATGTTAATTGTATATGTAAAGTCCTAACTTCCAGACTCCTCAGTGTCTTTAGAAATCAGACTGATTTTTGTGAGCGTTTTTAGAATGCAGCTGTTTCAGTGTGAATTTTGTCCAATACAGAAAATGTATGCAACATAATTCCTCCACTGTAATGTTATTATCTTTTCTATTTCTCTTTCCCTTTCAATATAAGTGTTCTGTAAAATTACATTAGTAAAAGATATGTATTTGTTTCTCTTTTAACACTTATATTAATTTTGGATTTTTTTAATCTTCACAAGTAACAAATTACCTTTTAAAATCTGACAAAATTCACTTCAAAGCAAGCCACTCACAATTGTTTCTTACAAAAACAGCCAATGCACTCTCTTTCAGTGTGCATGCCAGCATTCATTGCTTTGATCATGATTTCTGGTGAGCTGCAATGAAGAACAAAAGCAGATGTTCAGAGAAAAGCACAACTCCTGGCTCTGCTATACATTGATATACCAAGCCTGATTCACAAAATAGCTGTGTGCTTTTAGGCGTCTAGAGACAGAGTATAGCAAAAACAAAAATGTAACAATTGTATATGAATCCACTGAGCATCTTCAGACAAAAATAAAACATGGAAATTTGGAGGAGAGAGCACTTGCATTGGCAAAGCTGAGACACAACTCATTTGCACATGCAGGAACTGTCAGCATGCCAGGAAGAGCGATTAAACAGCACGTCTGTGTAGTTAAATTGGTTTGTTTGTGAGAGCAGATGATATAGTGCAAGTCAGAGCAGACAGGAAAATTCTTCAAATAGAAAGCCATGCACAGTCTGGGTTTTGGGAGACCACCTCAAAAAACAGATGGGGCTTTCTCAACTGTTTCTTAACCCATTCAGCAGGCACTGAGTCTGAACCTCACCTTTGATTTAGTAGCTGCACTTAATCTTGCTTCACACTTTGGACAACTGACCATAAAAATAACAAGGTTATCTCAGTTCCAACAGAAAAGTTTGATGCTCTGCGTCTGGAAGCAGGGAAATCCCCCAGGCATTGCTAGTTTTGCTCAGCCCGTCCTGGCTCCTTGCCAGGGACCAGTCATTGCTGTTCAGTTCCAGGTACTGTGTCCCTATCCCTGTGGGATGGAGGCAGGATCCAGACTAGGCATACTACATACCCTGTGTTTGGAGCAAAAGGGCACCAACCTCCCAGTGGACGTTAAACCTCTTCTTCCCACCTTTTGAGCCATGGGAAGGAGCCTCATTCATGGATTCTCCCAGGGTGGATCTGGCCTTTGCAGAAAAAAACCAAGCCAACCACTTCAGTTTCATAAAGCACACCCTGCTGGGCACTGCCAGGCATGGGAAGTGCATCTCCATAAGGAAGGAGTGCAAGGGCATTTCTAACAAGTTTGCTCAATGCCTCATCCAGCCTGGCCTTGACACTGCCAGGGATTGCACATCCATAACTTCCCTGGGCAACCTGTTCCAGTGCCTCACCACTCTCACAGTAAAGAATTTCTTCTGTACATCTAAACTAAATCTCTCCTCTTTCAGTTTGAACTCACTACTCCTTGTCCTATCACTACAGCTTCTGATGAAGAACCTTCAGAAAAAATAAGTCAGAAGACCTTTTTCCTCTTAATCACAACAGGAAAAGACTGCCCAGCTCATTCAGGGAAAATATTTTCCAGATCTGCTTTTCAGTTACGTGAGATATTTTCTTTCCTACAGCATGCCTCGTGCTGAGCACTTCCCATGCTCCCAGAAGGGAAAGGCATGTGTTGTAGTACCATGTGCTCCCTATCAGTCTCATAACCTGCATGGAAACAAACCTGTTTCATAGCTGCTGGTGTAAGTACCCACGCACAGGGCTTGCAGTGTGACTTAGTAATCAGCAGCTGGCAAATGCCACTGTCTGTTTCCACATCTGACACATATAGCCACAGACAACATTGACGTATCTCTCTTCCCTGCCACACCTTCTTCAGGAAACATTTTTCTTGATATATTTTTGCCAGTGTGTTTTCTGTGATCTGATTTGCTATTTATGGGATTTTCATCACTGTTGTTACCTGGGTGCCCAGGAAAGGCTATGTGGGAGCTGGGTACAGAGAATTTACAACTGTAGATTTTCCACTCCTCTGTGCCTGGAGGTGGGTGTTGGACCACATTTTACCAGTTATCTCTGTGTTTGCATTTCTCAGTGCATTTCTTCACCCCCTTGCAGGATGATTTGAGTTCCCTCATAGCATTTTGCTAGCTGGGATCCTGGCGTCCAGCTGGGATAACACCCCAGAGCAGGGGCGGGTCTGCTGCTATGCTGCACCTCATTTTGTACCCCTGGGAAAAGTTATCCCAGCTCTGAGACAGCACAGCACCTCCCTTCTCCAGCATTTGAGAGGAAATGCAGAATCCCGGTGGTCAACATGCTCAGAGTGGCCACTCACATGATCCCCTTCCCTTCGTGCTGTCCCAGACCAAAGGGATCCGTGAGATTTGGGAAGCTGTGCCTATTCTGCTCCATTGTTCTGGTTTCTTCTCCAGAGTTTGCTCCAAAAGTTTCAGGAACTCTTCACCCTCCCTCCTCCAGTTTTCCCTGGTTCCTCTCTTTGCCAATACTCGCCAAAGTTGCTCGCTCCCCCTCCTGTGACCCTTCTGGCACTTCTGCACCATTTTGGGTGCACTCTGCACCCTGTGTGACCACTCTTCACACAAAGCTGCCTGTGCAAGACACTTGTGAACACACCAAACCTCCCAGCAAGCTCCCCCTGGGACAGCACAGCAGCCAAGGTGACACTGTGTGATGGCTGTGGTGACAGGTGCCAAGGCAAGGTGCTTGAGTGCCAGCAGTGAGTCAACAGTGGTTTGCAGCACTGGGCAGGAGCAGTTCTCACGAAGAGAACCAGAAATCATGATTTGCATCAATGGCTTGTCAAACAAGTTGGCAAAGATAGATGCTTCTACATGGTGCTCAAGGTATGCAGCTTTTCCTGTTTCCCTGCCTCTCTCAGCCCAGCACAGGCTTGGTGCTCAGGATTTTTAATCAAAGGGACTGACCCTGTTTTATCTGACCATTGATGTCATTTACAGTTTCACATAGTTGTCACCTCTGGTCATCTTGGTCTCTTCTACTCTCACCAAACTCTGTATTCTCAGGGAGCAAGGTCGTACAGAGAAGCATCTCCAAGCCTCAGAATGCCATGCAGAAAACCTCAGCGTAATTCTTGGTTCAGCCGCATGTTTTGGGTTTCACTTTGACTGTCTTCATCCCATGGTAGACCTGGGACCAGCAGTTCTTCCAGCACTTGTGCCCCTTGCTTCTCCCTATGCCCAGAGGGCACACAGGAGATCACCCATTGCAGGACGGAATCAGCTCCAAGTTATCCCTAAAAATACTTTTTGCCCTAATTTTTTTAATGCAATGATAAAAACCAAATTTGCTGTAAAACCTTATGTCCCGAGGTGACCAGATGAATCAGGAGACTGGTGATATTTTGCAGAGGCTGCAAATCTACCCTGTATCTGTCTGCAGTGAGTATATTAAGATTTAGTGGGGCCAAGACCTATCTGCCAAAATCAGCAGTGCTAGCAAATGAGCTAAGAAGCAATAGAGAGGGACTCCTGTGCTTTCTGAGCCTCTGAACCACAAAAAAAGCAGCAAAGTCACTCAGAAAGACACAAGACTGTATGCTTGAAGTCAGCCTGGCCATGGCAAAAGACCAGGAAACTTCAACACGTCAGTGGTGATTTTGGTAAGATGGTTCTGCTAACACCACAGAATGCTTGGGACAAGCTGATACGTGAGCTCTTATTCATGGGAGGCCCTGAGGGAAGTCCATGTCCAAGCCAAAGAAGATAAAAATTCTCATTACCTGGTCAGGATCAGAGAGGGCATGAAGGACCTTCAGCTGCTGGGCACAGGGCTCAGCCATGGTGTACTGGGGAAACACTGGGACCGGTTTGTGCTCACTCGGGTGTGAAATGCATAGACTAATGGCTGAGCAGGACACGGAAGTCAGAAAACAATTCAAGTCATTCAATTGTGTATGGTTTTATGTTAGCAAATCCTAGCAAATGTATGATCTGCTATGTCAAGGAGTCTGCCATTCATAAGGATTTTTACCTATGATCTTGTCTTCTTCCTCATGCGGGTTTGGCTTTGGGAAAACTGGGCCAGGGACAATATTGGATGTAAGTCTGAGGATTTAACAGCTCCTTACAGAGCTGGCCATTGCAGTCCCTCCAAGCCAACTCATGCCACTTCCATGGCATGGTGAGATGAGCCCTCACTGCCATCCTGGTGCTCATCTTTGCCTGCAGCCTGGGAAAGAGCTGTGCCAGTTCTGGGGAGAAAGCAGCCAGGTCGCTTGCAAACACTAATTGTGACCTTTATCTTCTATTTTGGGAAACTTTGTCCTTGTTAAACCCTATTGTCCTCTTGCTGAGCTCTACAAGCAGCAGAGATAACAGCAGTCAGTCAGCCTGAAAACACTGCACAGCCCCAGCAACACCCTGCAGAGGCAGCAGCCAGCATAACCCCACCAGCAACAAGTCCTTGTTCAGGCTCTGTCTTGGCCAGTGGGTTTCCTGATGCTTAGATAACACCTTAGTAGCCACTATTATGTTTGTCTCTCTGGACAAATCAGGCTGGGCTGTGTCACTGTGGAGCTGTGGTTATAATCCTCCTGATCTAGGGGCTCTATCAACCACTGAGAAGCCACTCTGATGCAAAAAACAAGTGGGTTTGGAGTGGAAAAGTCAAGACCACTGCAGTAAAGCTGAATTTTAATCGTCCTGTAAGACCTGAGTAAATACCAAAACTGGGCTTTTATTTGAATGTTCCTTAGTTCTGCAACAATGCAATTTCCTCTGCCTAATAAAACATGAAGTCGTGCAGCTGCCATGAGTGACAAACTGATAAACAATTCAAGATGCTTTTCAATAGCATTTTTCTCTAGTTTCCAGAGCCATCTGCCTTCCTCAGCTAAGGTTACATCATTACTGACTTCAATAATTCAGAGGCCATCCTACTTACTCTAATGCAATTGTCATGTTTGGCTGTCAGTTAGAGCAGAAACAGTGTGCAACGAATAAAAAGTCAGCAATTTTCTGTGATAATTATTTACTCAAATTCTTCAACACTGAGAGCTTAAGGTGTATGCTAGGCTCATTCTTCCTTATTTTTAAAAAGAATCAGAAGCATTGCTCCTGCATTTCTACTGTGTCTCCTTCCTGTCATCCCAGCACTTCTGCTGGTTTGGCTGAGAAGTGTCACGATTTTTTAAGGGAACTGGAGGATGTGGCCTCATGTCACCTGCGTGTGCAAGGACAGGTGTGCATGTACATGCCTGCATGTGCACAACCACCTCCGTGTTGACTATTTGACAACAGTATCTGTCTCAAATACATTAAGCCTTTACTCATTTTACAAAAATAAGAGCACAGACAGAGAACTCCAGCTTGTGTCAGCGCTTTGGGAAACTCTGTGCTCGTTAGAAGTCAGAAAAAGAGCTGTAACTGAGCTAAGGGAGCCAAAGAACAAGGGGGACAGGAGGTCAGTGCAAACAATGTGGAGCGAAGCCTAAATTTATACTCAGCTTGCCACCCACCGTCACACGTATTGATGAAGGATTAAGTGTTTTGGCTCAGGAACAGGCACATATTGCTGAGCAAATATTAAAAGCAATGCAGGTTTCAAGGGGAAGCCTCTTTCCTCTGGGAGTTACTGTTGATCACTCATAATTAGATGGGAGGTCAAAACTGACCAGAAGATCCAGATGAAAATTTATGGAAGGAAAATATTAGGAAAAACAAATAAGTAACCATATGATTTAATTCCTGCTGCTGGTTTCAAACATTCATCACAGAAACTGATGAGAAAAAATTGTTTAAAAAGTTCTCGTCGTTTTGTCTAGTAGATTACCTTAATTCTCTATCACTTGATTCTATCACAGAATCCTTTGGCTGGAAAAGACCCAGGCGGGTGTTGGGCTCTTCTCCCGCGGAACCAGCGACAGAACGAGGGGACAAAGCCTTAAGTTGCCCCAGGGGAGGTTTAGGTTGGACGTTAGGAAGAATTTCTTCACAGAAACGGTGATTAGACATTGGAATGGGCTGCCCTGGGAGGCGGTGGAGTCACCGTCCGTGGAGGTGTTTAAGGAAAGACTGAACGTGGCACTCAGTGCCCTGGTCTGGTTGACATGGTGGTGTTGGGCCACAGGTTGGACTCGATGACCTCAGAGGTCTTTTCCAACCTATTTGATTCCGTGATTTCGCGACCTTGCGGTTCCGCGAAGCGCCGAGCCCCGCCCGCTCCGCCTCACACACCTCACCGCGGCCGCCAGGGGGCGCTGCAGCGCGCGGGGGGAGCCCCTCCCTCCCGCCCCTCTCGCAGTTCCGCGCGGGGGGGCGGGGCCGCGCCGCTCTCGCGATACCCGCGCGGCACCGCCCGGCCCGCGGTGCCCGGAGGTGGCGGCCCGGCCCGGCCATGGCGTCCGACAGCGACACCGAGGAGTTCTACGATGCGCCCGAGGACGTGCATCCCGCGGGCTCTCCCGCGCCGTGAGTTCTCCCGGCCCTGCCCTTCCTCCCTCCCTCCCTCCTTCTCTCAGCGCGGCCCCGCGGTCCCCGGGCAGCTCCCGGGGGTGTGGGGGGGAAGCGGGATCAGCGCGGGGCCGCGGCCCCCCCTGAGAGCTCGGGGTCTGCTCGGAGCGCGGAGGGTGCGGGGAGCCGAGCGGGGCTCGCTCGGCGCTCGGGGCTGGTGCGGACGGCAGTGGCCGTGAGGGGATGAGATCATACCTGCCTTGCTGAGGCGGGAGCGGGTGTAGTGCTGGGAGGAGACGCGCAGAGATGGAATCGGGATCGACAGAAGTAATCCCTGAAATGCGATAAAAGTAACAGATTTTCTGAGGAAGGAGAAGCGAGCGAGCTTCGTCAGCAACAGGCAGCTGTTGCTGCGTGTAGAACAACTTCTGGTGTGCTCTGTTTTTAGTGGTGTCTTTAATACTTTTACTGTTTTTCATGGGGATTGGACTAGATTATCTCCAGAGGTCGCTTCCAACCCTAACAAATCTGTGATTCTGTGTCGCTTTGATGCTTCTTGCCTTTAGCCGGTTGGTTCCAGTAGTGAAGATTTTCCAGCGTTTTGTGAAGTAGATCCCAGTGATGCTGCCTCAGAGCTAACCCTGACACGGCGCTGTTGGTGTCAGCCAAATGTGCTCCCTCGTATTGTAAATCTCTCTTTCTGTTTGTGTGCTGGACAGGTTATGGCTTGTATCAGTTCTGTTTTCCGTGTAGCCTGGACCAAACCTCTGCATCCAACCTTTACTTGGTAGGATGAGATTTCACATGGCTTGTTTATAGAGTAATAGATATGGATCGTGGGATCCATGCATTTAAAGCTTTAATAATAGACTAAGGAGCTTGTTTTAAGCTGCAACTCAGTGGTCACTGGATGCTTACAAGAAAGGAAAGACTAGATCTTTTCTCCTCACCTTCACATCCTGTATTAAAGTTTTTCTGAATTTAGCTACTTAGCTGTAGCCTGGTGAAAAGCACATCTTAGCATACAGTTCTGCAAGACTTGATAAGCCAAATTCACGGTACTGAAATGAGGTTTTTCTCCAATTGCTTACCTTCTAGGAATAGTGATCATCAAACTCTTGTCTGAGTTGCTTTAACTCAAAGTAAACAGCTGAAAGCTAGAAACAGCAAAAACTGTTCGATAAGTTAAAGCAGCTGGAACTTGTCAGGGTTGGGACAGGAGAGGGTGAAGATGAGGGATTTGTGTGACTAGAGGCCACGGACAGGAAAGGGGAAGCAGACTGTTTGGTAGAAGTGAGCTATTAAATCTGCCCAACTGCACATCCACCCTTTGTCTGATACAGATAATGTCGTGTGTCCTGGCTTTGCAGGTTTCCACTACCTGTATCTAAGCAGAACTTGATAATATGAAGTCACTCACTACAAGTTAAAGTGAAAGACACTTTTGGTTTCTCTAGTGCTCTTCCATAACCTGTAACGATGCATCATTGACTCAAGTCAATAGAATTCTGTGAGCCTGAGTCAAGTAAGGAGGTGACGTCTGTGAGCTTAGTTTGCAATACAGCTACTGGTCTGTAATTCAGTCTGTTGTTGATTCTAACAATATGGACAGTATTTTCTCAGAATAAGCTTTGCGATTTCGTAAGAGCTGATTTCACATGTGGATTGGACACTTCTAGGGAGCAGGCTGATAGAGTATTTTTTTTGCATGTGTAATGATGTTGAGTTGTGGCCACAAAAAGACAATCAAAACCTCCTTGTTGCAGGCAAGGCAACTGAAAACAAATGCATGTTGCCCTTTGCAGTTTCAGCTATTTCCTCCTGCATTCAATGTTCTGATGATCAGTAAAACCAGTTGGGAATGCTTTTTGGCAGCAATAGTTTGCAGCAGAGTGGTGTAGATATATTTGCCCTCATTAAAAATGTAGGGTTTGTAGCTTCCTCCCTCCCTGGCCTTTGTTCTATGTGGGAAAGTTTAATAGCTGCTGATAGAGAAACTCTGGAAGTGGTGCCAAGTGTTCACGTCAGCTTGCTGACTTCTTTGCTGTTTATTTGTTTTATTAATTGTCTGGTCTATAAGAGTGGAGTTTTCAAGTTGTATGTAGCTCCCAATTCCCACTGTGAAGTCATTAAATTACTGATGCTTGAGTCCCTCTCAAGGAAAGCACCATATCCTCATCCTTGAGTACATCTGTAACTGGTGCTTTTTAAGAACTAATTAGCAGAAATTGCAGAACTTGATGCACAGTGTTTCTTTCAGATTAGAATGGTCTGAGGTAGTGTTCCAGGAGTGATGACTTCTGTAAGGTGAGGTGTGTTAGGAGATGTTTTGAGACTACTATATCCCCTCTGGTGAGGCCTGTGTGCTTCACTTCTGCTCTAGATCTTGCTTTTTACTTGTAATTATGCTTTTGACAGGACGTGTGGAGAGTGTCTGTCTGATGGATAACTAAGTCCAGAGTAAAAAGGGAGAGGTAGTGTGACAGAAGATGCCCCTATTTAACCTTTGTCACTCACTTTAAAAGCACTATAACCATGGAAAAATCTAGGAAAAGATGCTGAAATGTAGAGGCCTGAAC
Source organism: Cnemophilus loriae (assembly GCA_013397755.1). Lineage (NCBI taxonomy): Eukaryota > Metazoa > Chordata > Aves > Passeriformes > Corvidae > Cnemophilus > Cnemophilus loriae. The sequence continues at coordinate 115,395 of VZTF01001111.1, read as the reverse complement.
AGTCCCATGCAGGAGGATATCAGTTTTGAGAGAAGGAAAGTATGAAGTAAGGCACACTTGGTTAGATGCAGGCATGTGACAGACCCTCTATATTTTATTTATAGGAAAAGTGATCCACCCACTCTGAAATCAAGAACTGCCAAACCTAATAGTTTGGATTTCATATGCCTAACAGTGAGGGGGCAAGTTTGTTCATAGTATACTTGTATCCTAAAAATAGTTACAAAAAACCAAACGAAAGAGATGGTGTAGGTAATGAGAAATGTCCTCTGGTACTTTTGTTTAAATTCTTGACTTGTAACTTCAGTAGTCCTGTCTTTTAGAAGTTGCCTTGATGCTTTTCGTGAAGAATCTAGTGTTCCTCTGTGTAGGAAGACAGGTAAGGTTAAGTTGTGACCCACTGATCTTTGGGAGATGCTTAGTGCAACTTTTGTGTGTGTATTTTAGCCAACATGCAGAGCTGATCCTGGCAGCAGATAGATGGAGTGTGAGGTGTTGGTTGTGTTCAGTGCTGCAGATGCGTTTCTGCACTCGGAGTTTGCTGAAGCTTCCGCCCAGGAGCCTCCCCAGGGCAGCCCAGACAGAGCATTGCAGCAGTGAATCTCTGCAGGTTTGAAGGTGTGACTGCCATGGAGAGCTGCAGCAGGAGTAATTACAGCTTCCAGGGCAGGCACAGGTTAGAGGGAACATCGTGTGCAGGACAGCGGTGAGCGCAGTTCCTGGGCTGCCTGTTGAACCTGTGTGTTCTGTACAGGGACAGCTGCTGTGTGTGCACTGCAAACCTCTTCCCATCTGCCTGTGAGCACACCTGTTGTATAACAATGTACATCCTCCCAGGAAGGCAGGCACTGTCCGTCTGGGATTTGCCCAAGGCCAGTATTCACATCGTTTTTTGTTCGAAGGGCTGAATGCTTTGTTTTCTGTCACAAAACTTAAAAACCACATGTTGAAAATGTGAAGCCTCCTTCAAACAGGTGCTAGGCTGGAGCTACCTGATAGTAAGAATGGGAGCTTCCTGTGGTCTGGTCACTATCAGGATGAATTTGATAGTGGGGTAAACAATTTTTTAAAAAGTTTCTTTGTGAGTTTATTTGACTTTCAGACTAATCAGACATCTGTTTGTGCAGGTGAAATGGGATATTTCTTTGAATTGTGCTTAATCTTTGTAGATAACCTTGAAGCCTTGCTTTGTTAAACTGGTGTAAAAGTGATATCATGTAAGATAATTTAGAAGTTATGTGAAATGCAGTCTAGAAGATGTGTTGCTAGCAGTTTATAAATCCCACTTTTTAGTAAACGTTTATACCAGATTAGTTTTTGCTTTATGTTTTCTGTGGCATATGTCAGTTTTCATGTGCTGCCTGACCTTTCAAAGCCAAATCAATATTTGATCTTTGTGTTGATCTTATGTAAATATTTTCAGACACTTTTGCCATTGTATAGACTTTTTTTTAAAATGCAAGGATTTCATATACTGCATCCATAAAACTAATGGACTTAAATTAAAACTGGGGCGTGGAGAGGGCTGGTAAGTTCAGGTGGTTGGGAAGACAAGACCATTCCAGAGTCATGTTGAGCTACAAAAGATTTCAGTTACCGAGCTGGCCGACCTTGTGTAATTGTAGTAGCACATGAGCTGTGTGTCTGTCAGCACCACCGCTCCCTTAGCCGTGAGCAGTTGCTGCTTAAGTCATCTCAGGCAAGCCACTGAACTTACCTGGCTGTATTACAAACTGATCTGAAAGTGGGGTTTTTGCCAAACAGTTGCGGAAGCTTTGCAGTATTTTTAAAAACATGTAAATTCCATGGTAAAGCTTCTCCTTCATCGTGTGTGTGGGTTATGTCAAGCTATCAGCACGATGCTATGTTCTACACCTGCTAGTTCTGTAACCCTTATCGCTCAAGGACCTTTTTCCCAAGGTAGCTGAGTAGCCTGAGAGTGGAAAGTAACATCTGGTTTTGTTTGGGTGCAGATTTTCTACAAAACTAATTAGCTAAAGAAGTCCGAAACAGTAGCGATGTCTTTTGAACCTCCTATTTTGTGTAACCAGCGTAGGAATGAGTTGCCTGTACCGGAAGTGGGGGGCTAATTAGTGAGAGGTGTCACAGTAGAAAGTTGAAATATCTATTTGCAGTTGAGGGATTTGTCTTATTTAGGTTGTTAAGTCTAAGCAGTGTCTTGTAAAATAGAACCCTGGCTAAAGCCTAGGCATTAATGCTGTAATTATAAATATATTTCATTGTTTAAGTCATCTCATGGATTTAATGAACTGTGACACATTTCTGCCACTCCTGAGGAAATCCAAGACTTGATAGTGGAACTGAAAATGTTTCAGTAACCAGAAATCCTACCCAGGCTGCGGCCTTTCCTAGCAACGTATTTTGTGAGACAAAAAATGTTCTTGTTTTTCTGGTCAAAATATTAATTTTTCTCTTTTTTTGCATATCGGGGTTAGAGCCTTCCAGGAGGATTATACCTCAAAACAGTGTCACAGGTATTGTGCACCTGAAGTGTTAATATTGGACAGAAGTATCTCAGTGTAATGTGTTAAATTAGTTGCAATGACAGTGTGTTTATGTACTTTCTTGTTTACTTAGCTCTGCTATATAAATGGGATCTTTGCTTTTTATAATTAAATGCTTCCAGACAGTAAGAAGAAGAACTGAAATTCTTAAAAACTAAATGGAAATAGTTGTGGGTTTTTTCAGGAAGTATTGTTCCTTAAAACGATTTTGGAGGCAGGAGGGGCTGAGCCTGGGATCTCACTATTTGTCTGTATTGCTTAGTGCCAGGTGATACCTGGGGTCGCAGAGTGTCATTGATCTTGGTAGTCAGCTGGGATATGTGTGCAATGCAGGTAGCTCATTTGGTAGTAAGCTTTCAGGGAATTAATCTGTAACTTTGTCTCTGTCTGTGACTGACAAACTGATAACATTGTAGAACAATTCAGGGTGGAAAAAACCTGGAAAAATCATCTGGTCCAACCGTTCCTTTATGTATCAGTAAGATTCTGTAGTCAGAGTAAGCAGTGTGACTCATTATTTAAATATCTTCCAGAATTCTGAAAGTCTTCTAGAAGATGTAAGTTCAGGATATAATAAGAGCTGACCATCCACTAATTAAATTGACTTGACAAGAAGTAATTATTTGCTACCATTCCCCTAAGATAGCTTGTTCTTTCGTGTAATTAGTGTAATGAGAGTTGGTGTGTGAGTGGTTGCTAATGCAAAGTCACTGTTTTCACAGTGTATATTTTGGAAAGTAGTGCACGGTAGTTCCTTCCTGTTACAATGTGTCTTGTCTCTATTTATACCAAATGTTCTGATTCGAAACAAGATCTTAGGTTTGCTACAGAGTCTGAAGGGCAGAGTGGCTGTGATAGTGCCAACTCTATGGATCAGGATTCGGACACTTGATTTGCAGGGTACTGGAGTGTTTGTGCTTCTGCTTTCTGAGAATTTTTATTTGTTTAATGTCCACCCAGTGCTTGGCATACACATGCTAATTTTAAATTCTCTGTAATGCAAAATGTTTTTAGTTTTGTACTTGGAATAACGTGTTTTTATTAGAAAAGGGTGATAGGTGATTTCTAGAAGATTCTGCTGACAACTCTCAGAGTTTGTAGAAGCTGTGGATCTGTGTGTGGTATAGAGTAGGGAACTTGTATAGAAGTGGTGTGAAAAACATTCACGTTGTTGTTCATCTAAAATATCGAGTATACAGTTCCTGCAAAGGAAGGCTGTGATATAGACTGTTTAAAACAAAGCTTACTGTCTTTGAACTCTGCCTAAGTCTATCTTCCCTTTCTAACAGGTCACCAACAAAAGTTGGAACCCATATAGTAAAGGTGAGTTTCTTCTTAAAATCTATCAAGTGCTTGTTGATGAACACAAGGTTGAGTATTTCCACCTAATGTAGATGTGCTACAGTAGCCCTGACATCTGCACACAAAGGAAATTATAGACTTTCCTTGTTGTAGGTAGCAATTGTGCTTGTCTTGAAATTCCAGCTTTCCTTTTATTTAGGGTATGTTGCAGTGTCTTGAAGCTCATTTTATTCTGAAAGGTGTATGTGCAATTTAATTGAGCTGCATGTGGTTACTAAACTGCCCTCTTTCAACTGATTTGTGAGTAGTAAGCAAGCCTCTGCATCACCTGGGTTTTGGTCCTGATTTATATGAAATAGTTGATTGTGCTCTCTTGGGTCTCCAAAATAAGAAAAATCTTAATGTTTGTACTTCAGAAGCCTCCCCTCTAGGTTATGTGAAGATAAAACACTATATTTAGCTTAATGAGACAGCGTTGCCACTTCCCACGCAGGTAATTGGTATTCTGTGCGTAGTGACAGCGCGGCTGAATCCAGCACACAGTGAATACGTGCGGAGCTGGAACCTTGTGCAAATAACACTCATTTCTTGGTCTCAGAAGGGCCAAAGGTGGTTCTGTATAACACTTTTGCCTAATGAAGGCTTCTAGTTTTGTCTGCAAAGTGTTGGGAAATCCTAGTGAAGCTAGTGTTTCTGAGCTGTCAGCAGTACTCTGCTCTGAATCAATAGTATTTTAACAGTGATAGCGTATCTAGCGGTACCTCTTAGGGAACAGGGCCTTACCCCCCATTTTGTGTTCTGTTTAATGTCCGTTTAATAATTAAGTATTACTTGTGTAAGCCTTTCAAGAAATGTTGTTTTATCATTCTCGCTAAACTCTGTGCAATCAATGAACTTCAAAACTAACTTTAATGTCTTCATGAATTATTAGCTATGAAGTTCTCTATATTGCTGTTAGATTTTTTAGTTTTTAAAAGTTTCTTCCTAAATCACTTGTTCAAAGCTAAGTTTCTGAAAGTGGAAAAAGTAGTAGCTTCTCTGCTTGGTATCATATCAGTTCAGTGAATGTGTGACTAAGGGTATAGTTTGTCTTGGAATGGGTAAGAAATATTTCCTAAGTCCAAAGTTTAATAGGTGTGTGAGTTTAATGTCAACAGAATTGGAAATTAATATAATGGGCTTCTGTAGGCACTGATTACACTTAAGTATGTAAGTCGTCATACCTTTGAAGATAAGCTTTAATAATAAAGCAAAGTAGAGCTTGCATTTAGATTGGAAACAATCTTAATTGTTTCAAGTTTCAACAATCTAATTTGTGTTTCCACACTTTTGTGCAGGAAGGGGAGGGAGTGGAGAGGGAGGAAGAATTTTTCTATAATTGCAGCTGTCTTTGCACAATATGCCATTTCTTTAGGTCAGAACTCTCCAACATGGATGTCAGCAAGAGTTTGGGGCAGGGAGGGATTTTAAATGTAATATGTTAGGATGCTCTAGAGGTTCTGTTTGATTGTCTGAGAGTCTAGACAATGTCTAAGGAGAAATTTCTTAAATATCTGTGCTAGGCAGTCTCTTTAAATAAAAAAAATAGGGACAAAGAATTGAAAATACCCTGTTCTAGTTGGCTCTGCTTTGAGGGCTACTGGATCTCTGCAGATCCCTTCCAATGTCAAGGACTCCATCAGATTCCAGTTTAGATATTGCTGATATATATGCTTATGGACAGTGTCCTGTTGTGGCCTTTCATTGGACTAGATGGTCTTTAAAGGGTATTTTTTTCTAACCCAAACTCTTTAGGATTCTAATAATTCATATAGAAGAGAAGGTGTATGATGGACTTCTTACTAGTCTGTATCACCTGAGTTTAAAGCAGTATCCTATGGTATAAACTACTTGTTGTTCTGAACCTAAAATTTTGCAGGAATTTATTCAAATGTTTACTCACAAACAGAATATTTTCAGTTCAGCTTATTTGGATTTTGGAAGGATCTGCATGAAGATGACTGATGGCTAAAATGAGACAATATGCACTAGGAATAGTTGTAGAATGTAAGATTCCATGTTGGAACCTCAGAAGCATATCTGTGACCACTTGGTAGAGCTGCCTGCCTTAATTTGGAAATTTCTAAATACTTGCTACTATATGTGGCTATTATACAGTTCTTGCATCCTTTCCTAAAAGCCGATAAAGAAAATATTTTAATATGGAATTTCCTTGCTGCAGATTATTACATGTGTTTATTTCTCTAAACCTCATGCTGCCTTCAGTTTGATTTTAGTTGAGGTTGCAGCCTCTCATATGTAACTGCCTATTTTGTTGCATAATGTGCAGCCTTCCTGTGCATGACTGTGAAATACTACTCGTGTACTGAGCATTACTGTTTAAACATCTGACAGCAGTAATGTGTGAAAATGTGGCAGATTTCTTGTCATTTATGCTATTTAATTTGTTGGAGATATATTTTTGTTAGATCATCTTACTGAAGAAGTTAGTACCATCATCTTATGACTTTTTCTTCTGTAGGATATGGACAATAAACTACACAAAGCTGGAAATGAAACATTTGTGCGAGAAATGAAACAAGATGATTCAAAAGAGGTTAGTTAAGTATTGCTTTGAGCTTCCCACATCACACTAAAAATATTAAATAATTTAATGATCAATATTCATCCTGAAACTATCATAGGTTAGAATTATTTGTTAATGTTAGTAAGAATGTTCATCTAAAGGGTAAAAATCAAACTAAGTGTTCTAAAAACGTATTTATGATTCACCAGTGTTTAATTATTTGGGTAATTTACAGGATCATATTTAGCAGTACATGAGAATTCTGAAGAGTGAACAGCTTTTGTTTCCTGACTTTCTCTCCAAGTGTATTACAGAAGACTGGAAATTAGTCACTTTGTTTTATCATTTGAATATGCCCATTTTTGCACTGAGGTTCTGGTCTCCTTTTTAAACAAAATGCTTTTTGTATGTAAAACAACTCTTCAGTGGAAGAGTTCTTGTGGGTATGGCACAGGCTGACTGGTTTGTGTACCCAGGAAGTGCCTGCTGCTGACTGGTAGAATGGTTTTGTTTTGTTTCTCTAGATTATTGACAGTATTATAGAAGAAAGCCAGAAGGCCCAACAACTAGAGGGTGATTCTTTAGCTTCTAGAGGAAATGAATTGACTGTTCCAACTTCAGATGGAAATGCTTGGATTTCTGGAGCAGGTATCATTAGTGATATCCCAGAAGTACTAGCTGCTAAAATACCGTTACCAGAAGACACTAGAGAACCAGAGGATCAGAGTGTGTGCAAGGACGCTGAGTTGGAGTCTGGGAAGCTTTTGTTTACTTCTGAGCAACAGGAATCTCATAAACTAACAAAAGTAACAAATGCAACTGACCATAAAATGGATGAAACTGAAGCACAAGGAGAAACATCAAAAAAAGAGGACATAACAGACAAGAAAGAGGCAAATACTTTAGAAAAAGTGGCTTCAGATTTACCTACCAAAGACCTTTCTACATCAGAAGAAATGCCCCCAGCAAAGCCACCAAGGCAGCTGACTGTAGAGCCTGACATAGTCGCGAGCACAAAGAAGCCTGTCCCAGCCCGGCCCCCGCCTCCCACGAATGTTCCTCCCCCGAGCCCACCCCCCCCAGCACGGCCAGCTCCACCTCCCCGGAAGAAGAAGAGTGAACTGGATTTTGAAGTGCAAAAACCTGTTTTAGAAGGCAAGTGTTCTATTTCAGATGGGTTTACTTATCTACAGGGTTACTATTTTTGTGTTTTGAGTGAGGGATCGTTCAGTCTTGTGATTTTAGTTTAGTTGATGGGTAGAAAATCCTTCAACAATCTTAGCTTATTACAATGAAGTAATACCCTTCTGCTTTAGAAGTGTTCCTCATTCATAGACTTTCTTGTAAAATAAGACTTCCTACAAAAATAGCTGTAGTTATAGCTAGGAGAAGTTGACTCATCAATAAGCTAAGAAACAGTTACTTCAAATAAAATGTGTGTGGTCTGTATTTGCATAGAAATGCAAGTCAAGGTGTGGACTGAGGTCTTATGAAAATGAGTGGTCCTGGGTTACTAGGGAAATGACTATTTAAAAAAAAGTTAATTTTTTTAACTTTTAAAAAAGAGGCCTAGGTGTGAGATCATGCTTGAACCTCCAACTATACATGAAATGCATAATTGTAAGTTAGATTTGGTGGCAGTTGATCTTCAAAAAACACCAAACTGGTCAGAGAGGGTGTTCGGGACTGTAACTGATGTTAGGATTTGATGCCTATGGCAAGTGTTACGCTCTTCTTTCTAATAAATCTCTTTCCAGTTTCTCGAGACAGCTTCACAGCTGGTGGTCTTTTAACTCCAAGTTCAGTGACAGAGGGTGTGCCCAAAGATTCTCAGCCTTCTTTGGATTTGGCCAGTGCAACTAGTGGAGATAAAATCGTCACTGCGCAGGTATTGGGAAATGGTTGTAAGTTTGATAACTGTAACATTTTCTATTGCTTCAGTGTTACAGTAGAGATAAAGTAATCTATGTCTATGCAATTTCAGGAAAATGGGAAAGCAGCTGATGGCCAAACAACAAATGAAGTACTTGGACCACAAAGACCCAGGTCTAACTCTGGCAGAGAGCTCACAGATGAGGTATCAATGGCTGTGGTCTGTAAATGGTGCACCTTTGTGCTTGCTTTCTCTGTCTGTTAAATGAATTGTTGTAGTCACAGGTCACTCCTTGTTCTCTGAACCACTCCATGCTGTCACCAGGAATGCACACAGGAGTGATGGCACAGCTGACTTTGTCCACCTAAGCACTTTGTGGCCCCTGAGGCATGTGTGGCATTAGCCTTTGCAAGTGTGAGCTGTAATAGACCTGAAATGCCATCAAGCTTGTCTTGGTAGCTGTGCAAGCACCTCGAAGGATTTGCATGGGGAGGAACACCAGCAAACCTGGCATTTTGTCATGTGTCTAAAAGGAGAAGGAGTCAGCAATAGGAAAATGATCTTCCTCATACTAAAAAATAGTTTCTTCAGTTAATAATTCCGCTAATCCTGATGATATTTGGTTTTTGTAAGTTTTCATTTGTGTCTATCAGTGTATAGCTTTTTTTAACTGTTGCTGAAGCTATGTAAGTGTATTTGAGATGCTCCAAATAAACCTTTTCCTTTGTGGTGCTGGTTAGTTCTAAATTCCTTTTCTCTCTATATGTTAAGTTTGCCTTTGGCTAAACCTAAGATACAGCAGTTGGAGTAGGAAAGGGGAAGACTGCAATGTCTTTTAATTACATAATATATTTGATATTAGCATGAAAGGTGTCAGGCAGTGGTTGATGTCTCTACAGCTGCATTTTTGATTTATGAAATTGAAGCTTGAGATATGTTACTGCTCATCTTGGTGTAGTGGTTGATAATGTTTGCACTAACACGCTAATTTAAACTTAGTCTTTGTAAAATAAATATATAGTAAGCTACAGAACTTCCCATTAAGATAAGTAATTTGTAAGTTTTGATGATTTCTGTTTTGCTCTAGGTTTTGAGGTCTAATCAAGTACTCTTCATTTCACATCTCATTTTTTTTTCGATAGGAAATTCTAGCAAGTGTAATGATAAAAAACCTTGATACAGGTGAAGAAATACCTCTGAGTTTGGCAGAAGAAAAGTTGCCAACAGGCATTAATCCCCTGACTTTGCATATCATGAGGAGAACTAAAGAATATGTCAGGTATGAATAATGAGAGCTTTCATAAGATGCTCATAAGATGCTGTTGTTCTCATAGTTTTTGCATAAATGGGAGCTGCTCTTGTGCAGGTAAAAAGAGCCCCAATCCATCTGTCCGACTAATCTGAGCTAATTCCTAGTTCTCAATGAACCAGGCTCCTTACTGATTTTTCTCAAGTTAACTAAGAGTTGCTGATATTGCTGGAACTTGACAAGCAAATTCATCTGAAAATGCACTGATCTACTGTTAGCCTTTGATGTACTAAATGTCGTGTCTGTGCTGAATTAAACACAGTTTACGTTCTGGTACTGGATGTTGTTCATGCCACCACCTCCTGCAGCTTTTTCAGTGTTTCATAGGAGACTGTTCCTCTGAAGATCTGTTGTCATTAGTACAGCTGACTACTTTGAGGTTTACCTGTTCTTAATATAGCTTTAGATCCTTCTAATATATAAAACTGAGTGTTTTTGCAATCTTTGATAGAAAAAGATACGTGCTTAATGATCAGAAAATCGTGTCAGTCTAGATATTCTTTTCCAAGGCCTGTATGAATTTATATATCAGATAATTTCTAGGTTTTTTGCATTGGTGTATTATTGAAAAGCTCACTTCTCTAGAATTCTTCTGTGAAAAAGCTTCTATTTCAGAATTAACAACTATTAATTTATTTGATCTGTGGAAAGCAAGATATGAGAACAAAGTGGCGTTTACCAGTTCCTAGTAATTTAATGTATTTTGTCTGCTCTTAGCTTTCAAAGTGTCACAATAAGCTTAAATTGGAAATTTGTGGAAGGGAATAATATATCTTTGACACCTGCAGAGTTTATGCAGCTTTAGTATCAAGATGCCTAAGAACTGAAAGACCTGTTTATTATGTGATTAACGTAATGTCCATGTTTTTCCAATGTGTTAGATAGAGGAATAAAGACAGATCCTAAAATGCAGAGCCTGCTTTACTAATGTTTCATTCAATTTAGATTCATTGTGATATCTCTTTAAACAGTCACTTCTGTATTTCCTAGTAATGATGCAGCACAGTCTGATGATGAAGACAAAATGCAGACACAGCAAACTGACACTGATGGAGGGAGGTTAAAACAGAAAACGTAAGATGCTGTTTTATGTTTTTTCCTTTCCCTAGAAAGAAAAAACAGATGTTATTTTTCTAAGCTGAAGCTTCCCTTCTGACTACTGAACAAGATACATTTTAAGTAATTACTTTACAAGTGATACCTGATTTTACATAAGCCTATAGCTCTGTGGTTGAACCGAAGATTGCTTTGACTGCTGTCAAATTTACTTATTTGAAGAAGTGGTAATGAAAAAAGATAAAATTGCATTTCAAATCAAAATTATTGACTCATAATAGCAAAAAATGAGAATTTTCCATTATTATATGCTGAAAAAAGTAACCTTGCTTTTAAGGACTCAACTGAAAAAGTTCCTTGGCAAATCTGTAAAGAAAGCAAAGCACCTTGCTGAAGAATATGGTGAACGTGCTGTAAATAAAGTTAAGAGTGTTCGAGATGAAGGTAAGTGACACTCAATCGTTTTGTTTTTTTTTTAATAGGATAGTTGGTTTATCCTTGTGCTTTTAGGATTCAAAGCTGGCAAAGGAACATACGCTGCTGCATTCTACCACTGTTCTACAGTTGGTGATGTGATTTTTTTAGAGTTGAACCTCGTAGCTTCGTAGGCATTTTGAGACGACCGGGTTACAAGGATAAATTCTTGTAAAGTAATGGTTGAGAGACCTTTTCAACTAAACCAGCTGAATACTCTGATTTTTTGTTGTGCTGTTAGAAAGAGATTTTGATATCAAAATGTAAACATTTTTGGAAAGTTATTCCAGCAAAGGTGGATGTGGGGATTATCTTCATTACTTTAGTCAATCAGATTGTTTTCTGGCAACCAGTGCCACAATTAGAATTCTCAGACAGCTTGAGCTCCTGTTAGATTTCCCAACTACAACTGAATCCTCCCCTTCTTGTTTCATCTGTGTATCTTTCAGACAGACTTCTAGTGCTGCAGCAAGCTGGCGTAACCACAGCCTGAGATAAGTGCCATGGAACTGCTGCACTTCAGTGTCTTGTGTTGCCACTGGCTGTTGGGCACAGCTCTTTTGCAATTCTTGTACTTCATGGGCAAATCACCAGGCCATTGCAGTGTACTCAGAGGGAAGAAACCAATAGACTCATTTTCAGCACACATTAAACTGACAGAAATCACTTAGTGTAGGATCTGCTGAATGCAAGACAGGTGCCAAGAAAGAGGCAGAACAAAAATTGATAGCAGTTCTTATTTTCAGTGTTCTGTGTTTGGATTCACTGTAGCCTAAAATTAGTGCAGATGTATTTTTAGACCTTGATGCAACACTATTCTTATTTTGCTTTAAGATCTTAAAATTGCCTATAGAAATTGTCTAATTCAAGACTAATCTGCTACCAAAAAGCTTACTAACAGATTAAATGGGTGATGCAATATATAGTGCTGAATTTGTCTTCCTCTTAGTCTTTCACACAGATCAAGATGATCCCTCTTCCAGTGATGATGAAGGGATGCCCTATACAAGACCGGTTAAGTTCAAAGCAGCACACGGCTTCAAGGGACCTTATGATTTTGAACAAATTAAAGTTGTTCAGGATCTGAGTGGAGAGCATATGGTAGGTCTCAAATTCCATCTGCGGTTTTGCTGAATCTGTTCTGCCTGAGATTCAATTTTTCATTTTCATCTACTTGGTGACCTCCAAAAATGACTGTCAGGTTTTTTCTCCATGAAAAACTTCATTCTGGAGAATAATAGTCTGGCAAAAAAATGAAGATTTGGCTGGTTTGACCAGATCTTCAAGGGGTAAAAAGCATGTAGATTCCCAGGCATCAGGGATTCTCCAGAGCTCTCCTTTGAAGAGTTATGGCATCTAGTGGTATTTGGTTTTTCTGGTTCCTGCAGTTACAAATTTGGGCTGAAATAGGCTATTTTCCACTACCAAAACTGAGCACAGCAAGCAGCAAGCTTGACCTGCTCAGCAGTAAATAAATCAGTCTATTAGACAGATGAATACAAGTATTGAACAGAAATACTTCATAGGTTCTGGAGGCAAAAGCTGGGAGAGAGTAATGGAGTATGTGGATCAGAATAATGAGGGGAGAAACCAGTATTGGATATTTGCAGAGATGCCTGTGGAGAATGAGGCAGAAAAGCTACCTATTCATCACTGTTTGAAGGTTGCATGCTTCCCTATGGAGTCTGGAGTACATTCTAGTATTCCTGATTTCCCAAACTTCTGCTGACAGCAGCTGTCTGACATTTGAAGCAATCTTTCATCTCTAAGTGTTGGACTGAGGGTAATGACCTACACAGTCAACGACTGGAGATTCCAAGCTTGTCATGCACAACTGAACTTTCCACTCCTGCTGGTAATCTGTGTTAGTTTCCATCATGCCAATATTTGACTTCTCAAACCTAGGAAATTCCTTCAAATCGGTGGAGCTTGGTGGAGTCAAATGCCTAGTAGCTGTTTATTCAGTAGCAGGAGGAAATGGGATATTGCTTGTGTGATTATATTTTATTGACTGGTAGCTCTTTGGACTTTGCAATGGTGAAAGAATTGTTATCTTCAGCGGCTTTGCAAAACCCTCGTGCCAATTATGAAGGTAACAAATATATGTAGTACCCATTTTGGTTGCCAGTGGGTGTAACCAGTCACAGTTTCTACATTAAAAAAAAGCGAACCTCAAGTGCAGCTACAAGGACCTGTCGGTTCTACAAAACAAACAGGAGGTTCTGTGTCCCTCAGACAACTGTACCAGTCTTATGTGGAATTCTGTGGTAGTGCTGACCTCCTGTAACTCCTCTCCTGCAGTCATCTGCTGTGTGGGTTTTTTCTTTCAAGCTGTTTTTGCACATGTGTTGCAATCCACCAGTCTTAACAATTACTTATCAGTGTTTTGATCTACAGTTTATTTTACTTGTGGTATCTTGTGTACATCTAAAATCTTGTCAGTCGACGTTATAGAAAGTCTTCTTGGTACACAGAAAAGCACTTCTTGTGACTTAAACAGTCATCTCATTATTTTGACAGGGCGCTGTTTGGACAATGAAATTTTCTCACTGTGGTCGATTACTGGCATCTGCAGGGCAGGACAACGTAGTAAGGATATGGGTTTTAAAGAATGCCTTTGACTATTTCAATAACATGCGCATGAAGTACAACACAGAAGGTATCTTTCTATGCATGGCCAGAGCTCTGAAACAGTAGAAATTCTGGGTATTTGGGAACTTGATGTTGACCGTGGTGTTTCTGTCTGTGTTCCAGGCCGTGTCTCCCCTTCTCCCTCTCAAGAGAGCCTGAATTCTTCCAAGTCTGATACTGATGCAGGGGTAGGTACACAAGGTATTGGGAGGGGAAGATCTGCACTGGTTTGTAATGCCAGATCTTCGTTGTTGCTTTATCCAAACACACATTAAGGAGTTCTTGGCTTGTGTCTTTGAGACACAAACTGTCATATCAATAAATGTCTTCAATCAAATATGTTAATCCTGTCTGTAAGGGGTGCAAGCAAGGAAGTCCATCACTGAATTTAAAGCATTACAAAATCTGCATAGCTGTGCCGTGGCCTCCTGCCAGAGGAGATTGCTGAGTGAATTGCTAAGGGGAAAAACCCTACATCATTGAATTTCCTGTCTTAGTGTTTTATCTCTGACCATTACTTGTGGTTAACATCTGACTTGATGATGTTTTTTCTGAGGAAGGCCAAAGTGAGCAATGGGATTCTCAGAAGCATAATGATACCTGACATATTTAAATTTTTGACATCTGTGTAGAAATAAATGGAACATGACTGACAAAATGTATTCAGACACTCTTACTTACGGAGATTCCAGATACTGTAGTAAACCTTGCCATTAAAATTAATGTATTTAAGATGGTTTTTTTTCTATTTTTGGCTCCCAGTAGTGTAAGAAACTGACAAAATCAGGGTTTAAGTGAAGATCTTGGCAGTAGCATTATTTAGTGTGTGTTGTTTTGGCAGAGGGGGAAGCAGGGAGGCCAGCAATCATTCTTTAACTCATGTAAATGAGTGGGCTTGCTAAGCCACACACACCAGAGATGTTGCTTTGAGTGGCTGAGTTTTTTTGGTTTTGGGTTGTTTTTTTTTCCTGGAGAGGTTTTGTATAGGAACTTCTAGGGCTTTTTTTAGTTCTTATTTTACACCTGTTAATTCTGAACTGATCTCTTACTAGGAAGTTGTCATTCATGATATGCCCTAGACACTTGGAAATCTGAACTCACAGTTTATATTCTGAAGTGGAATGCAGTTTTTAAGGTCTATATACTTTGTTCCAAAAGCTTATCTTCAGGTGTTTGCTTAAATTGCTGTCAAACTGACCCCACTGAATAAGAGCTGAAAAATGGAAAATTTAGAACTACTTAATTTTGCAATTTCAGGATAATGTTTCACAGCCCATTGTACTTGACATTTACTTTGGTTGTTTATTAGTGCAATATTGTTTATTTTAAAGTAGTAAGAATTGTTCAAATTGTTATTGTCCTTATACTTCTTTAAAGCAGAGAGTGCCTCATTATTAATTTTTCCAGCTAATATTTGGTAATATTTCTATACATTTCTCTGATAGATTTGCAGTGGAGTTGATGAAGACCCAGATGATAAAAATGCCCCGTTTCGTCAACGACCATTTTGCAAATACAAAGGCCACACAGCAGATCTTCTTGATCTTTCCTGGTCTAAAGTAAGGCACCTTAATACAGGCTACACAGTTCTTCTGTGTTTTCCTTGTTTTCTGTTGTCAGTTGCCACTGGAACCATACATTTAAACAATATGAAATGATCCTTGAAGTTCAGTGAAGTTTTGTAAAGGCAACATTTATTCTAGTTGAAATACTTGGAATAAAATGAGCAACCTTCTTGGGCTTGTGTAATTAAAAGTTGTCTTAAAAAAAAAAAAAAAAAACAAGCCAGGAACAATTACAGTTGTGTATTCAATAGTGAAAGTAAATTATTTAGAGTGAGAGGATTTTCCATTGAGCTGTGTGGTTTCTGTTTTATGGTGTTACTGCTTTTCTTGTCTTCAGTGTGCTTCGCTTTTTGTGCAAAGTGTACACATTCTGAAGTTGCTGAATATATACATCTATTTTAAAATTAGAGAATTCCCTTGTTTCACATCAGACTTACTCAGATAATTCTCCGCATGGGAATGCAGTTGTACTTTTAGGAACACAGTCTGGTTGAAGCATCTCAGGCATCTCTGAAGTCTGTCGTGCCATTTCTTCTCTGAATACTTTAACTACATTCCAAGTATTCATTTTCACTGAGATTCTTCCAGAAAATTTTCTGTGACCAAGGGTTAATGTACAGCTCTTAAGGAAAGCACTGATCAGTAATGGTAATTTGGATAAACCTTTTTATCTGAAAAGATAAAATGTGGAATTTCATGGCAGCATAGAAGTTGATAAGGCTGTACCAATCAAATTGCTTCTGTATTTCCAGTTGCTTTTGTGTCTGTTAATAACCGTGGAATTCTCTTGTTTCACAGAATTACTTCTTGCTTTCTTCTTCCATGGATAAAACTGTCAGATTATGGCACATATCAAGAAGAGAATGTCTTTGCTGTTTCCAGCATATCGACTTTGTCACTGCTATAGCTTTCCATCCAAGGGTAAGTGTAACTGCCCTCTTACTTCTAGAGAGGTAGAATTTAAAATGATAACATTGTACTCCTTTTTTTTTTTTATTTTAAAAACATGAGATCAAATAGTAGAGTTTGTGTACTTTAAAAATATGCCTCCTGGATAATATTCCAGAACTTTGTGTTCATCTTCACCGGGACTGTCCATGGGGTTTAACCATGTGTACATGGAAAGTGAATTGTCTGTTGGCTGTACCATCTCAGCTGCTATAGTGTAGAGTAACTTCGTGAAAAATTAGAATTTCCAGTGAGGGATATTGTGATTAAATATTTGTGGGGAAAAAAATCATAATGAGATTGAGCAGATTGTCCAGAGACCACAGAATGCTTGGGAATTTTTAAAACTTGACAGAATATAACCCACTACAACCTGATCAAACTTTTGGAACTGTCCTTGCTACAAGCAGGGGAGGTGAATCAGACCTCCAGAGATTCCTTTCAACTCATTTTTTATAATTTTTTAAAAATACTGCAATCAAACTTCCTAATATTAATAAAACTCAAGTGGAAGAGCAGTGTTTGTCAGTGTTCCCTAAACACACAGAACTAGTAGATGTATGGGAAACTGTGAAAGGAGCTTTCAGCTCCTGGCAAGGTGAGTGTTGAGAGGGTAGAAAGTACTTGTGCTAACAGTGAGCAATTTTCTAACCTGAGGTATAACCGCATGTGTGGAATCTTGTCAAAGACCTGTAAGAATTTGAATTCCATTTGCTACAAATTTCTTAAACATTATAATCAACTCATCTGAGGGCTCTTATTTGGGAAATTCTGTAGAGAAGATGTTTGGAAATGAGGTGGGAAGGTTTTCAGGAAGGCAGTGACATACTCATAGCACAAGCAGAGATTAAACCTTGTATATGTTCTCAGGATGACAGGTACTTCTTAAGTGGTTCATTGGATGGAAAACTCCGACTCTGGAACATTCCTGACAAAAAAGTGGCATTATGGAATGAAGTAGATGGGCAGACAAAATTGATTACAGCTGCCAACTTCTGTCAGAACGGCAAATATGCAGTCATAGGCACCTACGATGGGAGATGCATCTTTTATGACACAGAGGTAAAACTTTGAGACTGTGGATTTTTTTATGTTAAATAAGAAATGGATTTAGAAGTCGTGGTTATTTAAATACCAAGAAACAAACCTGTTAGAGCTTGAAGCAAACTGATGCTTTTACACAATTGTTTCAAACTGGGACACATTTTGATATCTTTTCAGCACTTGAAGTACCACACACAAATACACGTGCGTTCTACCAGAGGTCGAAATAGAGTTGGAAGAAAAATTACTGGCATTGAACCTTTGCCAGGAGAAAATAAGGTATTGTCATTCAGTGTAGCTTTGGTCCAGTACTGAATTCTGATATTTATATCTAATGCTTAGTAAGTTTGTGCCAAATCTTTTAACACTACTAAAATGATCCCTACTCTTTGCTGGTTTAGGCTAATACAATACTAAGTAGTTGCAAAATAGAATATATATTCTTTTAATGACATTATGCCCTGATTAATGTGCGGGTGAAAAAATGGTTACAGATGGCTAATTGTTTCCACTTCTAAATTTATTTATTTCTTTTCTAGATACTAGTGACATCAAATGATTCCAGAATCAGGTTGTATGACCTAAGAGATCTGTCTCTATCTATGAAGTACAAGGGTTATGTCAACAGCAGCAGCCAAATCAAAGCCAGCTTTAGGTAAGACAGTATTGTAGCTGTGGAGTTGTTGGATTTGGGAAATGCTGTGGCTGCAGTACAGAGGATTTTGTTTAAATAATCTACATTGACATGAAACTGAGCCTCTGAAATGTCACTTGGCTCAGAATGCAAAGGTAAAAAAAGGCTCTGGTCAAGAGTGATGAGCTGGGAGCTCCTGTGTATGAATGAATGCAGTTGCATCCTGTGAGCAGTATGATGTGTGTCCATTACTATTGCTGTGAGTGCAGGAGCTGTGCTAGAACTGAGGTTGGAAATGACCTTGGGAGATCATCTTACTCAGCCCCCCTGCTCCAGATAAATTTCCCTGATTAAATCATCTCTATTTACTGGGCTGTAGCCCAGTTAGTGTCAGAGTTAGAGATGTAGAGCTACTGTAATGCATACTTGAACAGCTAAGAAAAGTAATGTTTTTCCTTCTTTGAATCTTTAGCCATAACTTTACCTACATTGTAAGTGGTTCAGAAGATAAATATGTCTACATTTGGAGTACATACCATGACCTGAGCAAGTTTACATCTGTAAGAAGAGACCGAAATGACTTCTGGGAAGGCATTAAAGGTAAAAAACAGCTTTTGATCTTTGTTTTATCAAAGCTCATATGATTTGAAAATTGAAATATTTTATTTGCTATGCATTTAGTTTGAACAAATTCTTAGCATGATGCATGGTAAGTGGTGGCCTGTCAGGAATCTTTGTTCACAGGACACTCTCTTTGGGATGGCAAGAGACAGAGTAGCTTAGAGTTTGTCCAGGTTCAGTAAGAGATTTGGAATTAACGTAAAGTTTTGATGGCTGATTGTAGAAATCAAAATAATTATCAACCCATAATCCTTTATGGAAAAGTGACTTTAAAAACAAATGCAAGCTTTTTCTCTTTCATAGCAGGCTAAAAACAAAAACGAGTGGGGAAAAAGCAGCTCTTTTATCTCCTCCACATACACACAGTTTTTGGGAAACGTGGGGCCATGTTTATATCAAATGTATTTTGGACCTCTTGCCAGTTAGTTTTGGGCACTTAGAGCATCTTCTGAAATCCCTAAGGTTATAGAATAATGACAATTGTTCCTTGAATTCTGAGTTTACCTGATGCCACTAGCACTGAGGTTCTTGTATATTTACTAGAATTTATGCTTGCTATTCTTGTCAAATTAACAAGTTCTTGAAAGAAGGTAATCAAAATTGGATTGTTTTTCTGAAGCGCACAATGCAGTTGTCACCTCTGCAATCTTTGCTCCAAATCCTGGTTTGATGGTGTCACTGGAAACTTCTGAAAAGCAAGAAGCTGAAACTAAGGGAGAAGATTGTGAGATATCAGACACCATCCCCTCTGGTAGGTGTTTAAGATGAACTCTGCATGGTACCATGGTACGAGCAGCAAAATATTATGAATACTTTCTGTCTGGGTGGGGGTTTTCTTGAGAAGAAAAGTCCTTGCAGTGGCACAGGTATATATTCCAACTTAGTGTTCCACCTTGAACATTTTGGCAGCTGTTGCATTCTTAAAAGCTGAGGATGTGAGATGAGGGCTACAGTTGCCATCCTAAGTACTTCAGGATTATTCCTTTTACATTGGAGCTCTTAGGAGGTAGAGCTGCACCAACCATTAATGAAAAGGTTTCTGTCCTAGAAATGCAGATGTTTCTTGAAGCATTGGCTAGAAATCAGGAATATGATAAAGGAAGAAGGGTATCAAAGTGATGTCATATATTTTAATGAGAGTGTGGTTTTTACATTTTTTTTTTTAAATGAACTAACAGTTTATTCTTTTTCCTGTTAAGGAGCTCTGAAGACAGACCACACAGAAGTGCTTTTATCAGCAGACTTTACTGGAGCAATTAAAGTCTTCATTAACAAAAAGAAATATGTATCTTAGTTGGTTTGCAACTGACAGCATAAAGCTATGGTACTGTGGGATTAAAATTCCATAAATAATGCAGGCAAAAGCAAAGTATCTAATATAATAATGTTACAGGCTGATTTATTTTTAAATCTTTATTTTAAGGCTACTCAAATATTGGATCCTTGGAAAGCAGTGTGCCTATTAACACCTGGGCTTGTAGAATAGGAAGGAATGTGTAAGAATAATCCTGCCAAACATTAGACTTTAAACTTTGTACAAACAGTTGTTTTGCAGTGTCATTGTGAACCTGCACAGGTTTCTGCACAAAAATGTGTTCGCACATGTGTGTGCCTTTTGGTTACATGCACGAATTGGAACCTGTATCGAAAGCATCTCAGTGGTGCTTGTGGCCACTAGGTGTGTCAGGAATTGGGGTGGGAAGGGAAGGCTGGAAAAATGCTGAATAATGTACTCTGATCTTTGCACAAAATTCCATTTGAGAAAGATCTTGAATTTGTAGTAGCTAATATTCAGAATTTTAAGTTATGCAAGTTTTTGATGGGTCAGCAACCATGTGTAAATGTTTTTATAAATTTCTCAACTTCAGGACGTGAAAATTTTTTTGTTGTCTTTTAATTGTTGTGGACTTTAGATTCCTTTCTTATATATAATTTTTTGCACACTGGAGCACAATACTTGTGTAAAGAATTCTCTCATTCCGTGTTCACGGGCACCAGGATATATTCACCTTCCAGATAAAATTAAGCTGCATTAGAAAGTTCTTATATTTTACAACTATGTAAAATAAACTGTTTACATTTTTTAAGCATTGTAGCTTAAAGTTTTAAGTTCTTCTTGTTTGTTTAGTGCCACTGAATTTTGAAAGTCTTTGTAAATATTCATATAAAACACCTATGAAGTAACATTCTGGGCATCATAACCCATGAAATGTTATTGATGGTCAAATGTTTCAGAGAACAAATGTATCATTAAACTTGGTCACACACTTGGAAATTGTTGCTTCTTTTCCATTTTTATTTGTTAATTTGCCTTTGTCTAAGTAGTTTTGACCTGTTTCTGAGATCATTGATCCTGCAAGCACTACCTTCTGAGTTCTGCTTTTCCTGATCTTGTCACACCTTTCTTTCTGAAAGAATGGGGAATGGAGTACTGCAACTGGATATTAAGCAGAATTAAGAGTAATTATATGATAGTTTAGCATGAGGAGGACACTTCAAAAGTGTGTACAGAATCCTCTCCTTCCTATTAGTGGAAGAATGAAGACATGGAAAGGCAGGAAGTGAGTCTCACTCATCTTTTAATTCTTTTCTACTCAGGTGAATTTGGCTATGACTTTGTATAGAATTGTCTTGGACAAGAAAGGCAGTTGCAAGGGGTTTATCATCAGTCAAAATAGATACAAGAATGGTATACACATTATATAAAATTCAGTTAACACAGTTGGGTGAGTTTGACTCAGAGTTGAAAATACCTGCATGGATGAAACAAGCTAAACTCTCTCAAGGTTCTTTTGTTACTTTGAGATCCACTGAATTGACAGAAGTGAGGAGGTGGCACAAGAAGACATTTGGTTTGTGACTCCAAAAATCAGTTTCTATAATATATGCAATATCTGTGTAGAAGACTGTAACTGACTGAGATTTCTGTGAGCTGTTCCCAGACACTTCTAGGATTTCACAGAATCACCAGGTTGGAAAACACCTCTCAAGATCATGGAGTCCAACCCATGCCCTAACACCTCAACTAAACCATGGCACCGAGTGCCACATCCAGTCTTTTTTTAAACACATCCAGGGATGGTGATTCCACCACCTCCCTGGGCAGACAATTCCAGTATTTAACCACTCTTTGTGTGAAAATCTTTCCTAATATCTAACCTTAAGGCTGTGTCCTCTCATACTGTCAGTTGCTGCCTGGAGAAAGAGACCAACCCCCACCTGACTACAACCACCTTTCAGGAAGCTGTAGAGAGTGATAAGATTTGTTATAGATGTTCTACATATTGACTCATACAAGTTGAGAAGCTGCTTTGTGCGGTACAAATGCCATCACTTTGCTTACAGGTACCTTAATTCCAGAGTCTTGGCACATTGTGGCCTTCCTGTCTCTGGAGCTAAAAGTTCAGACTGGAGGAACAGGCAGATGGGCTTAGCACTGGAGGTTTTGGATATGCTTTTCTTGTGTGTGTGTGTGTGCTGCTCTTCCATTCCTGCTTTTCCGATATTGTAGTTAAAATATTAAATGCAAAAATTAGGGATGAGTAATAGGAGAAGGGAGCTCTTATAAGCTGGTAAGAAATACACAGAAGAGGATGGGTCAAACCCAGCTTTGAGTGACTGAAGACCTGGCTGCTGTCAGCATGCAGTGTTGGAGGTGTATGTGGGGCTAAGTGGGCTTTGGGAGGGATTCCTGCAACATGAATGGCCTGCATTTTGGCAGTTGTTTTACATGTTCTGTGCAAAGTCTCCTCTGTGACCTCTTAATGATCTGAATGGTTTTGGTTTTTTTTTCAACGTGACTACTTTGGAGATATATGATGAACTGTTAGTTTTGCATATTAACTGGCAGGAACTCTATTAAGATGATGTGTTGGACCTGTTAAGTACTCAGGTGATCATAAAAAGAGGGTTATTGTTTTCATTATCCAAGCAGTAAACAAAGCTGATCTTGAGGAAGATTGACTTCCGTTTATCTTGATATTTGGCTTTTCAGCACTCACAGTTCTGGTGTTCCCCTGCACTGATCTCGTATTCTCAATGCTTTTTCCCCAGTTGAGCTGTTCTGCTCATTTTTAATGGTTCAGAAATCAGTGCCTCTTTCCCTCTCCTTCCAAAATTTGTGTCCCAGTCTGAGTGCTGCTGTGTCCTGTCTGATCTCGGCCACTGCTAGGTCTGGAGGCTTTGCTGGTACCTTACGTGCTGCATTCTGCTTTTGTCCAGAGCCTCCAAGTTCTTCTTGCAGGTAAATGTTAAGTTGCAGGTGAATGTCAGTTTCTCTGCTGAGCCTGTTGGGTTCAGTCAAGTGCCTTCACTGTCTGTACGTCAGGGAGTGCCCTTGCACTGCAGTGATGTTCCTGGAGCACAAGCACAGCACGGATGGAGATCTGTTGAAATAAAACATTTCCCTTTGTGCAGGAGGGTTCCTCCTCTCTGGAGTGTTTTTTCCAGGGAGCTACTTAACAATTTCTGTTAAAGAACGAAAGGTCATGTCATCAAAATTCTGCTTACAGAAAGTGGTTGAGAATTCCCAGGAGGCAAAGTGAGGAATTGCCATTGCAGAGGAGCCTTGGTGCAGGAAATGTGAATTAACCCAGTCACTTCCCAGGAATCAATAAAATGAGCTGATTGGAGTGTCACAGATCTTCAGCACCTCGTTTCTGCTGTAGCTGGCTCCTGGCATCTGGTTCTGGCCATAAGTGGCTGTGGGTGGAAACAAAGCTGTGTCTCTGCTACCTTTGTCTCTTTCAGAGCTGGGCACCAAGCCCAGTGCACGTACAGAGGGACAAAAACAACAGATCGAGTAGATGAATCATGGTAAAATTTGATTTCTAGATGCTGCACAAGTCATGTTTTCTCAAGTTAAAAAGGGGAGGGGTGTCTTTGTTTCTTTTGGTTGGTGAGATTCTTTTGGGTTTCGTTTTTTTAACTGGAAGCAATGCTGAACTCTGTGACTGGCATGATGCTAACACTGTTAAATATGAGAGCATTAGCCATAGGCATGGCAGAATCGATTCATCAGTCACAGAAGGCCACTATGCTTTTTTTGCCTGTCATTAGCAATTTGCTGAACACATGTTGGAAAATGGCCACTCTTCAAATGATCCAAAGTGAACCTGTGAGTGTAAGGAATGCTAAGCTGTTACCTTTTGAGGCAAACTTGCCTGCTGCTTCTGGCTGGAATATCAGCAATGCAAATTTTTTTGTGTTTCATCAGTGTCTGTTTTCTAAGTGTTTTCTCTAGTCCCATATATGATGCCTTGTTTGTTTGAGAACTGCTTACAAGCACATTGCTTCATTTTGTGAAAGTGGGAACAAACTGGGAGGCTGTAGGGAACTGTTGACTGGTTCTGAGGACGTGCTGCTGGAGTCATGAATCCGTGTTCTTTATGCTGATGTCTATAGCTGCTACTTTTGCTTTCCTATTATTTTGCTAATAGTATTGGTCTCCTGCCAAGGTGCAGTGGAGGCTTTTCAGTTCACATGGTTAGAAACTGGTATGTGCTTTAGTGATGGTGCTTCAGGCTTTTGTGTGGAATTCTGCTCAGACTATAATGCTCAGTAAATGGGGCACGAAGAATGAGTGAAGCCAAGTGCTATGTACAGAACAACACACAAAAGGCCGTTCAGAAAGGAACACGACTACTTGTTTAAGCCTGTGGCTAAATTTGTCCTTAACCGCAGTAAGTGATGAGCACATGTTTAGAGCTGTGCCTGAAAGTTTGTTCTTCCACTAACCATAACTCCTTTGATTTTTGTAGGGTTCATGCATAAATTTAAACCTATCCTTTAGTACTCTCCAGAATACAGGCTGGTATTATGTTACGGTGATTAACAGAACAGCTTGCTACAGAATCACACGTTACTCAAGGTCCAGGGAGTTCTCTGGAGCTCCAGTCCAATCCCCTCCGCTCACCCAGGTCAGAGCAAGCTGCACAGGCCTTTTAGTATCTCCAGGGATGGACACTAGAGTCTCCCTAGGTAACCTGTCCCAGTATGTGACCAGCCTCACAGAAAGTGTTTCCTTGTTGTCTTCCATTCTTCTTCCACTTACTTTCTCTGTTTGCATGTCTAAACGTCCCAATGCCATTTTTGTCTTTATAGACCTACTGGGCTTTGCTTAGTTCAATTTGTGCCTAAGGTTTTCAACAGACTCTGTTTTTATGGAAGTAACTGCTCCTTCCTTTTGCTGTCTGAAGACAAATAATTAAGAGCAGTAACAAAGTAAGAAAATTTGAAAGGATGAGAGATTATTTTATTGGCCTGTGCAGTACTTGACTCTGCAGAGCATATTGTGAAATAGATTTATTTGAGCAATAGTGACCCCCCCCCTTATACTGTTTTGCAGTTGGCCTCACATATCTATACAAGGAAACAAACATCAGGGAGTTTTTTCTTCTGCCTTGTCACAGAGTTGTCATGAAAAAGACTGAGCTGAAACCAGTCAGCAATGGCATTTTGACCTAAGGGGGGATGTCCAGCAGCTGTGTGTATCCACCTCTTAATAGCTGTATTCTTTGTCCAAGCTAGAGAGCTGCTCGTAGGAGTTGTGAGAGATGTTAATAATCCTCTTGTGTGTGGCAGTTACTGTAAATGATCTTTAAAGCCTTCAAGCAGAGGAAGATAAATAGGTAAGTGCTCATAAGCTGGATGTTGCTGTGTTACAGTAGAGCTCTACAGCTTAAACCAAACCCTGTGCTTTCCTTCCATCACTCCCATCAGTTGTACTCCAGGATGCAGACGAGAGGGGCAACAGCTCAGGGCCATCATCACTGTGCAGTGCTGGGCTTCCCAGTACACAGAGAGACAAGGATATGCTGGAGAGAGTCCAGCAAAGGGCGAGTCAGGTTATGGAGAGCTTGAGAGAGGTCCGTTCACCCTGGAGAAGAGCCATCTCACGGGGATCTTGCCCATGTGTAAAAATTCCTGACCGGGTAGATGCTGGAGAATTCCTGGTGGTATCCAGTGGAAGAACAAGTGGCCATGGGCACAAATGAGATATAGGAAATTCCTATGTTTAAATAAACATTTAAAAAGTGTTGGGCTGGGGTTTTTTTTCCTGTCAGAGTAGTAAAACACTAGAACAGATTCAAACATCTGCCTCTTGAGGTGTTCCAAATTTACCAGAAATTGTTCTTGCCCTTTGTCCCTGGGGTTAGGGGTGCAGCCTGCAGGGGCAGTGAGGCAGCCAAGGCGGTGCTGTCACCGCTGTGTGTGCCCACGTTGGTGAAGTGCTGGTGCAGGCAGCAGCTCTGCAGTTGCTGTCAGGGCTCTCCACTTGTACAGTAAGACCAGCTGGCCCTCACCAACAACCACGTCTTGACCTCTCTCCCTTCCACTGTCTGGGTGTGCAGAGTACATGGAGTGAGGAGGTTTTATCTCTGCGCAGTTCTCTGTGGCAGAAGAAAACAAGCCATGTATGAAAAATGAAGAGGGGATTTAGAGACAGCTGGAATTGCTATTAACATAATTTGTAGTTCTGCATCTGAAAACAGTTAATGCTGGGTGTTTCAGAAGCAGCATCTTGGTAGAATTTTTTTAAATCAGATATAATGAAGTTACCTTATTCTTCAGGAGGTAACCTTTGGGAGAACTTTTAAACACAGAATACAAAAATTTGGTGAGTGCTGGGTCAATATTGTCTCTTTAAGGCTGTGTAAAGGACAGCCTGTGACACCACACGGGTTCACCATTACTGGTGGTGCCTCTTGGTGCTGCTTCACTGACCCTTTGTGCAAGGAGGAGTTTACCCATGCTCCCTGCAAACCCTTGTATGCTCTTCCACGAAGGTGGATGCTGATGGGAACTGCCAGGATGCACCTGCAGCTGCCGTGACTTCCATCCCCAGGAGCTGAAGGAGGTGAACAGGATGTACAGCAGCCCTGGCACGAAGGGCAGCAGTGTGTGATCCTGCAGAGCTGCATGCTCACCCGGCGGGTGCCCTTCTGGGAAAGGCAGTGCTTGGATTTGGCACTCCTCCCATCCCCGGGAGCTGTGCCCGTGCCATCCAGGGTAAGTCAGCAGAGGGCAGCCCTTTAACGCCAGGACTTTGCAGCCTAGGGACCGGTTTCTTGCTGCACTGCTGGAGCATCCTCCCTTCTTGCCTGGAGAAGCCAGCAAGTGGCTGCTTAGTGACAGTGCCATTGACACCTCTGGCGATGGGTGACAGGGCATGTGGCTCCCAGGGAGGAACAGCCCTAGCTGTGGTGTCTGACCAGCTGCTCTTGCCATACCTAGCCTTGCACAGTGTTTGTATCTCCTGAGATTTCCCAGATTTCCCCTAGCACACCAGCAGTGCTGGCTGGCTGCACGTGCAGCTGAGGAGTGATATCTGGTCAAGATACTCAAGTACTTCATTTGTCCCTTGCTTTGGCAGAAGGCATGAGCTGCACAAAAATTGTTGCTTAAGGAGTTCTTCACGTGTGGACCTGGGGCAGTCTGCATCTTGGCCTTGCTATCAAGAGAGGTCAGTGTGCAGGTGTCATCCTAAGGGCACTTTCTGGTTTGTTTGTTTGTTTTTTTTTTTTTTTAATTTTGATGTACTGGAAATACATTCAAACATCACAGCTGTATATCACAGGAATCTTGAAGCTGGGAAATGGAAGATGTAATGGCATTCATTATCCTTCTCCTGCCCAGCAAAAAAAGCACATGTGGATCTGGGTAACTGACTCTGGCAGGTTGCCTGCAGGAATGCAGGACCCTCTCCAATGCAGTGAAACACTTGGTTAATCACCTGCTTAAATTAACCATATAGGTAAGTGTTTTTCTGGGACAGGCTCATGTGCAGGTGATAGGCCCACAGACAACCAGTGAAAGCAGAGAAAAATGGGATTATTGGCTGATAATATTAAGTGCATTTTATCTTGGATGGCTTGAGAAATTAAATCCTAAGCCTGCCACTAACCCTTCAGCACCTTTGGGAGGCTTGCAGAGCTGGTCCAGGGGTCCCCTGTATATGGTTCCAGACCTTATGTAAGTGTCAGTTGCACTGACAGATATTTGTCAAAAAAAAGAGATTCTTCCTTAGTGCATCTTCTGTGCTATAGTGCTACTGGTAAGTGGAAAGGATACCACCATCAGTCTAAAATGATGTCCTCCGCAAATTTTCTCTTCCTGTAGTGTGTGCTGTCCAATAGAGCTGGGGAGGGGATGTGGCAGGAGAGCCGTTTTGCCCAGGTTGGCCACATCTTCCAGCGTGTATCCTCACTGGGAACCAGAAGCTGCTGCTGCTGCTGCTCACCCTCTGATCGGTCAGGCAGGTGTGGGATCAAAATTACTTTGGGGACTTCAAGGCTGTAGTCTCAACAAAGAGACAAAGAGATGAAAATGTCAGCACATTTGAATCTGTGAGTTCCCCGTGGCAGACTGAATTGGAGAAAGTTTGGTTATCTGAGGTAGTGCAACTCCTCAGCACTTCCAGAATGCCACTGCATGTCCTTGGGTGCCTATCTTATGCTGATAAACCATTACTGGCATTTCTTCCCTGTGAAAAAGGAGATGAAAACTACAGTCCTTGCAGCCCCGGGTTTGTCTGTAACAGCAGTGCTGTGGCTGCTGTCGTCTTGCCTTAACACTTTTTGTGCTTGAGACTCTTACTCTGATGTTTAGTCGGCCCAAGAGGGAGTCACAGCTTTCTGCAGGTTGTTTTCATGTGATGTGTCCTTCCCTTTGCTTTTATCTTCCTTTTCATGCTTTGCTTCCAAAAACAGCCTCACTGTTCGCTGGTCTTCCCTGGCCGCTGAGCTCAGGTCAGTGGGATGCTGATGGGCAGCTCTTCGGATGCTGGCACCGAACCAGGCTCATAATCTTAGTAGGAACCTTTTGCTTCTGTCTGGATAAAAAATGGAGTGTGTGCTTTAGGGAGGGTTTTATCTCTTGTCAAGTGACCATCACAGCACTCTCCTCCCCGGACAAACACTCTGGTTCTCAGAGCTGTTCCTAATGTAGCAAACAGAAGGCAGAAATGGCTCTGCCACAGGTGTTGACCCCAGCCTTTGGTGTGGGCTCTCCTGCAGTGCCCAGCCCCCTCTGGGGAACCACGGGGGCCAGGGGCTCTCCCCAGCAGCTAGCATGAACAGGGCTACCCTCACTCTGTGACAAGCATCGTTGTGTTACCTGTCCTTTCGTGGCCAGGTGAAGGAGACCTAATAATTGCATTTGCCACTTCACTGCAGGGGCGTCACTGGAGCTGTGCTGTGAGGATTTGGAGTGGTTGATAAAATCTCTGCAAGAAAGTTCATGGGTGTGGGGATAAGGAATTGAACCTCACTGTGCTGCTACTGGAATCGTGCATCACAATGCTTTTCATTTAACTTAGGTTTGGAAAAGCTTCATGTTTGGGAAAACGCAAATTCTTTAACTCATCAACTTTTTCTTTTTCTATCCCACATCTAATAGATATTTGATAATTAACAATAAAATTTCAGATTCGTTTTGCCTCTGGTGTAAAAAATCAGATCAATGTTTCATATGAAATGGTGACTGCTGCCCCTTCAGTGAACTGCTAAAAAGCAGAACAATAACTGGCTTGCATGCTTTAGGAATCACAAATAACATTTTGAATGGTTTGGATCATAATGGCTGTATTCATTACCCCCTACAGATTGGCTCTCATAATCAAAACTATTTCTGTATATGTTGTGTGACTTATGCCATGCCTATAATTCCACCGAGATCCTTGTAGATAGTATTTAATCAGTCATATGGCACAATGTGTATAAATTCCTCAAGTGTATGACTATATGGGAACTCAATTCAATATCTTGCTGTGAAGACACAACACACAAAATAAGTAACAAAAATTAAAAGGCTCTAATAAACAAAACAAAGGCCCTCTACTGTAATTTCAAAATCATCATCCTTAAAAGAGGTGCACAATGACAAAGTAATGAGGAGCAGGAATTGAGTTCTAAGGAGCCTTCTTTTCGTATCCTTAGTTCTTTGTTTTGCAGCTGGGCAAGCAAATGCCATCATGGCCTCTGTAATCAAAGCACTTTCCTCTAGCAAACTCTACAGGTTGGATATTTTCTGAGTTAACCCCAGCTGGCAGCTCAGCTGCACACAGCTGTTCCATCCCTTGCCCCCAGTGGGATGCAGGGGGAGAACCAGAAGGGTAGAAGTGAGGAAACTAAAGACAGTTTAATAAGTAAAGCAAAAGTCACTCACACAGGCAAAGCAAAACAAGGAATTCATTCACAGCTTCCCCGGGCAGACAGGTGCTCAGCCATCCCTAGGGCAGCAGGGCTCTGTCACGAGTAATGGTGACCTGGGAAGACACTCTGAATGTCCCTACTCCCCTCTTCTGACCCAGCTTTATACCAGCCATCTGATGCCATAGGGTGTGGGATGTCTCTTGGGTCAGTTGGGGTGAGCTATCCTGGCTGTGTCCCCTCTCAACTCCTTGTTGCAGCCCCAGCAATTTTTGGGTGGGGTGAGGAGCAGAAAAGCTCTTGCTTTGACACTGTGTAAACGCTGCTCAGCGGTAAGGAAAACATCCCTAATTATCAACGCAGTTTCCAGCACAAATCCAAAACACGGCCTGCTACCGTGGAGAAAAACAACTTTAACGCAACTCCAACCAGCACAGGAGAAAGGTCTTGTCCTGGATCCAGCTCAGCCTTGCAGGAACACCTGGTAGAGCAGGGAGATCACCAGCCCAAGCGGACCCGTGCCCCATTCGGCACCGAGTCTCCGCCGAGTAATGTTGTTCTAAACGTCCAGCCCCTTCAGCCGGACGCTGCTGGCCTCGGGTGAGCCCCGGCGCGCCGCGCCCTTGCTGGGCCAACCGCTGCTGCATCCCCGGAGCTC
>VZTF01001111.1:18611-84986 GCA_013397755.1 Cnemophilus loriae | reverse complement strand
GGACTATGTCGCCATGTCGGAAGTGAGGAAGTTCACGAAGCGGCTCAGCAAGCCGGGCACGGCGGCCGAGCTGCGGCAGAGCGTCTCGGAGGCGGTGCGCAGCTCCTTCGTCCTGGTGAGCGCGGGCAGCGCCCGGGAGGGGCCGCGCCGGGTCCCGCTCGGCGATGGGCGGCAGCGGGAGGAGCCCGGCAGCGCTGGGCAGGGGCAGAGCTGGGCAGGGGATGCGCCGAGAACCGGGAGAGGAAGAGGAAGGGGCTGGAGAGGGCCTGGAGAAAGGGCAGAGGTGGGTCGGGGCTGGGCAGAGCCAGGGGGTGGGGATCCCTCTTTGGGGTCCCCTCCGTGTGTGTTGTGCCGTGCCATCCCGCCGGCCACCCCACCTGCCGCCACCGCGCTCCTCTGAGCGCTCAGAGCCGAGAAGATCGCAGGGAAGCGGCGCTTCCTCCTGGCGTGCGCTGGTGCTGGGGTGGTGGCAGCAGGAATTAACGGGAACCTGTGAGCGCGGGGCACTGAGCAAACGGATAACGGAGTAACAGAGTGCAGACAGTGCGAAACCGGCACGTGGGTAGGGCAGGACTGAAGGGCACGACCTGCCAGGGTGGGAGGCACAGGCACTGGCGTAAGCCGGGTGCCCGATACATCCCGGGAATCGCGCTCGAATGTCTGGGATGAAAGTCACGCGCGTTACGAGACGCGTTTCATCCCGGCATGTGGGATGCTGCAGCAGGTTGTCTTTGTTGTGCTCGCAGCTGTGCAAACGGTAGTGCTGTGCCTTGGGAGGATGCCGGGGTCAGCTCGCAGCTTCCCGGGGCTTTGTTGGATGTGTTTCGCTGGTGCTCATTGAATTACTCTAGCGCGTAATCAACTTTGACCTTGACTTTGATGGAAGAAAGGTTAGGCAATGGGATATGCAGAAAGTGCAGTACAAGTTCAGCAAACAATTCGTATTAGCTCTCTACTATTGGATTGCATGGCATGTGCTGTTAAATAAATTGAGAGGATTGAACATTTCTTTTAAAAACAGAGTTTTCTTGTAAATTTACAGATTTCTAAGCCTGAAAAAAAAGCCATGGTAATAATCCAGCCTGATTTCCTAGTGCTAGTTTTTGCTTCCTATATGTGGTTGTTCGGGGATCCTTATGGGCTTCCATGTGATTTGCTTTTCCTCTTTCATCAACAATAAACGGGGACAAAGGCTTTGTACAAGCTGATGGAACTTTTCATTAAAAATAAAATTGCATATATAGGACCAGAAGAGCTTTGGTATCCTACAGGCAAATGGTTATGTGGTGCCTGTGTCAGGTTCCATCTCTCAGAAGGGGAAGGGATGGGTGGGACTGCAGATGAAGATAAATAAAACCTTGACAGGAGCCCAAAGGAGCCGTCAGAGTCCAGCCTCTGTCAGGCAGCCACTCTTTTTCTGATCCTCTCTAGGGTTTCATTGCCCACACTGTCCCTGCCAACTTCTCTCTCTTTCTGGCAGGCAGATCCCCAGAGCTGCTGTGCTGCCTCGTGTGTTTGCAGCCAAGCACCAGAGGAGGATGAGGGCAGGTGTTTCTGATCCCTAGGTCCTGGCAGAGTTTCCTGCTTTCGACAGTTCATCAGCGACGGATAAATTCCAGCACTTGTGCATCACTAGGAAGAGCCATAAGACACTGCAGTGATCAAGGAGCTGGGAAGGAGGTGGCACAAGCTTATAGGACTGTCTCAGATGGCATTTTGACCTTCCTCAGTGATTAAGGATGAAGTTTGCTCCAGCAAAAAGCTGGCTCCTCTCTATCTACTAGTTCGTCATCGTTGTGAGGAAGGGATGTCTGTGCACTGGTGTGCTGGGAGGGCACAGAGAGGATCCTGGGAAGAGATGGTGGGGAGTGGTGGAGCGAGGGCGAGACTGAGAAGTTGTAGTTTCTGATCCTCTTCCCAAGGTGAGTCTCAGTTTTGGTGCTGATGGTGCTGGGCAGCTGCAGAGCATTGTGTGAGCACCTCCCCATCCCATCTGCCCTCTCTTTGCCACAGCCAGTGTGGGCGAGGTGGAAGGGCCCAGCATTGGGACTGTGCCAGCAGGCTGTGATCCCAGCTGTGCCTCACCCTGGGGCAGTGCTGAGCTCACGGGTCCCTCTGGGAAGCAGGGGGTGGCCGGTGGGTACGGAGAGTAGGAGTTGGTGTTTGATAACTGAGTGGAGCAGGCTGGCAGCAAGTGATGCAATGTGTCCCAGGTGTCAGGAACTGGGACTTTCTGAAGCAGACTGGAGTTGCACTGGAGCCTTTGCCTGGCAGGATCCCATCCTCTTCCTTCCTGCCTCCTGGACACGGCAGGTGATATCGAGTCAATAAAAAGCGTGCGAATAGTTTAATACTCCCTCGGTCATCCTGTCAGGTGCCTTGGCTGTCTGCTTGCCTTGGGGCAATTGTAGCTGAAAGCACAGGTACCTCTGGTGGTGAGCATGAAGGAGACGAAGGGGTGGTGAGCAGAACTAATGCTGCAGGTACCAGAGCACACACCTTCATCCCCAGGAGGAGTGGGCACCAGGGGCTCATTCAGTATGTTGGTTGAGCTCAGCACTTTGGGCATTCAGGGCACTCCTCGAGACAAGGAACTGTCTGGAGTAAGAAGCTGTTGGTAGTCAGTGAATGAAATGCTCATAAATGAAAACATCTCAGTGAGGAAAGCTTTTAACGTCATGGAAGTGGTCAGCTTGTCCAGAGCCACAATTTGTGCGTTAAAGGAGGTATGTCTCCAGCCTGAGGGAGTGCGATGTCTGGTACAGTGTGGTTACAAAACTGCTGTCTTGCAGGTGCAGTGAAGCCCATGCCATCTTATTTCTGTTCCTGGTTTTTGATTTATGCCTGTCTAGTGCAAGGAGAATATTTATGTTGTTGACTTTGGCAAGGCTTTGCTCCCTTGTGCTTGTGAAAGGGAAGTGCTGGATATGGTGGCAGTTGGCAGTGAGGGGAGGTTGTCCCTTTCCAAGGTGTCCTAGAGTACCTGTGTCCACCCTCTGCCCTTTGGACCAGCTGCTAGGATGCAGTCAGTGCTGTTCCTGTCAGGGTAGGCAGAGCTGTACCCTGGAGCTGCAGCAGTGAAAGTAAGCACAGCTGTGGTGGGGAGCTCGGGGGCACTTTGGGCCCCGTGGGGAGCACGGGGAAGGATGAAGTGCAGTTCACCTGGGGCTCTTGTTCTGTCTTACTCTGCTGCTGTTCCCAGCATCCCGGCTGTCGTTCTAGCCTTGCACCTCGTTCATAGACAGGCTGTGTAGGGGAGGTCTTGGCGGGGAGGAATAGTTCAGCAGGAATCCCTTGAAAGCAGGCACAGCCCTGCAGAGCAGCACTGGGAGTGCCGGGGTGCCGCAGGCAGCCGCGCTCTGTGGGAACCCTGCTTCTCTCTGTGCTCTTTTCTTCAAGAGGCTGCAGGGCAGATTGTATCAATTTCAGCTTTGAATGGTCCCTGATGTGTGCTACTGATTACAACTGGGGATGAAGTTTTGGCAGGCTAATTGACAAATAATGTCACTGTTTATTTAAACAGACAAATTTAGTGGAAGTGTTTGTTGGCAGGTGGGATAAATGACACACTTGAAAGATAAAGGGAGATTTTAAGATCAGGTTAAAGAAAGGAGCAGTCAAAGCCCAAGTGTGATAACTTAAACCACTCTTAACCAAGAGACGACCTGCAGCTTAAACCTTGGGGCACCAACAGTAAAATACTATGTTAGAGGTGCAACTTCAGAGCCGAAGTGCTGATGATACCTGGGAGAGGCATCTGGGCTAGACCTTAAAGAGAGCAGCCAGGGACCTTTGGCAGTGGATGGACATGGGTGATTTTGGCTCAGACCTTCAGTGCATTCTCCCTCCTCCTATCCTCTGATGTTGCTGAGTAATAGTGGGAAAGTTGAGCAGCAAGGCAGGAGAACCCTGCTCGGAGGCATTGGCTGGTGTGGGAGCTGGGCAGCTGCAAAGCTCAGGCACTTGCCAGCAGGATGCACGTGTGTGCTCAGGTGTGCAGTCCTTGTTCTGATGGAGGTGCCTGTGTGCCTCTCCTTCACCCCATCCCCACCCCGTGGAGTGCAGCGGGGCATCGCAGAGCCGAGCAGTTTAGGAGCGCACGGGTGCGAATGAGATCCTGGCTCTTGTGACGCTGCCAGGACAACAGCTATGGCTCTTCCTTCTGCCTCAGGATCCAAATCAGCTGCACATAGTCACTTGTTAGGGTGGATGTGAGGCCAAAGCTGAGAGACAGACTCCCTGTGCGTTCCCTGTCTCTTTGGGATGTGCTCAGCAGCGCTGGGGCCTTGCGAGGAGAGGGGGCTGTGCCTCAACCCACGTGCAAGTTTTCCAGAATTGTTGTTCTCTGTGTCGTGACAGAGAAATTAAAAGTGTGGGAGGCATGAGATCGGAGCAGCAAGCACTTGACAAAACACAGATGATGCATTTTCCCATAGTGCTGCCAAACCCGGTCATCTGGTGGCAATTTTAAGTCTCGCACAATCGCTCTGATTTTCTGTAGATCATTTCTGTATGAAGTAACTAAAGATGCATTTACTGCTTTGCCATAGAGATTTTAGAAAGGGTGCAGAGCCAGAGTATCCTATCTGAGAAGGGGCAGCTGCAAAGGATTTGCCCACATTGCGTCAGCCAGCCCTGGGGAGCATCTCTGGGTACCCCCAGGGCACAGCTTGGTGGCACCCAGGCACCCACAGGTCTGGGCCACACATCTGCCAGCAATGGCAGTGTGGGAGAACCTCTGCTTACAAACAACTGTGTGGATCCTTGCCATCCAGAGGTATTCAGAGCAAGTGTCTGCTCTGCATTACGTGGTGCTGTGGGATGTGCTCCCTGAAAGCTCCCCGTGAGAGGGTGGGCAGCGTGCCAGGAGGAGATGGGTTTTGTTTGATCCTGGCTGGGCCGGGCTCCTCTGGGTGGCTCAGTTTCAGTCAGACGCAAAAAGGAGATTTAAAGCTCCTTAATGGTGATACTAAGGAGGTTTTGACTGGAGGCAAGAAGGCATTTTGTTCTTTCTGTGGGGTTTTTTTTCAGCTTAAACTATATTATTAGTGTCTCAATTTATGCTCATGCAGAGGAAATCAGCTTTCTGCATAGAATCCTCTTTTAATAAGCTAAATTCACTTTGATGAATGTGAAGCCTGTTTATATGCAGCGTTTGTAGTGATCTTGGCACTCAAGAGAGACAGAATATATGCGTGTTCCCCCTGGGGGTAGTCAACATGCTGTGTTTGCACAATTTACATAGAAAAACAGACGTGTATGAGGCATGGGAGGAAATTCTGCCCCTGCGTAAGTGGGCGGGCGTTTTGCTGTTGGTTTCACCAGGGCAGGATTTGCCTGCTGCGGCCAGGTGCCTCCAGACTTGGCCACCTCAGCTGGCCCTGGTGACTCCTGTCACTTCAGGGTGACTCCTGAAGTGTTTGTGGAGAGAACGTTGTTCACAGGGCCTTATTCAAGAAAACACTTAAAAGCATTCTTAAAATTAATCACATGCTTTCCTGAATCGAGGCTCCTGTGCCTTCAGGGGCTGAATTTAGCCCAGCGCTGGCCGAGTGCCGTGGCCTGGGCAACGTGTCCCAGGGAAGTGGCTGGGTTTGCTCCTGCCTGAGCGCACACCAGTTGTGGAGTGGGTGAAGGGCACAGCTTGACAGAGAGGAGCAAGGCTCCCAGTACACACTGCAGCTATGTGGGGACAAATCTCTGGCATACCTCCTACCGATACCCAGTCCTTAAGAGATGGAGCAATCGCTTGCTCTTCTATGAGTGCCTGTGTGCTGAGGTATGACTGTTACAGGATGAGCTGCAGTCAGTGTCTCCATTTCTCAAGGTTTTTGGAGTCAGTGACCAGCTTTTGATGGGCACAAAATCTTACCCTTCCCAAGGCATCATTTAAGTGTTTGTGTCCTCCTGCCTGTTGTAGTGAAGCTCCAGGAAGAGAACAAAGCAGCCACCCCTTACATGTGTTTATCTCTTACCACATTTTACTAGCTGGGGTTTTAGCACTCGCTGGGCGAGGTTGAGAGTGGTTTGTTCTGTGCCAAGGACAATGTTATGAAAATGCAAGTGTCCCTGCATTGACAGCATCTGCCCCAGCCCGCCACCGTCAGTGCAGCGAAACGCCTGGAACAGATGGCTGGTGGTGGTGCCTGCAGCCAATGCCAGCACTGCGGCTGGGATTTGGTGCACTCAGAATCCAGGGAGGGGATGGCTCCTGGGCTTTGTTTCAGCCTGTGCTGGTATCTGGAGATATTTGCTGGTATCTCCCCCACCACCAGGAGCATTTGAACCAGGACTACCTGCTGTAGTGTATAGTGTAGCATCATTTTCTGTATGCAGCTGGGTGGCTCTTTCATCATTTCACTTAGCCTTCTGCGTGCTGATTTATTATCTCTAATGGTGCAAAATTGCATAAAGCTTTTGACATTTCTGTGGCCTGAGAATGCAAGTCACGGTCACACACAGCAGCTGAACAGCAGCCAGACATGGGGTAGACATGTGCTTCAGCATCCCTGGTTAATTGGCCTCCTCACTCCTGCTTTGTGCAAGTTTCTTATTCTTTTGTGGCCATTGCTGTCATCTTAAAAATTCTGGAATATGTTTCCCTGCCACCAACTCTTTCCATCTCTTTTGTGCCCTTAAAAGTATAAATCAAAGCTCTCCCTTGCTGGCTCCTCTTTCCTTCAACACAGCCCTGACTTATCTTTACAGTTTTTCCCTGCCTCCTGCTGCTTCTCTAATGGGGTCAGGGCTGCTTGTTCCTGACCCCTTTCTCACCCCTCTCTCTCGCTGAAAAGCAGTTTCTTCTCTCCCCTATTAATATCTCCTGTCACAGGACTGTTCCTGGGGAGCGGTTGCGTCTGGAAGGAGACTCTGTGCTGGTCCACAGCATTCCCCACTCCCTCGTCCTGCCCCTGGCTCCATGCTGGGTGACATCCCCACTGCAGCCTGGCCTCTCTGTCCCCTGAGCAAGGACACTGCATGGGAGAAGCCAGGAAAACGACGTCTCCCCTGTGCAGCAGTAGGACCCGGTGATGTCAGAGTGCCGTGCGTTGCTCTGGAGAGCCACAACGGCTGTACATGTAGCTGTGTTTTGGCAGTGGTCAGGAGCCTGGGATGTGGGCTGGACTGCAGCGTCTGTGTGTGGAGCAGGGCGCGTGTCCCAGAGGTCTGGAGCAAGCCACGGCCCAGAAGGGCAGCTGGCTCCGTGTCTGCCAGGGCTCTGTCAGCCTGCCAAGCACAGGCTCTGCAGTTCTGCCCTTGGGGACATGGGGTTGGCTGGAGCAGGGGCTCAAGGGAGCTGTTGTGCCAGCCAGAAAGGGATGGGGCGACACAGGGACGTGCGAGGCTTGGCAGGAGCTGCATTTGTGACAGGGGCAGGTAGAAAGGTCACGGTCAGGGGAGGAAAAGGGAGTCTCCATCTCTTGGACGGAGATGATGGTAATGGCTGGGGTGGGCTGAATGCCCACAAAGCTGGTGTTCAGGGAGACAAACTCAGCTTCCAGCAGAGAACTGCTTTCCATGGCACTTTGGGGTTCCAGGAGAGCTGCACTGGACTCAGACAGGTTTTCCTTACAGTGCTGCCTTTCCCTCTGTGCCTGGGGAGCCCTAAACTCTCCCTTGTCCTGTTGCATGATGCTGGAACTTGTACGGATGTCTTTATTTGGGGAAACTTTGAGGTGCTTCT
Source organism: Cnemophilus loriae (assembly GCA_013397755.1). NCBI lineage: Eukaryota > Metazoa > Chordata > Aves > Passeriformes > Corvidae > Cnemophilus > Cnemophilus loriae. Next base: position 77,302 of record VZTF01001111.1, on the reverse strand, counting down.
GTTGACAGCAGCATTTTTTCTGTGGGTGGATTGAAGCCTCAAAGAGTCCATCCCTTGCAGAGCCCATCCACAGCCTCTCCTGTGTTTGCTGGGGAGAACAGAGTTTAACTTTACAGCCCTTTTGCACCTGTGTCCAATGCCTGCAGCCTGAAAATGGTGCACAGATGAGGCTGAGACAACTTCCTGAGCTGCTGAAACCACCCCTGACATGGCTGGGGTTTGGCTGCACTTCCAGGGTGTTTGCTGTACTGCTGAGGCAGCCCAAAACTGGCCTGTGACTTCCTGCTCTGTTTTTCCCCAGTGCTGCTCCATGGGCTTGGACAAGTCTCTTCCCCTTGTCCTGGCTCTGTCCGTGCCCCAGTGGGGCTGGGAGTGTTCCCCTGCTCGCCCGGGGCAGCGGCTGCGCTGTTGGCTCAGCCCTGCGTGTGAGTGGTTTCCTAAGTGAAAAACAAGAGTTTAAGACAGACAGGAAAGGGAGGGGTTCTGCTTATGTGCCATTAATTGCTTTAAGATGTTCTGGAGCTGGCTATTCTGGATCTGGATGCTAAATATAAAACTGATACTACATAAATAAATGATGAAATACAAGTGACATCTGAAAAGCACTTTGGGATGTTCCAGTTAAGAACCTAAATAAATAACATGTATTATTGTTGTTGTGATTACTCTTTTCCTCTTTTAGCATGCCTGTGCTTACAGAATGTTTTGAGAAGTCCTATCTGGCAGAAATTCAGCTGTCCCATAGAAACCAGTACCCTTTTGCCAATTTCTATTAGCTCTATTATTTTCGGAGGAAAAAATCAAAGCTGTGACGTGTTTGCACATCTCTCATGCTCTGCAGCAGATGCTCAGCTGGATGCAGGTGCAGTTTGGCTGACGTAGAGCTACCCTGGTCCCTCCCTCTGCTCCTCGAGGAGAAGGGCTGGATTTGAGCCAGCATGTACCTATGCAGGCAGGGACTCACGGGACTTCAGGTGCTGTGGCTGGGGACTGGAGACTCCATGGCAGTGTGTACTGAGCTGTCACTGTCACACAGAAGCACTTGGTGATCCCGGGGAAGGTCAGGCACAGGGGACAAGGGTACTGAGAGCAATCTCACATGCTTGTCCTAATGCACTGCCCTGTGCAGGAACGGTGCTGGATCACCTCAGGTGTGTGCTCATGCCGGACCTGGGTCATGCCCCCAGCTACCACTTGTAGCACTGACTCTGCACTTGTTCAAGGCCTCATTTTCAGAGGAGATGTGTGAAGTGCAGGTGGGCTGGAGTGGCAGCACTGCCTTCGAGGCTGGGCCACTCACTCTTGGGCTGTGAACTCTCACTGCTTCATTGCAATGCAGCTGTTTTCTGAGGGCTGTTTGCTTAAGTGATTATGCAGGAATCTCAAGCTTTCAGGAAAAAAACAGTGTTCCTGCCCCTCGTGGCTGCAGAACTCTGCTTCAGAATGAGATCTGCTAAAGGCTGTGGACTGTGGAGTCCACTTCTGAGTAAGTGGAAGGAAAATGAAGAGTCATATGCTGATTATCCTGGCTTCCTGTAATTTCAAAACCAATTGGAAGACACTTCAAGGCCTGAATTCATTTTATTTGACAGGCCTAATAATGACTGGTAAATGTTTGCACGTCTACACTGACATCAACTTTTTGACCGTTTCTTTAAGCCTTCTCCAAGCTGGTGTCTCGCACCAATTCTGTGTCACTCTTGGGGACAGCACTGTGACTGCAGATACTTGCTCTTTTAGTGGAAAGTGGGCATTACATTGAAAAAGGAGACATCCACCTCACTAAATACTCAGAACCCAGGTTCTGGTGCCAGCCAGGGCCACTGATGCAGGAGGGGAGAGTTGTGGGTCGGTGAAATGCTTTTGCACAGAACTTGGGCGGGATGGAGGGAAACACAGGAGAGGAGGCTGGCTTTTGCTAAGAGTTTTTGGATGGAAAGAGTGAGTCATTTCCCCTGCAAATGTTTTCTTGCAGGGTGCCAGGACTGTGCACTCATCCTCCCCTTTCCCCACGACATGGCTTTTCATTTCTCTGAGTGCTCCTGTAAGGTGCAGCCATCTCCATGCAATGCAGAGCAGGGGAGGAGTGGGGCATAGCAGCCTTGTGCTGCTGGCACTGCATTTAGAGCTGGAGCATGGCATGCTCTGGATGGAGATGGGAGCGTGTGGACTCTGACCCAGCCCCCTGTCTAATGAGACCCTTAGCAATGATGTGTTGCTGTTCAGGGGGTTGCTCTGCTGCTGCCCAAGGAGAGCTGTGCTTGCTCTGAGCTGTGTTAGCACCTGATCACTCCCTGGCAGGCCCCTTCTCCTCACCAATTCCTTCTTCCCTTCCTGATTGCCCATGGGGCTCCTCTCCTGTCTGCAGTGCACACCTTCTCTGCCAACCCCTCTCGGCCTCCCTGACCCCATCTCCTGCCTCTGGCAGCTACACAGCCCAACCTTTGCACAATTCTTGCTTCCCATGATGTGCCCCTGCACAGATCCATCCCCAGATGGGTAAAACCCCCATCCCCCATTCTGTCCTCCCCTGCACCACTTTGGGCCAGCTCCTCAGACCTTTCACTCTCCTTGCTTCCCCTGCTCCTCCTCCTTCTGGTGAGGTTTTCCTCCCTTGCCATTTCACCAGACGCTCTGTGTGTTTGCATGCCCACCTTACAGTCCATCCCTCTCACCTGTCCCAGGTGCAGCCGTGGTGTCTCAGTGTTTTGGTGTCTTCAGCAGAGACAGGATTCCTGTCTGGACATTTTTCTTGTGTTTTTAAACTTCCTTCTTTCTGGCCAGTGTAGAAATAGTTTTGGCCTGCTCATAGCCAGCTTTATCAACTATTTTTCATCCTTGAGGTTTTACCATCGTGCGTCTGCTACATCCAGCTGAGTGCTGGGTTTGCAGCAGGCTCGTGGACACAAGCTCCCCATCACCTGCTGAGAGCTGCCTCATTGCCTCCCTGCTGATTTCTTCCCAAAATGTGGCTTTGCTGAGAAGCCCACAAACCTCTTTGCATCAGCAAGGCTGCACTGTGTTGTGACTGCTGCCATATGTGCTGACTCACACTGTCTCCCAGCTTGCCCTTCCTCCTCTGATCTCTGTTCCCACCTCTTCCCTTTCTCCTGGACTTTTGAATGCTAAGTCGTTGGGACACAGACTTTATTCTGGCTTTGCAGAGGTTTATGCAAGTTCCATAAACCTTGGATGGCCAAGCCCAGAGTTTATAGGTTTTCATTATTCTTTCTTCTGCCCAGCAGTCTGGAATGATGACTTCTCTGTGAATCTGAGCTTTTGTGAATCGAGCTCTGTAGCCTTTCTGCAAGCTTGAGTGAGAGTGTGTAGATGGGATCAGATGGCAGTGCAGGAACTGGGGGTGGAAAAAGTGAGGAGTCACAAATGTGATACTAAAACAAAAAATCTCTTGAAGAGCACACAATTTGAGTTTGCCCATACCTGATCTTTGAATCCCTGTCTGTGGAAAAGCTTTTCTGTGGATAGAAATTGCTCAATTCCATATACCCATATGGTTTGCCAAGTGAGTTTGCTCAGCTCCCAGGCTTCATTTAAATTTTCTCATGTACTGTCAGGTTTCTTGAGCAAAATAAAAAAATGGGGACTTTTCTGTGCTGTTTTTGAGGTATCCTCACATTTCCAGATTGTGCCTTGCAGTGGGGAGTGGTCCCTCTGCCCTGGAGTGTTGCCAGTCTCAGAAGTGATGTGATTTTAGCTGTGACAGGTGTGTCCAAAGGGTAGTTGTATGCCTCCATTTCCCCTTCTTTTAGCTTTTAATTCTCTGAATTGACTTTTCCTGTCATTTTCTGTGTATTTTACCTACTTGGCCCTTTGGTGTTTATTTTAAAATTTGGGCTTTTGCTTGGCTTTCCACGTAAGTGCACTACAGGGTTGCAACAGATGAGGCAGCAAATAGATAGGCTGTAAAATGGTTGCTAAATTTTGGGGAACAGTTGTACACTCTGAGATAATACAGTTATATACGTACACGTGATGTGTCCTCTTCCTCCTCCTCTCTTCAGCTGCTCTAAACAACCAGGGCTTTTCTGATTCATCTCATTTGTGTCTCTCTTGCTGCTTTGAAATGTGGGTGCGCACATGTCTGCAGGGCTTCATTTCTGAGGATGTGAGAAAAAATCATGTGCTGGGGAGTGCTGAACCTGCAGGTTTTTCGGTGGAAGGCCCGGAGGAAGCGTTGCAGGGCGGGGTGTGTGTGTTTGTGAGTGTTTGGTGGCCGTTGGGACCACGAGAAGTGAAAGTCATGTGGGGTGCAGCTCCAGTGCTGGGCTTGGCTTCCGCCGTGCGCTGGCAGCTGCTGAGGACTCGTGTCACTGCAGAGGGACCAGAAAATTGGTTACACTGGAGCCAAACCGGCCTGGTTTGTCATTTTCTTCTCTGGATATTGTTTTAAATGAGGGCTGAACTGATAGGACTGAAAATACAAAGGCTTTCTCATGGTTGTCCTTTGGCTGCTGCTTTAAAAAAATCCCCAGATGAAACATTTTTCATTCTGTACGTTCCCATCACTTGCGTTATGTCTGTTGTAATTCTGGGAGAAACGGATCTCACAAAAACATTAATCATACATAACAAAAACTGGTGTGTTTTTATGGTATTCAAATGCAGAACGCTGGAAGACAGGTGGCTACTGTTTTTCGGGCACTAAAAGTTTAAAGTAGAAATGTTCTTTCCTATACTTCTCCACATGAACAAGCTGTTGTTGTGAGCCTTTGTTTATAAAGAAAATAAAAGGAATTTTATACGCTTTGCAAAATGGATGCAGAAAGGTGACAATTTAATCTGACTGAAGTATCCCCCTCTTTGTCAATGGGTAATTCCCCTGCTAAATCTTCCCTTTGCTCTCTCTCTGGTGGTTTCTGCCTTGGGGAGGGTTTGGGCTCAGGCTGGCAGAGGGCAGTGGGACAAGCAGGGCACTGAGGACAAGGACCTTACTTGGGTTTTCCCTCGTTCTGGGCTCTTTGTGCTCGTGCTTGGCCAAAGGCACAGCCTTGTGTTGGTGTTTGTGGGCATGTTTCTGTTGAAGTAATTTCTCTGAATTTCCTGTTAAAATGCCAGCCAGCTCGCTTGTGGTGGGGAGTCAATACTCCAATAGACAGGCTGTTGTTCTGCCTGTGCTGCTGTGCAAGTGGAGCCTCGTGACCCAGCGTGGATGGGGGCCGCAGCACAGCCCTCTGCATGGCCCCGTGCTGGGGGAGCAGCAGTCTCGGGGCAGAAGCAGAGGACAGAGAGATCAATGTGTGTTTTCAGGAACTGGCTGGTGTGTGGGGCTCGAACCTGTGGTTTTTTAAAGAGAGATGAGTGGGCTTATCTGGGAGGGTGCACTGCTCTCATGTTATCTTTGTTTAAAATCGTGTTTGTTTTTCTCTGAGGTGTTTCCCTTGTTTTTTATCCCGGCACAGTGGGCTGCAGTGCTTTGGGCTGGATGCTGCTGCTGGGTATGCTCGGGTGCTGCATCCACAGGAACCACAGGAGAGGGAAGCTCACCCCAGCCTGCCCCTGCTGTGTTCTCAGGAGCTCAGAGGAGCCCAGGAGCATCACAGTGCAGTGTCTGCCTGCCCTGGCTGAAGAGCTGCTGTGTGTGTGCCACAGAGCAGGATGCCTTTGGCAGCACTGCATGTTTCTTCCTGCAGAAATGGATTGATTTTGTTGCTGGACTGGCAGCATTTCTTTGTACTTGGGTATTAGCTTCCCCTGTGGAGGAATTTGTGGTTTCTAAGACTCTAATTACTTTAGTGTAATAGTTTTTCCTCTGCTTTTGTAATGACTTTGGTGGGTGCCATCTGCTGTTGTGACACTGCTGGGCAGTGTGATCTGAGCCCGGGGTGGTGTGGGGTGTGCACTTCAACCTTCAGGGAAACTAAGTCTTTGAAATCCCATTTTCAGCATTTAAAGCTTTATCTCCAGCCTTGCTGGGCTGAAGGGCATCAAATATTTGGGATGGCTCCCTCCTTACTCCACAGGTCTGTTTGCGGGGACGTGAGCGTGCCTGGCCCCGCTGGGCAGCCTGCACAGTTCAGGAGGGATGGAGGAGTTTGTTTCCTCGATGGCAGGCAGCAGCCAGGCCACATCCTTCCTTGAGCAGCTGCTTTGCTAACAAACAGGTTGACCTACATCTTTTGGCTTTGCTTTAGAGACACGTCTGTGGTTCCTGTCGTGGCCTGTGGCAGCCTGGCTGATGTGCTGGGTGTGAGCATGGTCAGTGTAACACTGAGCTGCAGGGAAGGGAGGGCTGCTGTGTGCTGAGACAGGGAATTTGCACACCTCGGGGAAGGGGAGCCCTAGGCACTGTGTTTCTAACAGCTCCAGAGGAGAAATGCCTGTCTGGGTGCTGCAGAACCCTTCTGGGTGACAGTGCATGTCCCTCCATCCCTGGGGCATCAGATGCGTGTCGCAGGGCCTGGCACTGGTTTGTCAGATATGGATCACAGCCTGCACCACACATTTTTTCCAATATCATTACATCCACCAGACTAGAAGGGCTGCAGCAAGCTTTAAGGATTTTTTTCATATTTGCTGTAGGCAGTGCTCTATGAGTTTTCAAACAGCTCATGTGAGGATCTGGGATCCTTTTCAGCTCTTACCCTTTAGTTGTCATTGAATCCCATGAGGATGACTGCCAGGACTTTGTCTTGCTGGTCATCAGAGGTATCAGATCTGGAAAAGAAATGTCATCAAAGCCCCAACTTTTAAAAAGGACGGCTTTAGAAACACAGTCCTAGTTTCAGGACCGTGTCGCAAAATAAAAAAGGACTAAAAATACTGTGTGATTGGAAGGCCTGTGTTCCCAAAGAGGTGTGGAAGACTCGTAGAGGGCCTCTAATGTACTGTTACAGCTGCTGCAGGGTGAGGTGAGAGGGGGCCTGGTGCGAGCTCTCGGGGTCGTGGCACTGCTTTAACCCACCAGCGCTGCTGAGTTGTGCCTGGATTGCTGCAGGGAATCGGAGAGGGGGCAGGGAGCTGTGTGCCTGCTCTGAGGGGCCCTGCCTGGTGTCGTGGGGAGGACAAGCTTTGGGGCCCCAGACCTGCAGGTGGATGTCCTGTTAATTCACATTAATTTGCAAATCTCGGCAGACTTTCAGAAGCGCGCAGTGCTATCCTGAAATACGACCGGTGTTTCAGACGATTAACCAAATTCAATTAAGCATTTAATGAGCATAGGACTGTCTGAGAGTAAATTAGTTCCTTTTCTCTGTCTACCTGTCGGGTTTTTCAGATTCCTGTTTTTCAGATGGACTCTTTCTTTTGTTATTAAATTTCTGTACAGCTCAGGTCTTGGATGTAGAAGCAACATCTCTGTGTGCAGTGGGACTGGCAGCGTTTGTCACCCCGTTCCCAAATCTCCCATGGCTGAGGGAGCAGGCAGCAGCCCCTGGATGCTCTGGCACCCGGCCTGGGCTCTCTGCCGACTGCCCTTTGTCTTTCTCACTGGTAATCTGAGGAGTGTGAGGTTCCTTTCAGGACTGTGCAAGCAGTAAAGCGAAGTTTTCAGAGAGTGATTAAGAAGGGAACTTTTTCAGATAACTGAGCTAATTCAGGCTGGATTTCTGCAGCATGGAAAGGAGACATTTTAAATGCAAAACTGTCTGAGGCAGGAGGTGTTTCATTAATGCATCCCAGATCCTCAGGAGCCAAAGGCACAGAAAAGGCACAGGACCTTTGGCTAGGATTGGTCATGCAAGAGCAATGTTGACTTCTTTGTTTATCTCACATGTCACAGAAAATATTGAGTTGTTTGGACTCTTGGTGATGTGGCTGTTTATCCAGTGGTGTTACACAATGCTGAGCTTTTGGTCCTCATTTGGGACTCATTTTTTTAAGCTGCAGGTTGTGCTGTGTTCAGCAAGAGATTTTGTATTGGTCTTGCCTTTACCTCCAGTCATTGTGAACAGTTCATCCCAGAAAAGCCATTTGACTGGAGGGTAACATTTGCTGCCCATGGGGAAGCATCTGATGTTCCTCTTCTGAGAGTGGAGAGCCCAAGCATGTTGTCCTGCAAGGATGTCATGTCCAGAGGCACATGGCATCATGTGCTGCGGGAGGGGTTTCATAAACACTGTCCGTGGCAGGGCCAAGCATCAGGATTTTGGTCAAGGTTCAAAACAGGGCAAAGCTGATGTGTCAGAATTTGGTTCCTGTTTTATTATGACCACTCCTATACAGAATCTTTGGTTGGCTTTTAGTGTGAAGTTTGATTTTCACAATGCAGTGCTGAGAGCTTGACTCTTGCTCATGAAATCTGAGGTCAGGCTGGGGAGCTGAGATGGCATTTGTCTGTTTAAGAAGTTGTGTTTTTCTCATTTTCCTAAGTTCTGTTTTCTGGACTTGTTACACAGACAGAATTGGTGCAATAGGGAATGTAATGAAGCTCTCCTAATAGTTTTTGCTCATGACTCCAAGGATTTTTGGAGATGTTCCTCTTGCTTCCCTGAAATGTGAGTGAGAATAAAACTAGGCTCTAGCCTTTGGCTGTGTCTGGAGTGCGATTTATGGAGAGGGCTTTCCTGTCTTTCCAGAGGGATGCTGTTCTTCCTTCCATGGGCTGAGATTCCTGCTTTGGCAGTCGTAGCAGCAGCCTTGCTCTCATCACTCCTAGGGAGAGCACAGCCCTCATCTGCTCCTCAAGCAAAACCAGCCCCGAGCTGAGCAGAGCCAGCGCAGGAGCCTGTATTTCTTCCAAGCTGTACAGATGAGCTGCTCAAACATGAAGATGCTGGATCTTGCAGCTGTTAAAGCTATGGCCTGTCGAGGAGGCTTTCTTGCTCCATTAAGACATTAGAGACTGTGCTGAGACAGAGCAGCACAGTGCTTTGTTTGTTCCCCTAGCTTATTACTTAAAACTTAACCCGTCATTTCCCTGTCTGCAAAGCATGCTCATCAGTGGTTACCTGCAGCACAGGAGTATCAGAGTGCTGAATAATGGGCAGTCCAGTGGTTACAGTTTGAAATTAAGCACAAGATGTTAGTTACCGGTTATTTTAGATGTTACGTATATGTGATTTTCTTCATCATCTGTTTTTCCTGCAGGAAAAAACTAAAGTGGTGGAACCCTTGGACTATGAGAACGTGATCCTTCAACGCAGAGTTCAGATCTACAGTGATCCCCTCCGGGACCTCCTGATATTTCCGATCGAAGATGTGTCTGTGAGTCTGCTCTGGCTGTTTCCCGTGTTTGAGGCTCACCCGTCTCCCGTCCTGCTTACCTTGGAAAATTTCCACCATTAACCACATGTTAATTTTGGCTGCATTACTGACACATAAAACCAAAATGACCCGCTGGTGGTTTAGGCCCACCACATTTATTTAAAGTGAATGTCAAGCCCTGAGGATGGAGTTTGTGCTGAAAAAGTGTTCTCCTTTTTCCTGCAGATCTCGGTCATCAGCCGACAGAGAAGGACTGTCCAGTCAACGGTGCCAGAAGATGCTCTAAAGAAAGCTCAGAGTCTCTTTGTCAAAGAGGTAGGGGCAAAGTCTGTGTGACACCAGCACTTTATGTCCCTCGGGCAAGATGCTCAGCTGTAGCTCCGATCCGCAGGGTTGCGGATCACTTGGCTTTTGCTTTGTGGGAAGCACTGCCAGACCTGCTGCACAGGAGACTCCTCACAGGCATCTCATGTGCAGAGTGTCTTTGCAGTGGGTTTTGTATATGGCTGAGGTGTGTGGCTTTGTACCACCTGCCTGACAAGGAGGGGATCCACAATCTCCCTGGAGCATCTGGAGTGCTGGAGGTTTGTTGTGAGCTGCTGCTCTCCAGGACCATTCCCTCCAAGTGCAGTGGAACGAAAAGCGACGGTCGATGTCGAGTTAGACACGCTGCGTTTCTGAGGACAGAAAACTTGTGCTTTCTGGAAAGCAGTCTCCTCCCAAATCACTACTCCTTTTTTTAGAGCCTTGGAGTGATGTAAATACAAAATCTGTAGCTGTGTGGCAGGCCAGATGCGGTGTGATTTTTGTCTCTGTGCTGAAAAGGTTCCTTATGAAATTCTGCATTGCTACATGAAACAAGTGAAGCCTTGCCCACACCCTTCCCGCTTGTGCTTACCTCACCCTGCAGTGTGTAACCTTTCAGACTGGTGCCAGGCTTTGTTTTGCTTGCTGTAGCTTTCTAAGAGCTGTATTGTTTTCCTTTCAGTGCATTAAAACCTACAGCTCTGACTGGTTCGTGGTAAACTACAAATACGAGGAATACTCAGGAGACTTTCGGATGTTGCCATGGTAAGTGTCGTGCTCCCTTGGAATGCTAATGTGTGGCCACAGGGCTTAGCAGGAGCAGTCTGCCCTTTCCCTGATGCCTGTCCCACAAGCAGCCTCTCCTCCACAGGCGTGTCACTCTGCAGGTTAGAGCCAGAGGTTTGTGTTGTCGTGCCATTGCCCCTCAGCTCTGGCAGGGAGATGCCCACGATGTTGTGTGGGTCAGTGCTTCACATCCCATCCACCAGTGTGTGCACACCCCCTCCATTTGGGATGAGGACAGACTGCAGCCCAGACCCGTGGCAGGACAAACAGTGGTGGCAGTGTCTGCACATCCTGACCCAGGAGCCTCATTGATGTTCCCACACAGGAAACATCAGCCTCCCGCTGGGCTGGTGTTCCCTGTGTGCTACACACGGTGTTCCCATGCCAAGCAGATTCTCCTCGTGCCCCTGGTACAGAGAGGTTGATGTGATATTGCTGCTCCTGCTGGCAGTGTTTGGGAGTTACGTGCTTGGAAACGCTGGGCTGTGCCAGTGCTTCCAGCTCCAAGGCTAATTGGGTTTTTCAGACAGGCACATCCATCTCGGATTTCTGCTGGATTGTTATTTGCTCTGTGATGGCGCCTGCTCTGCTCTCACTGCCCACACTCTGGGCATGTCTGGACCCCTGTCCAGGCTGCTCGTGTGCTGGAAGCTTGTTAAATGCTTTTTCTTCTTAATTGGATGAAGTGGGTCTGTTCTGAGGGTCTCAAGGGGATGTGAAGCAGCAATAGAGTAATACTGTTGATCAAATAATGTTAAAATTTGTGAATAATCTTGTAGTCTGATCTTGCTTCTTTTTTGGTAAAGATGGAAGATAGACCCGAGTGCTCTCTCTTTGTTCCATAAATGCAAGTCAGCAAAAACTCTGCAGAATCCAGCAGCTAACAAGAGAAAGCTAATTACAGACTGCTTGTGCTTAATTTCCATGAAATACACTCAGAACTTAGCTTTCCCCAGCTGTAAGGAGCAATCTATCTTCTTCTTCTGTGCTCTGTAGCCTGCAGTTTGGCTGTTGCTTCTGGATCGAGCATCAGCTTCTGGCTTGTAGGACCCTCGTGTTCCATTCATTAAACATGAAAATGTGTTGTGATTTCAGCAAATCCTTTAGGCCAGACAAGATTCCAAGCCATGTGTTTGAAATTGATGAAGACTTTGAAAAAGATGAGGTAAGGAGAAGGTTGGTTTTTTGTTGGTTTTTTTTAATGTATTCCTGTTAAAAAGCAGGAATACATTAAAAAGTTAATTTCACAAAGCAAAGCCAGAATTCAGTTCCTAGGAATGGTTTTCTGGTGAGATGCTTTCTGCTGTGAAAATGGGATCAAAAGTGAGGCAGTGATTTATTTCAAAGTATGACAAGATAATCTCTTGGAGCCAAGGGTCTCCTAAGTTATCTGGAAGATTAGTCACATTTCTCATGGCTTTTTCCCTTGAAACAGGGAATCATAGGAAGAGGAAAAAAAGGAAGCTAAGTAATTGCTGAGGAAAACTCTTCATGTCCAGAGCCAAAACTGGGCAATCTGTTTTTCAACTACACTGTGATTCTGGGGTTCTCCTCTTAGAAAGTTTTGTGGCTTAGCAGATAACCTGCAATTTTCCATCAGTGACTTCGACCCAGCATGCTGACAGTGTGTCAGTCCTGCTCTGGCCGTGCTGTGCCAGTGCTGGGGAGGCGTTTGCTTCCTCTGGAAGTTGACATCTTTGTGCTCAGCTGGCTCTAGGGAAGATCTGCAGCCCTGGTGCTCCTCTGTAAGGGTGAGCTGGGGGCTCTGCCAATTGGGACATCTCAGACCTGGTGGTTATTTTGGATGGTGCAGATGCCATGTTTCCTGCACATGCACATCGCATTTGCTGCAGAAGGGATGGGCAGTGTTCTTCTCTTTCAAGTACCACGTGGAGATTAATCCATGCACGTGATATTAGGAAGTTTTTGTTTACGGAGGGAAGGGTTTAGCCCAGCTGTTTAAAATTCCCATGGCACCAATATGTTGCTGCTGAGGAACTTAGAGAGGAAAAGGGAACTTTGTTGCAGAGCTAAACGTTTGGAGGGGCTGTTTCATGCACATTTCTCAAATTATCAGGGTATGTCCCAGCCCACCTCAGGTCTGGACTGCATTGGCTTCTTTATGAATGGAAATGTTTTGTCAAGTTTGGCCTCAGTCTTTTTTTGGCTATGTTGTTGGTTTGCATTACATTAGTAATTGAGGTGCTGCCTTTTAAAAAATATCTGCTCTGGGCTGGAGGCATTGCTGTGCCCTGTTACCAGCATGCTTCCGAAAAAGCAAAAGGACAAAAATACACTATCAAAATTTGGAGACCTTTCTTCTTCTGGCCAGTGTCCCAAATACTCAAACAAGAGAAGTTACTGAGGTTTGTTGTGGAGGAGTATTCCAAGCGCTTTCACAGATGTTTTGATGTTTATATCTTTTGGCATGGCCACATCTAAAGGATTCTGTTACAGTTTCCCGACAGAGCATTTCCATTAGAATTGTGTAATGGAAATTCAAGTAAAAGAAATGTCTTGATGAAAAGAGGTGAACCATTATAAAGGAGAAATCATGGGTTGTCTCACGCAGGGAAATAAAGTATCAGAAAATTTACTGTGGAAGTTTGACGCGAAAAGAGTACAAACCTGCCCCTTTGGATGCAGCAGGCTGTATAAACCAGCTCTTTCACGGCTCAATGCAGGCAGGCTGGGGCTGCCTCTGTTGCTGAGTCACTGGAAGCACCAGGGTGAGATTTTTTCATCAGTTTGGGCTCTCATTTCCCTCCCCAGTGGAGGTCATGGTTAGGTATGAATGGAGAGCCATTTTTTCTTTCTGGGACCATGGGACAGGAGCAGATGGAAACCCCGTCTGGTGTGCCAAGATCAGCCTGGTTGGGTCACTTGAAACTTCGTGGTTTGATAAATGTGAAATCAGCCAATTACATTTCAGTTATTTTAGTGGGGTTTGGTGGTTTTTGCTGAAATTTAAAATGTGGGAATGACAGAATAAGTTCAGAGTTCTGCATTTTGCAACTTCCTAAACAGACCATCTTGAAAATTTCCATCTTCCCCAGGTTTTGAAATACTTCATAAGAACCAACAGGCCTCATTGCAAAATCACCGTGCAGCCCTATCAGAATAGATGTAACCTTTCTTTTTTTAAAGGTGACCCAATCTAGCCTGTTTTTCCCCTTTATTGGAAAGGGATNTTTGGCTTATTTTTTTTTTTTTTTTTTGTCATAGCACTGTATGTGTAGCTGTACCTGTTACACATACGTTCTACATGTCACTGTACTGCTGTAGTTAAAGTGGTATTGCTTTCCAGGGTGGACAAATCCCTTTGTCCAAGGGGAATTTCCTGTGGGAAACAGTTTGTCTGACCTCCTCTTTTTATCATCATTTGCTGTCTTTCAGGATTCCTCTTCCCTGTGCTCCCAGAAGGGTGGTGTGATAAAGCAGGGCTGGCTGCACAAAGCAAATGTCAACAGCACCATCACTGTTACCATGAAGGTGAGTTTGGTCCAGTTACTCATGAACGAGGCATGAGGTGAAGTTCAGGCCACATCTCCAAAGCTCCCAGGAGCACAATGGGTGGGTTTGGGTTTGGATGGGCATCTGCCCCTTTTGTATCCCATGGTGGACTGGAAAACCCAGTCTGGCAACAGTTTTTGACCCTCCCCTCCCCAGCATGTGAGACTGATGCACGTTGGACCGTGACAGGCAAGCTGACCAGAAAGGTGAAGCATGTTCTAGTAAAGCAAGATTGTTTTCTGGATGAGCAGCTGAGGCCCAGGAGAGGAAAGCAACTGGGATAAGTGAAACAGCTGCCCTGCAAAGACAGCTTTCTGAATTGATAGTTTCCTTGCTGGTTGGAAACGTGTAGAGAGGCCAGCTTTAAATTAAAATGATAAATCTTCGCTTTTAAAGCAGGGGTGATATTACTGCAGAGATGTAGCATTACTGACCTAAAAGCAACAGCTGCCTTGTCTCCTGTTCTCTGCTCTTCATAATCCAGTGTGACATTGCTTAGATTGTGCAGAGATTTTTAATAGTTCCACCACAGGTTTTTGCTATGGCAATGAGCCTGTCTGCTGTCCCACCACGCAGCTGCCTTGTTACAGCACAGAGAGATTGCTGAGGAGTTATGCTCGATGGTACAGCTGAGGGATGGCTGCAGCAAGGCTGCTTTGGAAGGATATATTAAAAAATCTCAGAAAGCCTAATTGTTCCAAGGCTTAGTTCAATGAGTTATGCTTTCAGGAGAAGTGGAACAGGACTGTTCATAGGGCTAATTTTAATTCAAGTTTTAAAATGGGCTTGAAGACGATAGACAGAACAGGATTTTCTGATCCTTTGCTTTTCTAAGCAAGGTTAAAAGCAACTTCTTTTCCTGAAACTTCTGGAGGAAGTATCATACATAGTCAGTTGGGTCTGTTCTAGTCTGAGCCTCTGGTGGTATTGGACTCAGTGCCCTGCACCTCAGACCTGCCTTTCAGAGAAGTTATCTGAACTACACTGGCTTCAGTTCAATTAATAAGATCTGGAGTCTTCAGTGAAACTCTGATATCAAAGTACTGAGAATCAGTAGCTGTTCTCTGAGTTGTGTCTTAGAAAACACCTCTAGGGCATGTGATAAAGCTGAGGACTTTGACCATCTTCAGCCTTATCAGCACTTGGAGAGGCTGCTGCGATGTGTCCATCTTGTGAATGAATGCTGGTTCTTTGCTGACCTGTTGGTGCCTCACACTGTTGCTAAGCGTGTGCAGAGTGTGTTTTGTGGAGAGCTGAACCACAAGCAATCTCTCATTAGGCTACAGCTGCCACTCTTTATTTCAGAGCAACCTTTCCTTTGCAGAGAACTGCCCTGGTTTGGCTCAGCTCTCCCTGTCTGGTTTGCAGCGTGTTGGTGGCCTGTGCTGCGACCACGGCATCAGGATTGTCCTTCTGTCCTTCTCTGCCCAAATGCACTTCCCCAGTTCTCTAGCCATCCTTCTGCAATCTCAGTGCTCACCAGCAGCACCTGTAGCCTGATCAGAGGGGCTGTTCCCTCTGCTCACAGGTTTATAGTATTAATTTCAAATGATCATCATCTTCTGACGATGATTTCTGACAGCAGTGCTTGCATGGTGCGAAGATGATAGGAATAGTGTTTGCTGTTTGATTCCACATTTACTTTTGAACAGAGTTCACCAAATGCAAACTGTTTAGCATGAAATCCCATAACCACAAGGGCTATCAACCCTGTTACATCTAGAGAGAGATCTGTCATGGGTTTCTGTAGCATCCACTGCCCAAATTCCTGACATTGCTTCAGTGAAGTGCTAAATCAGTGTTTAGGCTGGATTAATGCTTCACATCCTTGGCTTTCCATGTATCCTTATGCTCTGTTGAACTAAAGGTTTAGTTTAATCTTATAAAACTTAAAGCTCAACAACCCGTGGAGCATCTCCACAGCTAATTAGTCATCCAAATGATGCCAGTGGTTACCTCTCAGAAGGGATGGGGCACGGTTCAGGGCACGATGCTCCCTCCCAGTTCTCTGCAAGCAAGTGGGTTTACTGAACATATGCTAGTGTCAGTAGTGGTAGGAGCAGGAAGTTACTTGTAATCTCCCATGTGGGATGAAAAATGCTGTGTTTATTCATAGATCTTCCAGACAGACAGAACAGTAGAAATACTTGCAGTGCTGCTTGTCCTGGCTTCCTTCATGATTCTCCTAGCACAGATACCCAGCAACTGTGAAATGCACCCTGCTCCTTACAGCATATGGTGCTACCATAGTTGCAGCCAAAATGTTCTCCTGAATTATAGTCCAGTAGCTTTTGGCTGACAAGCATGAAGAAAGATGTTCAGAGATACTGAAGAGCTTTGTTTTCTTCATGAAAATCAATAGTACAAACACAGGAACACTTCTCCCAAAGTTACTGTTTTTTTGATGTAAGAATTGGACACTAAGCCAAAGCCAGTTCATGAAAATAGGTTTGTATAAAAAAACCCAAACCCAAAGCCACAAAAACCCAAGCAGTTGAATGGATTGCATTGTCCCTTGGCTTCCATTTGAGTGCTAGGAATTTCCACATGTCTGTTCCTAAGTCTTCCAGACGATTGCTTTGTAATTCTAACTGACGTCTATATGAAAAAGACTCTGGAAATACCTGCTCTGGGGTGGGATGGATCTTCAAGTAATGTGCTGATCTGAATTTACTGTGCAGCATTACTTTGTAAAAAGTAAATGAGGCTGGAGCCAGCTGGGAGATGAGCTGGAAGCCCTGGGGCATTGCTTTAGATGGGCAAACTTATAACAACAACAAGGGCATTAAAATTAAAGAAGATAATGGACATCTCCCTTTGTAAAAGCAAACCATATTCAAATGGGTGAATTTGCAGCACTCCAGGGTCAGCAGTGTTTCGTGTTACAGTATTTTCTCAATAGCAGGGAGGGCAGACATGGAAACCATGGCCATGGTTTGTGATGTACAGCAGAGTGAATACTTGCCTGAGCAAGAATTTGTATTTTTACAGGTGTTCAAGAGGAGGTATTTTTACTTGTCACAGCTCACAGATGGCTCCTATATTCTGAATTCCTACAAAGATGAGAAAATTTCAAAAGAATCCAAAGGCTGCATTTTCTTGGATGCTTGCAATGATGTGGTTCAGGTAGGTGTCCTTCCCGTGTGGCTCTACATGGACTTATGGATGGCTGGCTCTGGGACAGATCTGCTCTCTTGGGTTCCAAAGGCATGGAATTGCAAACTAACCCAAAGCTGGTCAGCTAAACTGATCAATAGGCCAGTAAGTAAATGATACTACTTTGTCTGGGGCACCTTCCTCCTCTATTTGCTGCTTGCACCAGCTTCTTGTTCTTTAGCTATATCTTGATAAGTCCATGCAAACGTGCAGTCCTTTGGAGTTTAGGACCTGCTCAGGGCTCGTGAGGTTTTAGGAGCATGTATTTGTACAGGTCTAAATCCTGGGTTTGCTTAGTTGTGCTAGAGTGAAGTGCAGCAGTGGATTGCTGCTCTGCCTTCTGCCCTTGCTGTCTCTGCAGAAGCTTCAAGCACTGAGCGTGGTGCAGGGCGGCTTAAATTACCCCAGTGGTTTGCTTCAGCATGGATGAGTCAGAGCTGTGAGTTTCCATTTATCTTTCTGAACACAGTAAAAGCAGTAATGTGCACACCTCAGTGATGTATGGGATGTACTTCCCAAGCTGCATCAGATTTGCCTTGGCTTCTGGTTGGAAAATGCTGCTTAAAGGCCAGCCCAGCTCCAGAAAGCTGCAGTGTACCACTTGCTTTTTTAAGATAGATGCCTCTAAGTGTCCTGGAGTGCAGCATTACTTACCATGTCAGACAAATTCAGTTCCTGGCTTCTCTGGGTAAATCTTAAAGGTCTGATGACATCAGAAGGAGTTTGTTCCTGCTCCTTGGTGCAATGTCTGTGCTTCTGTCTGGCTTTCCTTCACTCAGAGTAGCTGGCCATGGACCTGTGCTCTGCTCAAGCCAAGAAGCACTCTGTGATTGCAGCAGGATTGCTGTGTCAGGGAAGGTCCCCATCTTGTATTTTGTGCTATTTCAGCTCAGGATGCTTTCCCAGAGAGGAGCTGTGTGGCAGGTGCTGTGCTGGGTTGTTGAGGAAAATGTAATATAAATCTCTTGTTTTTGTTCATTCAGTGTCCCAAGATGCGCCGCTATGCATTTGAGCTGAAGACAATAGACAAGTACAGCCACTATCTTGCAGCTGAAACTGAGCAGGAGATGGAGGAATGGCTGGTAACTCTGAGGAAGATCATTCAGAGCAATACTGAGAGTTTGGTGCAAGAGAAGAAGGATGCTGTGGAATCTGTGCAAGGTCAGCTTGTAAACAAACACCTCCCTTCTCCCTTCTCCAGTGGGATGCAAGCAGTGTGCCTGGAGAAGTGTATCCTGTACCGTATTTAAAGCCAGAATTGTGGCTGACACACAATATCGTGCAGAGGGGCTTAGTATAACACAGATGATAGTCTGAGGAATAAAAGTGGAGGGAAATGTGACCCTTCTTCTGGATGGGAAACCCGTGGCAAAGTTTCAAGGCTCCTGGAAAATTGGCTTTGTTCTGAAGTTCTGCTTTGGACAGACCTAGCAGACTGTAATAGTACACTTTGATACTGGTAATGCATGGAAAAATCTTACTCCCAAGGAATGGAAAAGTCTCCGTAAACTGTTTCTGTGCTATTGTTAGCAAATACTGCAGGGTGCTTTCTGGCAGAGCGGTGCTCCTGCAGTTGTTTTGAACATCTGTTTCTTGTGTCCTTGCAGATGATGAATCAAGCACGCAGGGAAAGTCAGAGAACATCCTGGAGAGCCTGGAGAGAAGCATGCATCCAGAGCTGATGAAGGTATTGTGTTTGCAGGATCACTCTCCCCACCCGCAGCTGCTTCTGTCCAGCTTATCTGAGAGGGGTTTTCTGCTTTCTGTGTCTCCAGCTCTGGGGGAGCTGGGCAGGCACCAAGTCCTGGTGGGGTCTCTGTTATCCTGCCTGTCTGTCTCACGGATGGAGCCCCATGGTTTGAGGCTGTGTGTTCCTCACCTCCTCCAAGTGTGGTTGCCTGCTTTTTCCTTCAGCACAGCCACATCTCTGTACTGTCCTTGCACCATCTCAGTGCTTTGCATCAGTGCATGCACCACAAAGGCAACCTGCAAAATAATTATTTTGTTTAGATTCGGTTCTTTCCCAACAACGAGTGTTTGCCTCTGTGTGGCCAGGCACTAATATCAATGCCTTCCTTTGTCCTAGTACGGAAGAGAAACAGATCAACTAAACAAACTGAGCAGAAATGATGGAAGACAAAACATCTTTTCTTTCGACCCAGAAGTCCAGGTAAACATTCCCACATTTGCCAGTGTGAGGTTTTGCTCACTGTGTCGTGCCTCCCTTGTTCCCTTGCATGGCCACAGTGTTTGCCTGCAGAAGCAGCATGTTTGCCAGTGGAGAGCAGAAGTGCAGCCCCTATTCCTGTCAGTGAGAGCAGAATGAGACGTCAGTGCTCAGGTGATAGCTCAAATACAGGGAAGAGTTGCAGCAGCCCCACACGTGGCCTCCCTCCGGCTTTGCTGGCATTTGTGTGATGCACCTCGATGTTGCTGGGTTTCAAACCAGATTTTCTCTGGGGCTTCGAGAAGTTCTCATGCTTGCAAGAAGCAGCAGTAGAAGTGGTATTGCATGGATACCTCCAATGCTGCATGGGCTCAGCACATCTGGTGCGGGGAGCAGTGGTGGCAAAGGCCACGACAGGAGTTTACAGGGAGAGCCTCAGTGTTCAGGGAGTTTTCAAATGTAGGGACAGACAAACTGAAAAAAAAATGCTGTGCTGGTCTGATGCACTGGAGTAGGGGGTCATTGTCTATTGGCCTGTTTTCTTCTTGGCTTTGAACTTGAATTCTCTGCCAGGGTCCAGGTGTGGGATTTCAGTGGAATGAGCTGCAATTGCTAACAGAGTTTTAGAGAACTGTTCCAGGGTATGTCATTGTTTCTGGTTCTCCTTCTCATCTGGCATGTTCACACCTGTAAAATAGAACATTCTGGTTTAACAAGGAAATGTAATTAGTCTTTAGAAGGTTTAGTTGTAGAAAATGAACTTTTCTCTTGGCAATTCTTTAGAGTCTTTAACAGAAGGAAGATAAGCCTCCAGGAGGCTTTTTGGTTTCTTTTTTTTTTTTAAGAGAAGCTCTGAGAAGCTTCCTGTATTCTAGTCAGATAATAAAAATGGAAATATTACTCAGTATGGAGCATCTAAGATAACTTCTTTTACCTCACCAAATGGTTAGGCTGAATTCACTGCCCTCTTTCTATACCCAGAGCGCTTCATTCTGGTGTGGGTCAGTTGGATCTGCTGTAACACCAGGAATTCAGAGTCCTTGCTCCAGTCAGTGCTGGTACATGCACACTTGTATGCCTGGTGCTAAGGAAACTGGGAGCAGGAACATTTACTTGCAACGTACTTTCCTCATGAAAAGAAAATAAGGGAAACAAAAATACCTGCTGGTATTTAGGGGTGTTTGGTAGCTCTGCCCCCAGTGCCCAGCACAGTCGGTGTGTCAAAGGGGTCTTGTGCCTGCTCTTCGAGGAGGGTGGATGTGGAGGCACAGGTGGGTGTCCTGGGAATGGAGGAGGTGATGATGATTGAGCCTGTTTAGATTCCCCAGCTAGACAGTCTTTGCTATTTCTACCCATACCAGTTACTGCTGTGCAGCTGGACATGCCTTCCACTTTGAAATGTTGCTCACAATCCGACGTGTGTCTTGTCTCTATTTCAAGCTCAGAGGCCAACTCTAATCTAGTCATACCTTCATGGTGGAAGATACTTTTCTGTCTGTAACACTGTCTTTATGTTCCGCATTCTTCCCCAAGCTCTAAGTGGTGTTTGGGAAGATCCCCTGGGTTACAACAAAGCAGGAAGGAACTGAAATCATTCTGAGGTTTAGTTTGCTGTACTCTACAAAACAGGTTGCTAAAAATTGATACATACCCATGAATTCATGTCTTGAATACTTTTGTGTAACATCACCAAGTTGCACTTATTTGTGAATGTCTTGTACCTTTTGGACCACTTAAAAAAAATTGATAAAGATAGTATTGGCTGTAATGTGATCCCTTAACATTATTCAGACGGTTGTTTTCTATTTTAATGAGACCAGATTTGTTTGTTTTCTGTCTAGAGACTCGATTTCTCAGGGATTGAGCCAGATGTGAAGCCTTTTGAGGAAAAGTGCAGCAGGCGCTTTGTGGTTTGCTGCCAGGACTTCTCCCTCAACCTCCTTGCTCAGCTGAGTGACAGGGCAGAAGAAGGACCCACCAATGTAAGGGGAGCTCCAGCATGTCCTGCTTTGTCTTCTTTCCTCTCACCAGCAAGAAAATATCTTGGCAAATTAATGTGGGGTTTGTAAAATGATCCCATTTTGCCATGAGTACCAGTGGGACCTGGATAGGCAGTGACTGCTGCCCCAGAGTCATTGCAGGCTTTGTTTGCCTTGGTATTTTGGGGGACAGGGTCTGTGCTGACATGCCTCAGCCTGCCAGAAACTGACACTGCTGGGAAACCTGTGGTTCAGGGGCATGGGGAATGGAGAGTGTGTGTCTGCCAAATTCTGCATCCCTGTGAAAGTCCTGTTGGTAAATGATTAAGCTCCATCTCCAAACCACTCACGGCTGCGTTTTATTTCATTTCCCCTAATGGCAAGGGATTTCCCTGTTCTGGAACCTTCTTCTGACTCCCAGCCTAACTCTGTTCACAGCTGCTTTATTATATGCATTTGTTACTGTGCCAAAGTTGTGCCTTAGCCTAAAAACTCTTGTATTTTCTGAGCCTCAGATGTCTGTAGACAGCTATTACCTCTCACTTCAGCCTTTGTTCTGCTGGGCTGAACAGACCAGTCTCCTCCAGTCTTTCCTCCCAAAACAAATCCCTGCTGTCATGTCCTGCTCTTGCTCTGGCTGGAGTCACTTTCTGAAGGGGTGCAGAGCAGCAGGGGAGGCAGAGGCACCAGCACTGCCCCATCTCTGCTGACGCTGCCCTGTCTGATGCCTGGTAGAATCACAAAGGCTTTTTTGTGGTGGTTGTATATTGGCAGCTCACAGCTCTGATACTCGACACCAGGCTCAGTAACTCCCAGCAGATGGATGCATCGCTAACAGCAAAGATTCTTGCTATCCATCCTTAGTCAGGTCCAGAGTGAGACCTAATCAGCACATTTTCAGCACTGATATAATGCCTCCAAGTCATGCTGTGATGTCTTGGGCATGCTACAGTTTTATCTTCAGGCCTGCATTTTTATCTTTCCATGGATGCACGCCTACTAGGATATTTGAATTAGCAATACATGAATTATTGCCACTTGCCTGGTGCTGTCAAGGTCAGTAGCTACAAAGGAGTTGGCAGATTTTGCACATGCATTTCCTCAGCAGTGTCAGCCTTGTATTTGAGCTTTCCTCGCTGGGAGAGCTAACTTTCCTCCTGGGATAGCATCTGAGGAACATTTTGAGTGTCACAGTTGACCCATCCAGAGCTGATGGATTTTTGGAAAAATAGTGATAATTAGCAGGTGATCATAAACACTCTTAAGCTGATTTCTTTCTCATTGCAAAATGATAAACAGCTCCAATAAACTGAGTTCATCTTTTCTTCCTGACTTCATAGTTTACCACTTACATAAAAAACATATGGACGTCATTCTTTATAGTTCATGTAGCTTTGTTCAAACTGACTAGATCAAAATGCAAGAAGGTGCAGGAAAAAATGGACCTGTATGTTTGTAAATCAAATAAACATTGATTGTGTGTCACAGTTCTGTAAAATGCTGGTGTACCAAACTAAAGGAACAAACAGAAGCAGAAGGTTCTCAGTTTCCTTATGAGGGAAAGCAATGCATGTTGATACTCTTGAGCCTGTGCCATGCATTTTTTATGACACACATATTCAATAAAATTTCCAGGTTGAGCCCTTTTTCCTAAGCTTGGCATTATTCGACCTCAAAAGTAATTCCAAGATTTCAGCAGACTTCCACGTGGACTTGAACCCTCCATCTGTCCGGGACATGCTGCTGGATAGCTCGGAGCCCCGAGCAGAGGGCAGCCAGGGACACTGTCCTGGCCAGAGCCTGGTGCACGGGGTCCCTGAGTCCTGCCTGCGCTACATCAAACGGGTGAATATCTCACTTTCCCCTCGTTCCGTGTCACTGCTGAGGCTTTTCAGTGACTTTGAAGTGTGTTGTTAGCCACTGTGCGGTAACCAGAAGCCAGCTTTTCTCTCAAGGTTTGGTCAGTGTTGAAGCTGCCACGCAGGGCTCACTGGCAGTGATGGCCAAAGCGCCAGGGAGAGGTTTCCAAGACTTGGCCATGCTCATGCCTGGTGGCCCCTGTGGCCCATCGCAGTTTCAGGGTGTTTGTGGGTTGTGGGAAGGGGCAGTGGGATGATCAGGGCCAGACCCCGTGGTGCACGCTGGGGTCCTGCTGTGTGACAGCTGCTGCCTCTCTTTGCAGGGGGTGTTCTCCGTGACCAACCCGCACGCAGAGATCTTCCTGGTGGCCCGTGTGGAGAAGGTGCTGCAGGGCAGCATCGCCCACTGCGTAGAGCCCTACATGAAAAACTCGGACCCCGGGAAGGTACTGGGTGGGGCCGTGGGAGCATCTACTGAGTAATGCTGTCTGCTGCTGCAGGGAGTAGAGTGGGCTGAAGCATGGGCTGTTCTGCAGCTCTTCAGTTTCCTTCTGGCAAATACAGTCTTTGTCCATTCTGTTTGCACTGTTCCCAGGCTGGCTTCAGTTGGGCTGTCCTGGGAGACTTGGTTCCCTCCCCTGGAAAGAGCCAGAGGATTTTTAGAAAGAGCCAAGCATTTGGGGCCAGACCTTTCCCCATTACACTTCACCAAGCCAAAGCCTGGGCTGGCAGGAAAAAGTGGGACATTTCATCCCCAGAATGAAATGTCTGTATAGGATAATAGAAGCCTTTATCTTGGAAAAACCCTATGAGATGGTTGAGTCCAGCCATTAACCTAGCACTCTCAACCCCACCTCTAACCACCTCAACACCACCTCTGTGGTGTCCCTAAGCACCACATCTACATGTGTTTTAAATACCTCTACCACTTCTCTGGGCAGCCTGTTCCAATGCTTGACAACCCTTTGAGTGAAGAAATTTTTCCTGACATCCAAGGGAGAGGCCCTGCTGCTGCCACCAGCATCAGTCTCTGCATGCCAGGTGGAGCCGATGCTGCCTTGTTGCAGCCAGTCAAGAGTAGCTCCTGAAAAGTCAATTACAGAATACCTGGTAATGATGGCATACCCTTGGCACACTTTGTAAGTCTGTATAGGATAAGCCAGTTGCAGTCAGTTTTGGAAAATAAACGAATACCTTTTGGTAAATAGAGCGCTAATAGCCTGGCAGTTCAGTCCTGAGGAGGTTTGACATGACTGCCCACAACGTTTGCCATTGCTTTGCAAAGTGACAGCTGTAGGTGGTGTGGTGACAGACGGGGATGCCTGTCAGCTGCGCTGCTGCCTGGGGAGCAGACAGAGAGATGCTCCTCCCTGGAGACTGCAGCGCCCTTCGCTCCTGTTCCAGGGCAGCACCAAAGTCCTGGCACACACTGACCTGCCTCTCTCATGTTTTGCAGACTGCCCAGAAGGTCCATAAGGTGGCCAAGCAGGTGTGCAGCCGTCTGGGGCAGTACCGGATGCCCTTCGGCTGGGCTGCCAGGTCAGTGCCTCGGGCTGGGCTCTGCCCACAGTGGGAGCTGCTGCTGCTGCTGAGAGTGACCTGGGACACGATTGGGCAAAGGGCCAAGTGACTGAAGTCAGTGACATTGCAGCTGAGGGCAGAGTTTGGCTCCGACTCCCAAGAAAGAATTGGGATTGACCTGAAATGCTCTATTTGAATTAGAAACAAAATATTAAAAAGTAAACAGTGCTGGGGCTGGGAAGGCAGTAACCTTCCTACTGACCTGTAACTACTGCTATTGGGGCAGAACATTCCTGGGGACAAAATAAACCGTCCCATGCTACCAAGGGAATCTCTGCAGAAATTCCCTCCTGGCACCAGCCATTGCCAGGGACAGGATGAGAGCAGAGGACTTCCCAGCCTGGCAGTGGCAATCAGACAGGGTTTGTTTTCCATCTTAAGCTCTGCTTTAATTAATGTCCTTGGGAATGGCCAGAGGTAGTGATCCCATTCCCTTGCTGTTCTTTTACTGGGACTGATAAGTATGGCAGTGCTAACTCTCTTAAATCTCAGTCAGAGGAAGGCCTGAAGGCAAGATGATTCACTGCCTCCTAGTGCTAGATTGCATTTTGGTGCTCAAAAAAGGGATGGGAGTGACATGGGAACACAGAAAGCTGTCACAGTGGGCTGGAATTTGGGGGTATACCGCTTGCAGTGTGTATTCTTGAACTGGATGTTCATGTGACACTGGCTGCTCATGTTTGAGATGGTGTTTTTGGGATGCAGCTGGATCCTGACAGCCAGCACTCAGCCCTCTTCCGAGTGGACCCTCACCCTAATGGTGGGCTCTGAGTGGGCATTGACTTTGACTGGCTTCAGGTTTGTTCCTGCTGGGTAAAGAGCTGCCTTTGGACACCAAGGAGCTGAGTGGCCTGGTGCTGGGAGCTGTGTTGCTCTGCATCCCTGGAACATTTCCACTGTGGGTCTCAGAGGAAAGTGTTTGCACAGAAGGGGAGTGCACATGCTTTAATATCCTTATTATACACAGACACCCTTTATGTTCAAGGGCAGAGATGCTGGTATTCATCCAGGGCAGACTCCAGTCTCCTGCTTCAGGAGGAAGCTGATCTGTGTCCCCAAACTGGTTTTTATCGTGCACTCCTTTCCTAGGAGGCTCTCTGTGCTCTGACCCCATATGCGAGTGGGAAGATGCTTTACCACTTGGTGTTAGTGGGAGGGGATGGAAGGGTGTTTGTGATTGTGGACCAGGCTTGGAAATGGGCTGAATATGTCCTTCTGACCTGGCTGGAGAGAGGGGAAATGGGTGATGTCCCGTGTGATTTCATGTGACACAATTGCAGCCTGGGTGGGGTCTAAGCACCAGTCAGGGTGGGAGAGCAGTCAGGTCTGTGGTACTGGGAGCAGTCACAGGCCAGTGACCCTCTTGCCTGATGAACTCCCTTTCAGATGTGTCAAAGACCTCAGTGTCTGTACATTTACCAACATTTGGAAAATACACCTCTTCTTTTCTGCAGGCCAGTTTTCAAAGACTCCCAGGGCACTCTTGATGCTGATGGAAAATTCTCACCCTTGTACAAGCAAGACAGTGGCAAACTCTCAAATGAAGATATGCTGAAGCTTTTAGCAGAGTATAAGAAGTAAGTGTGAGAGACTGGTGCAGGGGCTGGGCAGGCATTTGAACATACATTTTTAAACAGTTAAGTGTAAGCACGAGATGACAATTTCTAAAATACTTGGAGGGTAGCAAAAAATGCTGATGATGTGCTCAGCACCTGAGCTTTCAAGGTTCACACTCTTGTTCCTTTCTCCCCAACACAGACCAGAGAAGACAAAACTGCAGATCATTCCGGCCCAGTTAAATATCATCATCAAAGACATCCCGCTAGACTTCACAAGTAAGGATCTTGGATCTTCACATAAGTGCTGATGGCTTGAGCCTCAGGAGTTAATGCTTCTAGGGGAGATTTTGCTGTTCCATTAACAAGAGTATCTCGGGGCTGCAATGAGAAATGAGTAATTCAGCACAACCACTGACTTGTAAGTCTTTCTGATGCATTCTGTGGAGATGTGGTCCAAGTGCAGAGACTTACTGGAGGGATTCATCTGCTTTACAGTTTGGCCATCACATTCTAAATCTAAAGGAAGCCAGCTGCCTTCTTTAGCACCAATCTCATATGACATTTTTGATTCATAACATTGTAGGGCTTTACAAGCATGGTCAGTGTGATTCTTTACCTTGCATTTAAAGAATCTGAAGCAAAGAAAGGACTTGTGATGTGTTCAGTGTCATTTCATGGGCTTTTGGCAACTCCTATCACAGATTATGTAGGCTAATCTCCTGTCCAAAAGGCTTTTCTAGTGGACCTAATTTCTTCTGTTCCTATTCTCTTCCAGATTGTTTCACAGCTTCTTATATTCCCATAAAACCTTTCGAGAAGGGCTGTGAGGACGTTGCAGTTGAAGTGGAGGAGCTTGTCTCAGAAGTTGCGAAATACTGTTACCCCTTCACTGTCTACAAAAACCACCTCTACGTCTACCCCTTGCACCTGAAGTATGAGAACCAGAAGGTGTTTGCAAAGGTTCTGTGGATGGGGAGTGACCTGGGGAGTGACCTGCAGCCAGGCTTGGTGTGGGCCGGCGTGATGCTGCTGCTGGTGCTCACCCTCCTGTTCTCCTCCATTTCAGGCAAGGAATATTGCTGTCTGTGTTGAGTTCAGGGATTCAGATGAAGCCGATGCCAGGCCATTAAAGGTGGGTTAACGTTACCTGGTAGTGGGGCTGCCATTCGGCCGCTGCTGTGTGTTCTGTACCAGCCACGCTGAGCAGGGCAGGAGAAAAGCACTGAGTTTCCATGATCGCTGGTTTAATTTGGCCGGCTCATTTAGAGTGGCAGGACCCTGAATCCAGCTCTTCATTTGTGTTTCCAGTGCATATATGGCAAACCTGGGGGCTCTCTCCTGACCACAAACGCGTACGCTGCCGTGCTGCACCACAACCAGAGCCCGGAGTTCTATGATGAGGTAAAAGCAAAATGTGGGAAACAGCAGATTTTCCTGGATTCTACAATGCCAAGGGGCTTTTCAGGATGCCTCTTTTTCCAGGGCTGGGTGAAATACGGGTAAAGATAATCGCCAGCCCTTTGCCTCAGCAGAAGGGCTTAGCAAAGCCAGAGCCTTTGTCAATTTTTAATGTCAGTTTGTTTTCTGCTGTCTTTACTGTCACGCTTTGTGCACTCCAATCACACACCCCCATTAATAAGTAATGTTGCAAATGTGATGAAAATGTTAGGAGTTATTTAAGATGGGTAAGAATGTGTCTTGTGTAACTGCATACAACATAACATTTGTGAAATGAAATAAAACTAAAATATTATTCCACAACTAAAAATACAGTCTGATCTATCATGATATCATTTTAGATTAAAATTGAGCTTCCAATTCACCTCCATCAAAAGCATCATTTGCTTTTCACCTTCTATCATGTCAGCTGTGAAATTAATACAAAGGCAACATCGAAAAAACAAGACACCGTTGAAACTCAAGGTATGTTCAATGCTTAAATTACTTCTGTTGGAGTGTAAAAGGCCAAGATAAAACAAATGTAGGGACATGAAAAAAATATATGATTAACATACCAGCCTATCTGAATTTTCTTTTCTAAAAGCAGCCTAATACAAAACTGTAGGTCTAAAATGGAATAAACTCCATGTTTTTAGTTTATATTAAAGCTCAAATTTTTGCTGCAGTCTGACAGCTTTTTCTGTATGTTCCTGCCTTGATTTGCACAAATGTGCTGTTGTCAGGCAAGTCACCAATAAAAACTTGCTGCGAGATCAGGGTCTCAGGGGCTGATCCTACCAACTCTAGGCATGTGCACACCTGGGTCCCACTGGTTGGGAAGCCTCTCCCTTCATCCAGGCCTCAAAGGACCCTCATCATGGTGCACAGCCATGGCTCATGCACTATTCCTGCCCCTCAAACCCACTCGTGGTCTGTGCTGTGTCCAAATTCTATTCACCAGGTAAAAGGTGCTTGAATGACAGTGACGTGGTTGATCCCTTGCTGAAGCTGATGCCTTTCCCTTGGTCCTAAAATCAAGAGCCAGACATAGTTAAAGGATAAAGGGTTTTTACCTTGGTATTTAATAAGGATCCTTATGGTGCAACACTTGGCCAAGGTGGAATGCGCCGAAATGCACACACATGCTAGATCACATGTACAATTCTATACACCTTACAACTTAGCATATGTAACAAAGATGCCCCAGTGAGAGGCTTCAGTGAATAGCATGATATCCCCCCATCCCGAGGTATTCCCCCCTGGATGGGCCTAATCTTAATTTTACAGGATGTATTCTAGAAGGGACCTTGGTTTCCCAAGATAGCATAGAGCTTTCCACCCTCCAACTGCAAGGCCTTTAGGATGTTTGGGCTTCTGGCCTAACAGAATATAGAAATACCGGGACTGTGCTAAGATATCAGACTTAAGGAATTACAAGTGTGCATGCTAAGAGCACTGAGAATACAGGTACATAAAAGAGAAGGCAAAAAATCATCGTGGCACCAAAGCCACTTGCACAACTGCAAGTTTGGACTTGCCAGGGCGAGGCAGAGCTCTTTTTGAGCTGAACACCTCTGTGCGTGTGCTGACTCTGCTGCCCCGGTTGCCTCCGCAGTGGGATTCGCCTGGGCGCCGCTGCTGAAGGACGGGCGGATCGTCACCCTGGAGCGGCACCTGCCCGTTTCGTCCAACCTCCCCCCTGGGTACCTGGGGCTCGGAGACACAGAGTCACGGAAGGTAGGAAGGCCACTTAAGATGGGCTTAAATGGAAAAGGAAGAGGAAAGTTGAGCTTTTGTTACCGCTGTAGATTCTGGGTTTTGGTTGGTGCTTTGCTCAGCTGAAAAGATCTCTACTGCAGGGCACCCTCAAAGCTTAAAGTTCTTAGGGATGGGAGACAGGACGCCTTTAATTCCACTTTCTCTGGTTATGCAGGTTGCAGAGGGTATTTCTGTGGCAGGCTGGGCTGAGCTGTTGCAGATGGCACAGAGCAGGAGAGTGAGCCCGTGCTCTGTGTGCATGTTTTCATGGGGAAAGTGGTGTTTGTGCTGGGAGTGAACCCCTTCTTCTACCCCAGCCAGTACCTTCTGACCAGGTGTCTGCACAGAGCCACCTTCTCACCACAGTCTGAAACCAACGACTTGAATGTTGTCTGTTCACAGCAGCCCAGCATGGATGCAAAGTGGGTGGATGGAGCAAAGCCACTGTTTAAAATCAGAATCCATTTGGACTCAACCGTTTACACCCAGGTAAGTGAAGCACCTTAAAAACTTCCAGCACAAATGCAAAGGAAGAGGCTGCTGTGTCTCTACTGCTGCTAAGCCGTAGGTGGTGTGGGAAAGAGGGCCCTGGTACCTGGTTTGCAAAGCAGCACTGAGATACTTCTGAAGCAGCACAGCTGGGATTACTTGCAGGGATCTGCTCCTTGACTGGATGGGATGAGATAATTGTGTGACTGAATGAGCCTAGGGAGAGGCTGATGCTTCCTTGGCCAATTGCACTATAACTGGCAGGACCAAGGAAACATTTGAGCGAATAAGCAGCTTCAATAATGCCAAAGAGAGAACTGGTGGGTGTGAGAGGTTTTCCCAAACTGTAGAATCATTAACGTTGAAAAGACCTCTAAGATCATCGAGTCCAAGCTAGTATTAGACTTTTTATTAAGTTTTTAAAAAAAAAAGTTCTCTGACAACAGCAGACACAAGAAAACAACAGTCCTGATTTCCCTTTGAAAGCAGTTCAGGCTGTTTTACCAAGTCCTAGTGTGTTCTGCTGTCTTATGGTAGTGGTGGACTTCCCGAAGTTTCACGTGGTGTGCAAGACCCCCAGCACATTCCCTGGGGCACCGCCTGTCAGCACTGCTCATGGGGTAATGCCCTTGGCTGGATGTCATCAGCTACATTTACATTCAGAGCAAATGGCTTTCAGCATCTAAGTTTGTTTTGGAGCTTTACTGATTCTGTACAGCACTGAGAGCAGCATAGTAGTTGTGCTTCCCGGTTCCAGATGCTTTTCAGAGTTAAATAACCCAGTAATTAAATCTAACCTTGGAGGGGGAGGCAGAGAAATGGGAAGCAGAGTCTGCCTCAGATGGACAGTAGGAGGCTGGTGGTGCAGGTGGTGAGGCAGTTTCTGAGAGTTGCAGCTGTTGAGAGGGCTTCTGTTTCTCCAGGCCAGTGCTGGTTGGGGACTGAGGCTCAGGGTAGTACAACCACGGGAGAATTTTAACACTGCTGCAAGTTTTGTGCTTAATAGTGAGATTGTTTGGGAGCCAGGGGCTCAGTAGTGGATGGGTATGTCGGAAAAGACAGGGAGCAGTCCTGGGAGATGGCAGCTGGGGATCAAGAGTGCCACGGCAGGGACATGAGGTTTGCTGGGGACATGGCCCACTGCTGCAGGTAAGGCACCAGATTTCCGAGTGCAAGCGGCAGAGTAGGGGCTGACAAATGTTGAGGCTGCTGAATTGAACTTGTTTGTCTCTTGCAGGACATGCATTTGCACAAATTCTTCCACTACTGCCAGCTGGTTCAGGCGGGAGCTAAGGAAGTGCCAGGAGAGCTTGTTAAATACCTAAAGGTGAACAGTGCCTGTCGCTGGGCTTCGTTTGTGTTTTTACAGACTGTCAGCAAATACCCAGAACCCTGCCCTGTGGGAACACGACCTTGCTGGGGCCAGTGCATTGTGCAGTACCCTTACTTTTGCTTTATCCTATCAGATGGGCTAGTATTCAAATGAAATGTTCTTTCATGTCCCTGCATTCATTTTATCTTGTCAGACGATTTTCTGTGTGCTGCTTCCCTCTGCCTTCCACAAGGGATAAAACAAGCAGTCAGCATTGCTCTGCCATGCTCATGGCAAGGCTTCCTCCTGGTGGACTCACACACTCCTCCCTTGCTGCTCTTGGTTCGATTCAGACCTTTGAACTGTAGCACAATTTCTTGTTTTCTGGAAGCCCATTCAAAACAGGAGGTTTTTTTCAGGCTGAAAAAGATACGTGAGATTATCAGCCAGTTAAATTTGAGCAGAGGTGACCTGTGACCTAGACCCAGCTTTTTGATGATCACTGCAGCATGAGTAAGGGCTTTGGAGCAGGTCCAGCAAGGGCTTCTGCAGGGAATATTATTCTTGGCTGTTTACTGTCCTTGTTTCCTTCTATAACTGCCTGTTTTTGAGAGTGCTGCTGTAGCAACAGCTCCACTTCCAGTGGTGGGGATGTATCACCACAGGGTTACTTAACGTGTGTCAGATAATGTATAAATATTTTAAGAAACAGAAATAATAGCAGGTTTTGAAGCCAAGCACTAAAATCCCAGTAGCTTTGTTGTGAGCATTTTGCCAGGTCCCAGCCCTGCTGAGCCCCAGCACCCTCACTGCAGCCTGCAGACACGGAGATAGGTGTGTGCCAACCACAAGTGAGGGATTCTTAACCACCACCACCTCAATCCTTTCAGTAATTTAAATAGCTAGATACAGATTTAAAAACCTTTCATTAGATTTGCAGGTTTGAAAACCGAAAATGAAACGTGCTGTCTTTCCTAGACTCATATCATGAGCTTCAGGCACAAGAGCTCTGTGAGACTGGTGGAGAGCATGAGACGATCTTGACCTTCGCCAAGTGCCTTACACTCCATTTTCGATAGCAAGCTGTGCTCTTTGAAAAGAGAAGTCTCTCTGAAAGTCATTGGGCAGCAGTTTATCATGCTCCAAAGGCATTTGTGGAAATGGGACTTCAGAAAACTGGCACAAGTGATGAGAAGACTTGAGAGCAAAACTTCAGCCTTAAATTCTGGGCTTTTCAAATCAAATAGTAGCGTGTGACCTCTAATTAAGTCATAGCTGCCTGGACACATCCGAGAGGAGGAGTAATACCTGCTATGAGTGACTGATGTTGCTCCCTGAAGGTCTGCAGCTGGGATCTGTCAGCTGGAAGGAGGCAGCATGTCCTGCTATGGGTCCAAGTTCTCCTCTCCTCCAGTGGGCTGAAGTATTTCCACACCCTGAAGCCTTTGCTAACGCCTGTCCCATTGCCACAGAAATGCCTGCGGACTGTAAATGTTTAACACCTGCAAAATGTTGAACTAAAAGTGTCTGTGTTTTGAACATTTGTTTTAGTGTTTGCACGCGATGGAGATCCAAGTAATGATTCAGTTTCTACCTGTAATTCTTATGCAACTATTTAGAGTCCTCACAAACGTGACACAGGAGGATGAAGTAGCTGTCAACTGCACCATGTGAGTGTTGGGTGAACCATCCGGTGACAAATGAGAAGCCACAAGTGGCAGTGTAAAGCAGGGTCTGGTTTGCCAGTACAGGGTGCTAAGTGGCAG
This sequence comes from Cnemophilus loriae, assembly GCA_013397755.1. Classification (NCBI taxonomy): domain Eukaryota; kingdom Metazoa; phylum Chordata; class Aves; order Passeriformes; family Corvidae; genus Cnemophilus; species Cnemophilus loriae. The sequence goes on along the minus strand of VZTF01001111.1, from coordinate 44,469 downwards.
TACTTGCTGTCCCCTGCTGCTCTCTTCCCCTGGATCGTGTGGGTGGCATGGGGGCATTGTGGGGCTCTTGTCCTGGGTGTTGCATGAGGAAAAATGTGATACTTTAAAGATACTCCTGGTTTGTTTCTTAAAAGAGAGAGGGTTTGGTGGCTCTGGGAGCCGAGTTGTCATATCAAAAGGCTCCAGAGTGTCCAGACGTGTCCCAGCTGCAGGCAGCAGATGTGGGGAGCAGTGTCCTGGTCTCATCCCGGCACGCCAGTCCCTGGTGTCAGGATTGCTCCTGGAGCTGGGTGTGTTGTGCTGCAGCTCCAGCGGTGCTCCGGCGGCCCCGAGAGGGCAGCACCAGCCCGGGCGGGCACTGCAGGGAGCTCCAGCAAAAGCACCTTCCCTGCCTGGCAGCGGCAGCGACCCCCTGGGACCCAGAGATGCGCTAAAACATGCGCCTTCCTCCCCTGGTGCTTCCTCAGTGAAGTGCTGCTGTGCACAGGGGGGTGCTGGATGGCGTCCTCCTCTGGTCCCAGTACACAGCGTGCATCCATGTACCAGAAGCATCCTGCTCCCATGGAACTGGAGGTTGGAGGCCGAGCTCCGGTCCCCAGGGATGTGGTGCCTGTTGCAGTCACAGCCCTGCGCCATATGATGCAGGTCGTGAGAACTTCTCCTTTGTGGAGCACTGTAATTCCACTCTGTGTGAAGCACCAGAGGGCAAGGACAGGGGAACAGGTGACCCCAGGTACCTGTTGGGTGACCAGCTCCCACCTTCATTTCCAGAGATTTTTATCAAAGCTTGGCCTGATGCTTTTCAGTTTGTCAGTAGCTTTCTGTTTAAGAATGTCTCTTTTCTCATCAGATTTTCATAGTGGAATTTAAAACCTACTTTATCTGATAAATGGCTTGTAAGCTCCTCCTTGTGGTTTGGCCTGTGGGGTCTGTAACAACATGCAATAATTTGTTGTTCCCTCTGGCTGGGAGTGGAATGTAAATCCCCAGCACTGACTGGGGACACTGGGCTCTTGCTGCCTTGATCAGCCGCCTGGGAGTGCGTCCAGAGGGCTGGCATGTTCTCCAGGGCCTGCTTGACCTTCCCACACTGCAAGGGAACAGCCCAAAATAATCCAGTGCATGTAACAAGGAGCATATAATGTAAATAAAGTAAAAGGGAAAAAAAAGAGGCTTCCAGAATTAATAAATTCTGGGGATGCAAGGAGGTATCAGATTATAACAGCGATGGACTAAGTTCCATCTCACTTCCTCGTGCAAGGAGTCTTGAGTGTTAAAAGTCAGCTTGTCTGGGCGATTCCTGGGCCAGCACAGAAGTGGAGAAGACGCTTTGGGCACCTCATCTGAGTGCTTTGTGCAAGGATGGTGCAGGAGCTGTGTGTGGGGGTGCTGGCCTGCAAGAACTGGCTCTCTGCAAATCAGGCCATGCCACTAGTGAGGCTTTTGGGGTTGAGCAGGATGGGACACGTGGTGTCTGCTTTTGTGAGGTAGAGGAACTTGCCCTCATGTTGCGTGCTGAACACAAACCACATTTCTCCCCAGGGTTCTTCTGCACATTGTGTCCAAGTGCCACGAAGAAGGTCTAGACCACTACCTGCGCTCCTTCATAAAGGTCAGTCGTGACACTCTGCCCCTCAAGACTCCCTGCTGGGAGCAGGCACACGCTGACACTGCTGTTCTTGCCTCAGTATGTCTTTCGAGCTGAGAAACCGAGTGCCAAACAGGCGAAGATGACCCATGAAATCCTGGTCCTTTCCATGGCCACCATCTTGAAGCAGTCGGCAGATTTTCTAGCCATCAATAAGCTCCTCAAGGTGAAGTATTGGCAGTACATGGCTGCCAAGGGTCGAGGGGAAGAAAAGGGGGTCTGGTATAAAGCACAACACTCACCCCAATCTAAAGCCACTGCAGGGGCAAAGCTGCCAGGGCAACTCCCTGCATCCACATCCTTGAGGTTCTCCCCTTAAAACAGAGATGAGTTCTTGCAGGGAGCCTCTGTTTAGGCTCGTGGCAGGAGACAGCAAAAGGCTGTTCATTTTGCCGGTTTTACCTATTTTCCTCAAGCTACATCTTAAGGGAGGCAGGCTGAGTTTCTGCATCTCTGGGCCTTTGCAGGGCTTGCACCTCAAACTCTGGTGGTTCTTGGCAGGGTGCACTGGGGTACAGAGGGGCTAAATCTATTCCCACCCTAAGACTGGCAGGACATCTCTGGGTAGCAAAGGCATCTATTCCAAGCCAACTGTGCAAGCACAGCTATGCTTATGAAAGGCCGTTTGAATGTGAGCTCTCCCTCCCACATAGGTGCTTCCCCACAGTCAGGGAATATCAGTCATGCTCAATCCTGCTGACAAAAGTAATAGTATTCTTTGTTCATTCTAGTACTCGTGGTTTTTCTTTGAAGCACTGGCAAAGTCCATGGCAATGTACTTACTGGAAGAAAACAAAATCAAGGTAAAAATGAATTTGGTCAATGCTGCATTACAGAACTGTCACAAACTCCTCCAAAAGCTTTTCTGAAAAGCTGTGTGACTGTTTTAAAAAAAAACTGTCAAGCTGAACAGCTTAACTTCTTTTTTCACTTTACTTTTCCCTTTTCCGTCCTTTCAATTGTAGCTTAAAAATTCCAGAAGTCCTTATGGCTGGTGCAGCCTCCCTTTCTGTTACTACCTACTGCAGTTGCAGCCAATATTTTCTTTGGCCACTGCTTTATTAGGAAGCGACAAAAACTAATGCTAAAGAACTCGTGCCTGTGCTCAGTTCTCCCCAGCTGGTGGCTTGCAGCACTGAGCTGGGTTGTGCTCTTGGTTTCAGCTGCCCAGAGGCCAGAGGTTCCCTGAGTCCTACCAGCACGCCCTGCACTCGCTGCTGCTCGCCATCATTCCCCACGTGACCATCCGCTACAATGAGATCCCCGAAGAGTCCAGGAATGTCAGCTTTAGCTTGGCTAACTTCCTGAAGGTCAGCAGTTTCTCTCCTTCTCCCAGGATTTTATCAGGGGAAAAAAAAAAAAAGGATAGTGAGAAATATGGAGCGAGAAAACAAATGTGGTTTTACTTTATCTTGTCTTTGGTTTTTTCAGTTGTAAAAGCTCTGGAGGGGATAAGCTTTCCTAGGAAAGAAACTTTCTCTTTCCAAAGAGACAGTAACTCTGTATTTCACTGAGGGTTTTCAGGCATACCTAGCAACCACTTGGAACCTGAATTATGTATACTCTCATTTTCAATATTTCTGTTGTCCACTGGAGACTTAAGGTCATCCAAATGATTTCAGAGAAACAAGATCATGTAAGTTTTGGAAAGTTAGCAGCAACCCAGAGGATGAAATCTGGCTGCTGGCAGGACAGTAGTGTGGAGAGGATTTAGGATGATTGCTTTTATTTTTAATGGTTGGTCACATGTTGCTATTTTTTCTCCAGCGTTGTTTGACCTTTATGGACAGAGGATTTGTTTTTAACTTGATAAATGATTATATTTCTGGATTCAGCCCAAAAGACCCTAAGGTAAGCAGTAGGTTTCTTGAAAAGTGGTTTGCACCTGTACATATCTACATCAGTCAAAGCTTTGTAGTGATTATTTTATACAACTGTTGGAGGCCTTTTAGACTCTGTTCCTGCAGAGTCTTTTGGAGGCAGAGACCTCTTTGTCTGGGCCAAGAGCCTGTAGCCAGATGTTCTTCAAAGTAGCGTAAAGAGTCAGAATGAAAGGAAAGAGTGGTTAATAGCCTGGATGAAAAAGACAAAGAAGTCCCAACTGACACTCGTATGCACTGACACTTAGGGAGAACAACACAAGAATTTGCCAATTATTAGTGAGTTTCACCAGATACTATTTATTAGATTCTTCAATCCTTGTGCAACAACTACATTGAACTGGAAGAAAATGGGTCAAACTAAAAACATAGTTTGTGTTTGTCTTTTTTTATCTCAGCTGCTGGTTGAATACAAGTTTGAATTTCTTCAAACTGTTTGCAATCATGAGCACTACATTCCTCTGAACTTACCAATGACATTTTCCAAACCCAAGCTGCAAAGAGTTCAAGGTATGTTCTTTCTTAAGAGACTGGCTAAAGAGCTATGATTTATTGGTCCTGATGGCTTCTGACTAGATGAACTTTGGTTTGGTGTCAAGGAAATGTATGCCCTAGTTAGGACATTAACCTCTGGACAAGATGCTTTTCTGTCAGGTTTATATCATTTTGTTTCAGAATGGTACACAGTCAGTCTTTTCAGTATTTCCTATATTTAAGTTTCCATGGGACTGACAATATCTGGAAGACACTGCCTGTGTTTCAGTAAATAGGCAAACTGTGGAATGTAATCCTTTGTTCTCAGGAGTGTCAGCCTCCCCTGAGAAGTGGGTGTCTCATTGGTAGGTCCTGTAGGGAATGGAGGTGCAGGAGAACAGATTGAACTCGCTGCCCTGCTGCCAGCTCTCCTTGTGGCCACCAGAAGGGGATCTAGGTTACCTTCTGCTTTCATGTTGAACAAGAGCACAGCAGTGCAGTGTGTTCAAGCTTGTTCTCAGACCTGAAGGCAGCCAGCAGAGCTTGAGCCCGTGCCAGTCCCTGGCGCGTACCGAGGCTATTTGTACTGTGGCACCACCACACATCCACGCTGCTTTCACTGTCACACCGTGTCCTCTTTGGTCCTGAAGCTGCCCAGCACGGGGTGGAAGGGGCTTACAAGGGGCTGAGCTGAGTCTGTGTGCAGGTGTGGGTGGCTGGAGCTCTGGCACTGATGGCAGTGCAGCCCTCGCCGGCCCCCGGGAGTGCTACAGACAGAGCCTCAATCTCTCTGGGTCCTAATGTCTCATCTGTGCCACATAAATGCAGTAAAGATTGCCAGGTTTGCATGCCAATAACCTGGCCAGTATAAGTACTGGAGAGGAGAGTGAGGTTTGAGATTCCCCCATGTAAAAGCCCTGTGGATTTATGATGGTATGATTTATTCTGGTGGAGGAAAGGGGATGTTTGGTTGTGCCTCAGGGTGAAGCCATACAAGTCCCAAAGTGGTTCCACACACATACAGGCAGCAGAAGCAGCAGTAAATGAAATATCCCTTATTTTGGTATATATCTGACCCCTCAGAGCTTTCTGGGCCAGCTGCTAATCTCTTACATCAGTTTGGCTACTTGCCTGGCATTGTTTAACAAAGAGTATTGCTAGAAACGGCCAAGAGAACCACATCCACGGTGCCTCCCTGATGCTTGTTAGTGGCATGGTAACATAAGGATGCTCTTTCTTGATTAACATTCACCTTTGCATTTGTGGTGGTTAAATTGAAAAGCTGTAAGGGCAGCTCATCTTTTCTGCTGCGTTTGATTGTGACTGGACCTACCAGCTGAGGTTCACGTGCAGCTCATGGCAGCAGAGCAGCCCATGCTCAGGCAGCAGAAGTGCCTTTGCAGTGGTGCCTGAGCCCTGCCTGCCATGGCAGAGCCATGTGGGGATGCACCTCCACTGCAAACTTGTCTGGCTTTATGGACAGACCTGTGGTTACAGCGGGCTCAGGAGAGAGACCCTGCTGGTGTGTCTGACCTCTTCATCAGCCTGTTTGGATGCAGAGAGGGGATGCCCAAACCCCTGCTGCTCTGTTTCTAGGAAAAGAAGGAATAGCCCCCAGGGAGGTAGGTAGAGAGAGTTTGTGCAGCTTCAGCCAGTGCAGATGGGCAGACTGGCAGAGCACAGCTCTGCAACCACACCTTGTTGAGTTGGAGTGTTGCATCTTGGAACAGTGACTCTGAAACCTCCCGGCTGATGCAGGGCTGGTTGTTGGTCTGTCCCTGCTGCTGCACATGGGGACATCAGCCAGAGCAAACCCTAAGCTTGGCCTCCTGGCCGGCAGCACACGATTAGTTTTGCAGTGTTGTGATGGGAAAGAATCCAAGAGATTGACAGAAGCTGGGAGTTAAGCAAAGGCCTCACAAATAATATTAAAACATGACATACTGTCGTGTTTCTCCAAGATTTAGAGCATTACTTGTTCCTGTTTATTTTTGCTGTCTTTTTATTTGTCCCTTTTCTTTTTACACATAATTAGAATTTTTTTCATTTGCTGTGGAACGGTTCACTTCAGTAGGTAGGTCCAACTGGAATGATCAAATCCTCTAATGTCAAATTAAGTACGCACTTTCCAATCAATTAGCTTGCATCCAACTAATGTAATAACCATGATGTGTGACAATTAGGCATTTGCTAACATGACTAACAATGAAAGCTAGGTAATGTTCCAGATTGCTTTTTCTTTCCTCTGAATCAGAGTTTCACAATCCAGTAAATGCTGCTTTTGAATCAATGAATTTGAAAATATCTTTCGCAGCCACAGAGCTGTTGGAACCCTTTGGCTGGGATTTTCAAAGCTGTATGCACCCTGCCTTACCACAGAAGAACTGTCATACCTGTGGGGTTTTGAAAAAAAAAATTTCTGAGCTGAGCACATGGCATTTGTACCTTTTGGGGGAAGAACACAGAGCTTTGGGGTTATCCCTGTGGTGGTTCTAATTTGGTAAATGGCCTGGCAGAGATAATGGTGTGAGGACAAGGCCATTCATAGCAGCCCCAGTGCACATGCACCCTGCACCACAGTCAGTGTGTCTGTCACTTCCCTGCTGCTCTGTCCAGGCAGAAGTGATGCCTTATCCTGGTAGCAGCCTTTGCTTTGATCACAGTATCTGCCTGAATCTGTGTGAGATGCAGGGTACAAGTTCAGTTAAGCAAGGTGATGAGGAACTGAGCTGGCTTTTTCTTGGCGGTCAGTGCAGCTTCTGAGGAGCTATGTTCAATATGTGCTCCTGGCAAGAAGCTGCCTGGGGCCCTACCCTGGCTCCCCGGTCCGTGCAGCTGCCCAGCTGTGCAGACTGGGAGGCAGCCCTGGTCGCTTGGAACCATGTCCTCATTTGCATCCCTCATCCCAGCAGCTCTGTATGCTTTTGCTCTGCTCTCTGACCTCGAGAGAAGGAACACAGGTTCATGGAGGATGTGGAATGAGCTGCAGAGCGGCACTGCTAGGGGCTGGGTGGCCGGGTAAACCCACCATTTCCACTGCCCATTCCCACCCTCACAGCTGCTTGGTGGAGGTTGGTATCCCTGGTGCCTGGGTGGTTTGGGGATTTACAGGACAATCCCCAGGCAGTAAATTGTGCTGTCTTTCCCCATTTCAGCCATCTCTGACTTGCAAATTACTCATTGGAGAGAGAAGCTTTGCAGAGCATCACATTGCAGAAATCCTTCCTTGAGGTGCTGCTGAAACAGTGAGGGCTGAAATTAATGAACAGCCTGAACTGGAAGACACCAAGTTCTTTGATATGACTGAGTTCACTGGTGGAGAAAACTGTATGGTCAGTTCAGCTTTGTTCAAAGATCAGTGCACTGTAGGAGAGTGGTGAACACGGCTTGAGGACTTTGTGGCTTACATGACTGTTATGTCTTGCTCTGAACAGACTCTTGGAACATTTCTCTTAACTATTGCCTTGTTGTTTCTTTCAGATACAACTCTTGAGTACAGTTTAACTGATGAGTATTGCAAGCATCACTTCCTTGTGGGGATGCTTCTTAGAGAAGCCTCTGTTGCCTTGCAGGACAATTATGATATCAGATATATGGCCATCTCAGTCTTAAAAAATCTCTTGATCAAGCATGCCTTTGACAACAGATACCAGCACAAGGTCAGGCCTGTTTTGTTGGCTTTTTAACATAATGTTGTTGAATTTTATGAAAAAAATCACATACCAGAGTTTTAGATATTGCATGGTGCACCAAGGGTATTCTAATTGCTTTTTAGGGAACTGTTGTAAATAACTGATAGTTATGGAATAACAGTAATAGCTCAGAAACCATCTAGGAAATAACTGCAGCCCTCTTACTCTTGCTGAGTATTTAGGTAATTAAGCCCTAAGCCATTAAGGAACTTGAGAGAGTCATTAGCCAAGAATTGTTCAGCAAAATAAGGACATCAGTGATGTTCTGGTCTTGGGCCTAAATTCATATCCTGTATTAATATGCTGTAATCAAGAAACAGAACTGATCTCTGTTACAAGTCAGCTGCATGTTTTACCAGTTAGTGACTCAGAGCAGAGGATCTCACTTCTCATGAGGTGCTGGATTTCCTCTGGGTGGATCTCAGTTTTCTTTGGTCAGAGGCTCAGCATCTGATGATGCTGAAAGAGGCTGGAAATGGGTTTGTTTTATCTTGGTGCTGCTCCATGCTGACCCTTATGCACTCCAAAGTGCCCAGCTATCTGTGCAGACACTACCTGTCCTTGCTCTGGCCTGAAAACATGCCTCTGGTTAGAATTTTGGTCCTCACATTGCTCCTAGTGTGCTGCATTCCTGAGTGTTACCCAGGAACATGGATAGCTTCCTGGCATGGAGGGTGGGAGGAGTGCCCCAAATGTGCCTGGGGCTCTCATGGGCCCAGAGCCAGCTCCTCTTCCCTCCCTTCTCTGCCTGTTGGAAGGCCTGAGCTGGAGGGGGGCTTGCTTTTCTCTGCGTGAGGATCCATGACTAACTCAGGAGCTGTTTGCTCCCTCAGTGCGCAGCACTCCCCTGACTCCTCAGAAACTCCACCTCTCTTACCTCAGGACTTAACATAATGTTGTTGAATGGTGTGCTCCAGGCACTGTGACCAGGAAACTGCCTGGAGCCAGGGCAGGATGCTCAGCTGGTGTCCAGAGACTCCAAAGCAAAAAAATCCCATCATGGGCAGGACAGGCTGAGCATGTGTTGGCACAGCCTTGCTCCAGTCAAGGAAACCCCAGCTCCATCAATGGCTGAGAGAAGGTTTTGTCAACCCACGAGTGTTTTCAAGATTTCTTTTCTCTTTTGTCGTACTGAATCAGAAGAATAAATTGGACTTCTTTATAATTTAAAAGGTTCTACTTAATTTGCAAGCCTTAATTTTTTTTTTTTTAACCTTTCAGCCAAACCCAGAATAATATATGTGTAACAAAAAAGGATTGGATGTAAAAGAGTCCTCCATTTAGAAAATGTCAACCCAACCATTTTTGATCTGTATCACTTAATCCAAATTAATCTGTTCCTACAAACTGTTTTCACTAGAAGCGTTTGCTATGGAGAATTTCTGACTGGAAGCAGTAGCCAGCACCAGGCATGGAGCAAATGTTTTTGTTACATTACTCCTGGGTGTTGCACTTAAAAATCAAGCTATGCCAGTTAAGGAGTAAGGAAATCCAGGACTTAGTTTGTCACACATCCTGTATGACTGGGAATGTTATTTAGCCTCCAAAACCCCCCGAGTGCTCCAGTCTTGTTGCTGGAAGGGTAATGCCTCTCTGGCAGCTCTAGAAGTGGAGATGAGGAGCCAAACCAGCTCACATTCTCAAACACCATGTACAATGTGTAAATACAGATAGATATGTATACATGTTTTGGCTCAAGAGTTCCCCTTTTTCCACTCGGTTGGAAGCCTGGGCCCTTAGTGAGATTCTTCTCTGTGCCTGCTTTCAGAACCAGCAGGCGAAAATTGCGCAGCTGTACCTGCCGCTGTTCGGGGTGCTCCTGGAGAACCTGCAGCGCGTGGCCGGCCGCGAGGCACTGACCTCCTGCCCCGCCTCCAGCCCTGTGAGTACAGCTGGGACGCCTCCGTGTCTGACATGTTTTTGGACAGTGTGTGCAGTGCTGTGAGGGGAGGTAAGTCCCTCCAAGTGCAATGAGCCTGAGCAGGACTTGGCCTTGGCCTCCAGCAGCTGTTGTGGGAGGTTGCCTGTCTTCCTGAGAGTTGTGTGTGTGGCTCCCAAGCGGCCTTAGCCTTGCAGACTAACTTTCTTCCTTGCTGGGGCAAAAGAATAACAAATAGGACATTTGAGAAGAACAGTTCAAAATTTCACCTCAAATGATGAAAAACAAAAAGGAAAACACTGCTATGACTTACTTTAATACGTTCTGCTATTCTTTGTACTCCTCCCCGAGTCCTTTGTCTCCTTGTTACAGAAGTAAGGAAATTTCTATTTTCATCTGTGTTGTTTTTAAAACCTGCTCTAATTTGCCATTTTGTATTGCATTGTTCCCTTCTGTAAGAGAATAGGTGTTTTCTTTTATTGGTCACAAAACCTTATATTGCTTTACAGGCATCCAGAGATGAATTCATATGCAGTTTTCCATCCCCCTCAAGCAGATCCAGCCTGATTGCAGACAAAGATCCAGGTAAATTAATTTTTCTAAGTTCTAAATTTCCCATTTATATTTAACATAGCTATTGCCAGCCTGAAGCACCCAAAACCCATTACCCAAAACCTGAAACAGTCATCTCCTAAAAGACCTCACAGACTCTGCGTGGTTTTCCCCAGATGTGGTGTCATCCTAACTGTCCTTTCCAGATTTTTCCTTTTGCAGCTTTCGACATGGAGCTTTGGCAAGCCCCATCTGTGCTGCCTGTGCTGTGCTGACAAGTGCAAAGGGCTTAATTGTGGGTTTTTTTCTGGGTTTTTTTCAGCCTGTGGAGCAGCCCTTCCAAATGGCCACACAATAAAGCGAGAGGACTCAAAAGGATCCTTGAACTCAGAGGGAGCAACCAGTTCCCCGGATCAGAGTGAAAATGTAACGTACCAGGGGTTGGGAAGAGCAGCACTCAGCCTACAGGCTGTGTTAAATAAGGGGGAGGGAAAAGGAGTTCCCTGTGGTAACACTCTCCAAAGCCAGCTTGTAGATATCTCTGGAAACAAACAGGCTGATGTTTAACAAAGGTCAGAGTCATGGGTCTGGTATGCTTTCCGTCTTCAAACATCCCTGAGCCAAAAATAGAATTGTTAACAAATTACTTGTTGAAGATGAAAGGCAAAATCTGTGTGGAAAATCTCTGCTCCTGTGGTGCATTTATCCATACTGAGATGTACTCCCTGTGTGTGGGCGGGTCTGAGCCTGGCTGGACCCCAGTGCCTGTGCTGGGAACTGGTTTCCAAATGTCTGAGAAGCAAAACACTGTGGTGTGAGATTGCCAGTGACCACTGACTTAAGATAAAGTGTTTGCAGGAAAACCAGCCCGCGGGAATAACCACAGGCCCAAACTTGCAGAAGGTGACTGTGGTTATGCCACAAAGACCTCTGACCCCACTATTCAGACAGGGTGTACTCTTCTTCTTGGCAGATTGCACACATGGAAATCAGGTATTTGTGCAAACCAGTCCCTGGTTTTCCTCAAGGCACTTCCCAGATATCTTGGGTTGGCGTGAGTCATTGATGCATCTTCAAAAACTTTGGCCCTTGCAAGAAGCAAGGCAAAGATTATCTGGGCTCATGGCTGTGTCCTGACATGCTTAGAGGAGGTGGGTACTTGCAAGCTCTCCTCCGTAAATGACAGAGCTACAGGACTGAGTGCAGCCAAACACTGGACTATTCAGCAAAGCCCTGAGCGTGTGCTCCAGCTCCGCTGATGGGGTTTGCAGGAAATGGTGTTGCTTCCATCTCAGCTCTTCTCCCATAGCCAGATATCCTTCTGTTGAATGCCCTTGAATATTTTTCAAAGTTGTTGAAAGCAATCTTTCTGTTAGAGAATGCAATATCCACAAAACCATGTAAAAGCAATGCCACATGGAGGAGCACAGCTTCAACAGGGCCCTGCAGAGGCAGACACTTTGCTCATTGCCCTGTTCCCCTGGAGTGAGTTGTGTGCTGACTTCATAGTTTGGCATGGTCAATAGCAAACCTCTGGCCATAGCACTGTGTCTCCAACTCTAAAATGATTGTTTATTTCTGCTTTATTATGACTCACATCCACAGCTTATCCCAGAATAAACAGCAAATAAGATCTGTGGATCCCTCTCCAAACAAGTGAGGCAAAGCTTTAGGAGAAGCCTAGGGCTTAATCCTTTCCATTTATCAAAGGATACAGCTCAGGCAAGCACAGAGAATGCAGAATAAAATTGGTATAACTTTAGAAGTCATGCTTCCCACCACACAATGCCCAAGCCTTTCCCACATAAATTGACTTATCAGCAGGATTTCACTTACTTTGCCTGAGTCACTATGTAGGAGGAAAATCGAAACACTTCCAAAAATCAAGGGGAGGAAAAAAGTTCTTAAGATGAAATGTCCTCCTTTTTTAATGACTGACATTTTGTTTTGAAGTGTATGTCTTTAACAGAAAGTCAGATTCTTGTTTTAAATAGTGACAGCCAGTGAATTTTTTTTTTACAAGAGCTGGCTTTAAAAATGTCCAGGAGCTTAGAAGCTGCAGAGAGCAGGGGAAATGAAAGCAGGCTGCTGTGTGTTTTGCTGGGTAACCTGTCATTCACTGCCCAGACATTTTTTCTCTGAGCAGAGAAGTGTTCGGTGATGTGCCCAGGATTTCCAGGCTGCTCATCACTGGATGAGCTCTTTCCAAGGCATGGTGCTCCAGGGTGCACAGGTGGGGGGCAGGAGGGGTGCCAGCACACCTGGTGTGTGCCGGGTTTGCTGTGCCCATGCCCAGGAGCCAGGCCCACGGCCCTCTGTGTCACACCTGTGTCCCCACAGATCCGCAGAAGCTCCGTGAGGAGCAGCATGTCACACTGCAGCCGGCTGGACCAGTTCGAGATCCGGACGCTTCTGATGTGCTACCTGTACATTGTGAAGATGATCTCTGAAGGTTGGTGCCTCCTGCTCACTGGGGCAGCCAGAAAGACAAGAGACCATCAGTTTTGGTCTGTAATGTCCCCCCTTTGAGTTTTTTAAAATCTCAGTGCACTATTCTTCATTTACTTTCAGATACTCTTTTAGCTTACTGGAACAAATTCTCCCCGCAGGAGCTGATCAATGTCCTCGTGCTTCTGGAGTGAGTATCGTGAGGCTGCTATTCAAACACTGCACCTTTGTGTGGTCAGAATGGCTAAGGAGGAGACCACAGTGCACGCACTGTCCCGTGCAGCACTAGGGCTGGCTGGCCAGATTGTACTGAAATGCTCTTCCTCCCTCTGAGGAGAAGCAAGTGTATATTGAGGAAGCACGGTGTAGTGGCCGTGCCGTGTGCTCTGTCTGGGATGTGTCCCACCACCTGTGGGCTCAGCTTCCCCTGTCACTGTCACAGCCTCCACTTTGCAGAAAATTTGGGGAAACAGATGGGTGAGAAGACAGGGATGTGCCATAGAATTTTGAAAGCAAGGGTGTGAGGTCAAGTGACTTGTAAATACAGACCCATACTCACGTGCACAGAGAAGTGTGTCTGCAGGCAGGAACAGGGTAGGTTTTAAATGTTCGGGATCGTTCCTGATCTGCAGGATCTGTAACAGATACGTATTTCATTTTCTTCCTAGGGTGTGTTTATTTCACTTCAGATACGTGGGGAAGAGAAATATTGCCAGGTACTGCATCCTTCCATGTGGTGCTGGGATGCGGGGCTCGGCCCCGTGCTCCCTGCCCCAGCGGAGGTGGGAAGGGCTCATGCACGCCCACGCCGGGCAAACCCCAGCGGGTCCGGGGCTCTGCTCAGCGCCGTGCCGTGAGCAGGGACCCCTCATCTCAGCACCCTGCCCCTTCCCTCCCCTCCAGCTCCTGCATGAGACCCCCAGGCTCAGGCGAGCGCAGGTTGGCAGTGTCCCCCCCAGCCAGCTGCAGGTGAGACAAGAGTCCCGGCTGCATCCCTGCTTCCCGAGCAGCATCCCTGCTCTGGTGTTAGCCCTAGGGCCTTCTGGAGCAGGCACGATCGGCCTAGTCTGGTCAGTCCCACTGGGATTGTCCCGGATAAAGCAGATTGGTGTGTTGGAGGGAAGAGGTCTCCGTCCTGTTGCCTTGTGTAATCCTGCAGTGGTGTGGCCACTGCTGCTGGCCCAAGCCCTGTGTTCGCTTCCTGTTGCAGGGTGCACGATGCCTGGTTATCCAAGCACACGGCAGCCGATCGGAAATCCCAGACGATGCCGGCGCTCCGCAGCAGAGCCGGGGTGCGGCTCCAGCATCTCGGCAGCTTGGAGACTTCCTTCACCCTCAACCACAGTACGTACAGCAGAGCCAGAAGGGCCCAGGGCACGTGTCAGCCTGATGAAAACTGCACGTAGCCGTTTTCCACTTGCTGCTGGTTGCTTCAGGTTACTCAAATTCTACAGCATTGCAGTGGGTCACCAGTCCTCCCTGCAGCATTCCTAGATGGGTGAGGGTGACATTTAAGCCAGCCCCTTAAAAATCACCCCTGGGGCTTAGGACTTGTGTGGCTTTCTGCTCTTGCCTGTCATGGCTCAGCTCCTTGGCTCAGTGTGCGTGCAGGTAACACCTTGGTTTGGGTAGAGAGCAGGGCAAGCAGGAGAACTGCACTGCACAGAGACCTGTGCTGGGATCTGCTCTAAGCTTCTCCATCTGGGTGCATTGTGTCCCATTGAAGCACTTTGCCATTTCCCCTCTCTGGAGACAACTTGGACACCTCATGCTCTGTCTGGCTTTAAAGACAGTGATATTAAGGGGCAATAACTGATACTGTTTTTCTGGTGGGGCGTCAGGCTGAGGCAGCTTGTCTGAATGGAGTTGGCAAATTCAGCATCTTGCTGTTCTTGCATCATCTCTCAATGCAGTGTAGTGCGAGAGGAGAACCTTATCTATGTCAGCACTTGGATTTTTTTGGGAGCTGGAGTGTTGAACACTGTTTCCTCCTGATTTTCTCTCTGTCCACAGATGCAGGCACCTCAGAAGCAGATATTGTGCACCAGGCATTACTGGAGGGCAATATTGCCACCGAAGTGTGCCTGACAGTCCTGGACACCATCTCTTTTTTCACTCAGAGTTTCAAGGTCAGCACTGAAATCAAAAATGTTGTAGAAAAGCGTGCTGTGTTTTTATATGTGTGTGGATTTTGTATATGTGTGATCTGTTCTCCTGGAGTGGAAGAATATGGAAGGCTTTACAAAGGCAAATAATTTGCAGCTTGTTTATTTTCCAAAACACTGAGTGTTTCACGGGATCTCAGAGTAATTATACCCTTGCTATTTTTTCAAAACTGCAAGGCCAGAGAAAATCACATGGATGTTTTACCATGACTGTAGGTATTACAAAAATAAAATAAGAGGAAATGTATATTGTGTAGATAGGAGGGACTAGAGAAAAGGGAAATGAATGTCCAACATTTTTAGAACAGTCACTCTTTTGTACCCTGAATTACCCAGAAGCGAGACCCAGATTTCTTTGAATCGCTGTACATGAATATCTCTGGGGCTTAGGCACTCTAGCTGTGGATACCAGTGCAGACAGGACCAGAACCACTGGTAAAAGTTTTTTCTTCCATATTGGGATTCATGCTTCTGGCAGTCATTGCCATCTACAAAAAACAAGGCCTCTGTGTTGAAGAGAACCCTAGAACGGCAGCGAAATTCTGTTCCAGAAATGCTCTTCCTGAAGTGTAGTCAGAGGAATTCTGCGTGTAGCAACGTGTCTTGCACAGTGTTACAAGAGCAGCTCTGGATTTCAGAGCAAGCACGATGAAGATTTCCTTTTTAGATGGAGATGAAGAGAAAGGTCATCACAGCCTCTGCTTGCGTTGCAGAGCCAAAAAGCCATCGTGGTGCAGATGTTAAATAACTCCTTAGAAGTTTGGTAATAGCAAAAGGATTTCAATGCAACACTTAAAGCTTGCTTGACTTTCTCAGCTGCCTCTTTTGGAATATCGCTGAGCCACAAAACAATGTGATTTTCAAACCACAGGACAGGCTGGATTCCCTTCCGCTTTAGTGGGCTTCTGCTTCGCTTTTCTGGTCACAGGGGGCCACCACACACGAGTGGGTCCTGTGCTGCAGCACCAGGGCTGATGCTGTCCTGCCACCGCAGGAAATGAGTTCAGTGTAAAAGTCTGGATCTTAAACTTACCACAAGGTCTGTACAAGGTGTCAAAATCTGAGCCAGCCCAAGGACTGCGAGGACTGGCAGTGGGATGGGGGCTGTTGATTTCCTGTCAGTACAGGATATCCACATCCTTGTGTCGTGCCCTGCACAGCCCTGTGAGGATGGCAACAGGCACAGCCCACCTGGTCTGACACCAGACTGTATCAACAACCCCCAAGTAATTCCATTTTCCCATGTCTCCAAAAGGTGCAAACTGGCAAGACTCTGCAGGAAACAAGGGAAGTGAAATGACTAACTACAGCTATGAATCTATCCAGTGAAAAAATGGGTCTTTTTTTTTTTCTTCTCTCTCTCTCTTTTGGGCTGCAAACAAAACAATTTTCAAGACAAATAAAAAGAAACGGGAAAAAACCCAGTGTGATAGTTACATTGGTAACTACGTTTTATTTAAAATAACTAGGCAACCAGTGAAAGTTGTACAGAATATTGACTTAGGTTTTGGAATTAGTGATGCAAAAGTGATAAAATATTTTAGTTTTTTTCTCTGCTACAAAAATAGCCTCTGCTAACTACTGTAAGCTTTTAGTGACTGTCACATTTTATTGGTTATATTTTTACTGAAGGCCCTGTTGCCTATCTGGCTTAAGAATTAATGTGATTAGTTATGCAAAATTATCTGTGTCATTTCCAGCTTCAGGCACAACATTTCTGCAAAGTAAATTCTCCTGTTGCTTTCCAGACCCAGCTTTTAAGTAACGATGGCCACAATCCACTTATGAAGAAGGTTTTTGATATTCACCTGGCTTTTCTCAAAAATGGGCAGTCAGAAGCAGCCCTTAAGCACGTGTTTGCCTCTCTGAGAGCTTTCATTAGCAAGGTATGTAATACATGACAAGGGTGTGGGAGAACTTATAAGTATGGCAGAGAGGCAGTATGGTTAAACTCCTGTTAAACTGATATTTTGGAGATGTGTTTTAGAAAGCAGCTTCACTGATGTAAGAAACAGCCCAGGTTAAGTTCTCTAGTTATCTATTATTTGTTGGGTATCAGGAAGCAAAAGGAGAAATCATGAGGAATTCCCTCACTTGCCTTGGTCACAAAGATTAGTATCTGTTTGACTAGCAGCTGGTGCTTGAATCTTTGCCCCAAACTGCCAATGGTGCTGACAGTGCTATTGCTTGGATAATGCATGCACTGACAAGCAACTCCTCACCCACTGCCTGTGAGAGATGATAGTTCTTGCTGAACCTTGTTCTGTGCTCTCTGAGCCCTGGCAGGTAGTGAGGCTGTTTAATGCCCCAAGCTCAAGCTATGACAAAGCCACAGCTGACCACAAAAGAGCAGTGACTGATGCTTTTGCTGACACTGCCCTTTGTGCTTGTCAAAACCTGCCACTGCTCATAAGGACGTTTTCAAGACCTGAAGTACATGTGAATACCGTTCCTCCCAAGCTGCACAGTTATCATAAATACAAAATTAATTCAAACATCTCAAATCTCTTGAGCACGACACTTCGTTAACAAGGAAAATCCATGTGGAAGATGGCAGCCAGGCGGGGCACAGTGTCTGAGTGGCTAGCAGCAGAGTAACTTCCAAAGGAGCTTTTGCACTAGCTGCTGAGCAAAGTGTGATTAACAGAAGAGACTGCTAAACTGTTTTTCAAAGGTGGTAAAAGTCTGTGCTTTGTGCATTTTGCTATAACCCCGGAGCAAATGTAAGAGTTAGTATAAGTCTAGGGCTGGATTTTGGCTTGTGCTAAGCAAACACATGAGAAGCAGAAATGCAGAGGTCTTGCTGGCTCCCTTGTCTGCTCCAGTCAGTGTGGTCTCCTACAAGGCGTTTTTCCATGGGGCTTCTTAAAGCCTGCTGGATTGGCAACTGGCAGAGGCAGGAATCACTCCGTTTGTCTGCAGGGTTCAGTGCATGTTTATTGCTCTACCTTTCTTTTGAGTTTTCTGCTTTGCCTGTGATCTGCTTAGCCTTGAGATCCATCCTGCTGCAGATCTGCACACACCCCACTCTCCCCCTTGCTAGCCAAAAGTTTGTTTAGCCAGAAATATTTGTTTTGTGCCTATAGCAAGTAACAGACCTGGCATATTCCTTGCCTTCCTGGCATATTTTCTGGGGTTTTTTCTTTAAATGTGAGGCCAAACCTGCACACCTGCTCAATTTGATCTCATTGTCAGCCTTCAAAGCCTGGAACCCCTCAGGGGTTCCACACTTGCTTTCCAAAACACCAGTGACAGCAAGGAGGCTGCATGCTTGGCTGCTGCAAGGATGGGCAGTGGCATTGTTTTCTTGGATTTATGCCAGTCTAAATCCACGCTGAATTTCACATAACGGGTCTTTCAAGATACAAGTTATTGATTTCAGCTCTGTCACCTTTCCCCTATGACAGGACACATATGGCTTCTGTAAAAGCAAGATATGAGCCCAGTAGATGGTATCTATAAGGAGGAAGTGTTTTCTTTGCCAACTCCATAACCACACGAGTCCTAAACTTCCTTTTAAGTCCCCTCAAGGGCCTAAAGTGGCTGTGGTGGCCGAGGCAGGTGGTCACTGCATTTCATGACAAGTCAAGGATGACATGTTTTCCTGCAAGTTTGTTTTCAAATACTGGCTGTGCTCTGCTTCGTAACATCAAGAAAAGCAAAAAAGAGTTATACATTTGTCACTGCTAGAATGGAAAATTTCTCATTTTTATGGCCTTTTATAGCTATAACTGCAATGAAAAAAATTCCCTTCTTACTTGTGGTCACAGGAAATGGTTGCTGGAGGGAAAAAACTCCTGAGATGTATTCTGCATCCCAAAATATTTCTTCTGCATTAAATCCAATTATTTGATAGGCAAAAGACTTAAAAAAAATGTTGCAAGAAATCAAAGAGCAAAAATCTTCTGTAATTATTTGCATCTTTGGTTTTGGTTGCATGCGTGTGTTCTGGGAATTTGAGAAGAAAGCTGCCTCTGTTTTACTGGCTGGTAAGAACCAACAAAAGCTAGATTGTTCTTGTTTCACACTCTAGGTTTTCTTAAGAACTGAATCTGTCTTTTCAGAGCATCACTTACAGATAAATACATATATAAATACCTATATGCATGCTTAGGAATGGTCTTTAAATTAAAGTTTATAAAGGAAAACAGGCATAGGGGAGGAGTGCACATTAAAGACCAGCTCAGACATGCGTTCTGCCTGTCCCCGTGGCTGTCCTGCCCTCAGGTCCCTTTGAGGCCTCTCTGGGAGCTGGCTGCTGGGTTGACTCGTGCTCTGGTCCATTGTATTGGGGCTGGATCAGAAATGGGCTCCTCCAGTGTGCACAGGCACCACCACAGGGGCTGTTCCATGCTCTCCCCAGAGTGTGTTCTTGGCCAGCTGGAGAGCCACAGGCAGCACCTGGCTGGATCTCCAGCAGGCGTACACCCATGGATCTGCTTCCCTGAACCTGGCACCGGGAGCCATTGCGTCTGCTTGGGCTTGGTCTCCAGAAAGGGACACGGGTTCCCTGTGAAAAGGGCACAGGTTTTCCTCCAGAGCTGGTGTGATGTGGAAGGGAGTGCACAGGGCTCCTCCTGCAGCAGATTCCCAGGCCAGGGTTTTGTGGGTTGGAAATGTCTGGAAAGGCTCTGCAGGCAGGCAGTGTCCGTGCTGAGAGCAGGTGCCAGCCACCTCTGTGCTGTCTGTGCATGCCCAGTCCCACAGCTGGGCCAGCTCTGGGCTAAACCCCGTGCTGACCACGATCCCACCTCGCTCTGGGGAAGGACAGCATTGCAGTGGGCAGCAGTTCCTTGGGAGCTCCTTTCCCAGGTGCACACACGATCTTCGTGGCCCTGCGTTATTATGATGTTTGTTTGCCTCTTTCTTTCTCCCATTTTGTTTTTTGAAGATATTTTTTGGCCAAAGGTGGTGAACACGAGGTATTTTGTGTCTTAGTTCTGGTTTCTTGGTGCAATCCCAACATCTTGCTAGCCACAGGTCCTAGAACTCTGTTTTAAGACCCTGTCACCAGCACGCCGTGGTGGTGGCCACGACAGTACCTACAAGTTTTCCTGGAACATATATACTTAATGCAAGGAGCCGAGGGCCACAATAACAGCTTCAGCCTCTGACTGGCACTATTTACTGTCATCTCCCGTGGGCAGAAGGTAGTGGGGCAGACAAAAGTGGCCATGAGGACCACGGGGTCTCGAACAAACTGGACACATCTTTCCTCTGAACAGGTAAAACCACAGGTGCCTCTGTTGCCTCTTTGTGCCAGGAAATTCTTGGGGCCTGGTCGCCAGCTGCAGCAGAAGGAGCAGAGTGCTGCTGTGCAATGCCCAAACAGCCTCCACCCCCTCGGGAGGTGTTGGCATCTCCTCTCCCCAGCAGGTCCCTGCGGTGACTGTGGGAGTGGCTGCGTGCCAGCACAAGCCTTTCCTTGTTCCCCTTCCCTGTGCTCAGCCTGCTGTGGCGGGGCAGAAGGAAGCAACATGTGGTGTCACCTTCCTGCCAGCTACCTCGTGTGGCCACAGCCAGACGGACACACCCCGGCATCCCCAGGGGGCTGCTGCCCACTGGGGCAGGGCTCTGCTGCAGGTGTCCCTTTCCAGGCAGGGCTGAGCTTGCTCTGACAGCCATGCTCAAGTGTTTGGTGAGGGGACAGACAGACCACCAGGGTGCTGGTATTCCCCTTCTCCCTGCTGCAGGTCCCTGAGCCCCTCTGTGACCGAGCGAGCTTGCACTGTGGCTTGGCTTGGTCCTGCTGCTCCCTGGGTGGCTCTGTCTGGGGAGGCAGGGCATGTCACTGAATTTCAGGCTCTGAGGGGCAAGCCAGTCTCTTGTTTGCATTCCTGAGGGCATGCAGTCGTGATTTTAGATGTTTTTGGCAGATCGTGTAGAAGTAGATGTGTGAGCATTGCAGGTCATGTTTCCCAGTGAGGTTGGATTCCTGGTTGGGCTCCGACAGATTTTCTGATGTTCCAGATAGCAGCTGGTGGTGGGAAAGTCCGTGGGACCTCTCCTCTCTGCCCCACTGCTGGTGATTATGGCTTTTGTAAGAACATAATTCTGTCAGTCCAGTTTGGTGAGAATTTACCAATAAACCCAGATGTTATCAGGGAAGGGGTTAGATGGACATATGCAATCACATCCCCAAAAAGCGTGACAGCAAAGTTCACATCGCCCTAGGAAATGTGGTTATAAACAGGCCCCAAGTTAATTTCCACAAACACTTTCAGGCTCAGAATTCTGGCAGAAGCTTTGCTGAGGCTGTCCAGGCTGGAGCTCAGTTTGCTGCCCTGTGCCCCTGCTCATCTGAACCCTATGCCATTTAGTGGTGTATTTTCTAATATTTTCATGTCTCTTGTGAAGTTTCCCTCAGCATTTTTCAAGGGAAGGGTGAACATGTGTGCTGCCCTCTGCTATGAGATCCTGAAGTGTTGCACTTCCAAGGTGTCTTCCACAAGGAACGAAGCCTCTGCTCTTCTGTACCTCCTGATGAGAAATAATTTTGAGTTCACCAAAAGGAGAACATTTCTGAGAACGCATCTTCAGGTCAGTGGCTGGAGAAAAGCTAGAGAGCAGGACGCCTCAGATTTAATGAACAGATACAGCAATAGAGCTCTGTGACCTCATACCTGCAGAGGATTCTGCCATTGCCATGTGGACAAAAATCCTCCTGCTTTCCAGGCTTTGCCTAATTCCTGTTTCCAGTGACTGGTCCAGGCACCTATAGGTGAAATAATTCCAATCAAGTACTCCAAGCTGTTGAGTTTTAGAGTATCAGACACATCTCTGTAGCAGAGGCTGGCTGGCATGGGGTGGAAAGGATAGCTGCCCTTGAGGCAGGAGAAGGGATTTCCTTGGAGCTGCTTTTTTGGCATTGGTAGTTTTTGAAGCAAATGTAGATACCTAGTGGGACAGATGAATACCCTTGGGGTTGTAATGAATCCCAGAAGAAGGTAGCTAATGTCCAAACAGGGATTCATATTATAATAGTTGGATTGTTAGTTCTGTTCAGCAAAGCAGTTTGGTCCTCTGTAGAGTGTTTGTCCGTGGGAGATGTGAGCGCTACGCCACAACGCTAACTGCTGCTTACGTGGTGGAAAAGACGTGATGTTTTCCTGTGAGCATGTCATTAACTGTGACCTTAATAAAACCCTTTTATTAGGCCTCAGTTAAATAAAGCCTCTACCTTCTCCCAACAGATAATAATTGCAGTGAGCCAGTTAATTGCGGATGTGGCCCTCAGTGGTGGGACCAGATTTCAGGACTCCTTGCTCATCATTAACAACTTTGCAAACAGTGACAGGCCTATGAAGGTGAGTTGGAGATGTCACATCGCATCATGTGATATCGGCCGTTTATGCAAGGCCGGGGACAGACTGCAGGAAACCATATTTAAGGGTTGGACTGATGATTGGAACTGTGATTTATAGGCTCGTAGTGGGCTGCATTTGCTCAGTAAACAAGTGTTATGCCAACAGCAATAGGACCGGCTGCTCAGGCAGGTCGTGCTCCAAACGTGAGGCCTCATGCCAAGGGGAGGGAGCCCAGCAGCTCAGGTTGTGCTTTGCAGTGTTCTGCTTGCAAGGTTGTCCAAAGAGCTTTCCAGGAACTCCCAGCTTTGAGAGAAATGACAAGGGAGGGTCTGGTATTTCTGTCACCTGAAGGTAATAATTAGCAGGGTTTAGTTTTAATTAAATGTGTCAGTGTCAGTAGTGTTAAGAAAGTGCTCTTACGTGGAGATTAGTAGTTGTAATTCTTTGGAAAATATTTGCCAATCTTCGCGCTAGAACTAGTGGTTTGTACCCAACCCATTGAACAACTGCAGCTTGCTCCATTTCACACAGAGTAGCTGCCAAGGCAGGATAGGGGAAATGGGAAGTGTTTTTACAGTTCCGTGGTTATCCTTTGACCTAAAGGCCTAATGGGAACTTCCATTAGGTGTTTAATTGTGATCTAACAAATTTATAGGTAGGATATACCTGGCAAAAACCTCAGTTCTTTTCTGCACACAGATGTTGGTAAGGGTTTCACTGAGCCATACTTTACTTGTAATTTACATCACGAGATGATCATTATATCGAGTTTATGTATTTGTGTAAGTGCAAGAGTACAAGAGAGATTTCAACACCCTGGAGAGAATGCCGTGCACAGCCACAGCAGCAGCTGGGCAACAGGAGTCTGAGAAGAGGGAACGTAAACCAGGCTCATCGTGGAGGGGAGAGAGCCGAAGGGGAACCTACCCACTGTTTGCCACAGCAGGCAGTTTATAGAGACACAGACTCTTTTCAGAGGTGTGGGGTGCAGGACAAGAGGCAGTGTATGCAAGTTGCAGCAAGGGCAATTCCAATTTTGCTTAAGAAAAAATTATTTCCCGAGAACATTGTGCAGCCCTGGGGCAGGGCCTAGAAAGGAGGAGATTATAAAACTTGGCTGGACAAGCCTTGCTGTAACTCAATGATGTCCGTGTTCTGAGCAGGGGATCAGATCAGAGCACGTGTTTCTCTGCTACATTCCTGTGGTGGGAAGCACTACAAATGCTTTCAGGGCTCTAGGAACTGAAGAGAGACCACATCAGAGCCTAACAAGCCAGATGTTGAATGACATGAAAAAATACTGGAGCTGTGGTTTGTGGTCTCATCCAGAGACATTTGCACGCATGGAGCACTTCTGTGTTGCTGTCACACCAGCTCCTCAGGATGCCAAAGTGGCAGCCTCACTGTGGCACGGGAACAGCCAGCCTGGCATCCTGGGCACGACCTGGAGAGATGGGCCCTGTGCATGTCATGACTGAAATGCATCTAAATGCATATGAAACACTGTACACTGTGTGCAGTGTGAGTTCAGTAAGGAAGAGCTAATTAGCCTTATCTACTGTGTTCACAGTGTTTTCAGATAAGTGGAGTGTTGGCTGAAAGGGTCATGCCTTGGCAATGCCTGTATTTTCTGTATTAGCTTCTAATTCAGTTTGTTTTGTGCCAGGCAACGGCTTTTCCTTCTGAAGTCAAAGATTTGACAAAGAGAATCCGCACAGTGCTCATGGCTACTGCTCAAATGAAAGAACATGAAAAGGACCCAGAAATGTTGGTAGATCTCCAGTACAGTTTGGCCAAGTCTTACGCAAGTACCCCAGAGCTCCGGAAAACGTGGCTGGACAGCATGGCCAAGATACACGTGAAGAACGGAGACTTCTCAGAGGTGATTCGTGCAGTTAAAAACGTGGTGCACAGCAGGACGGATTTACAGATGGCATTTTAATAATTTCCGTTTGTGCTTTGCAGGCGGCCATGTGTTATGTTCACGTAGCAGCCCTCGTTGCAGAGTTCCTGCACAGGAAGAGTAAGTGTCTGCTGTTTGGGAGACACAAGGAAGATGATGGTGGGGCTTCGGGGTGTCAGAATCTTTGTAAAGACAAGGCTCTCTCAATTCCGTAAATTATTATTTTATAAACAAGCTAAAAAGGAAAAAAAAATCATTGCAGTATATAAAGCTAGAAGATGAGTATTTTTTTAAGAAATTACTCCAGTTGTTCATACCTGTTTAATTAGACAGCCATGCTAGCATGGTGCTGAGTGAAATAAGAACTGACACATCATGTCTTGGTTTAAATGTTCACTGGTATTTTACATTAGGAAATGTGCTCACAGGGGAAGGCCATGTTAAAAACTGACTCAATATGATCATCAGAATTACTACTGTATGCAGTACAGAAAACTATAGAATAAAGCAGTCAAAATTCAGTCAAAAAATGAGACTGTAGCCTAACCATACACATATGTAAAGAACAATCAGAAAAAAAGGAGAGTTTTGTGGCTTAGTGCAAAACAGGAAATAAGGACAGAGCTTGAGTATGATCTCAAGTTACACCACGTTGCACATTTTCTTTTAAATACCTGTTCCACAGTTGATATATTGACACCATTCTCATTTCCATGTAAGGGAGTAATTGCTGAAGTGGACCCTTAACATTTCAGAAAGTTAAGGCTGCATAAAAGCTGATTACATGCACTGCCTTGGCTGGAAAGTTCTTCAGTGCCCTGCTCAGGAGGCTTGGAGGCCCTCCAAATTCTTTACTTTGTCTTGGCAAAGTGGGAAAAATCAGGACTTGTTCTTGTGATATATATACACATTTCACATGGCTGCAGACAGGGGGGTATTGAAAGTTTGCAATGTTTTATTTGTACACAAAGGCTGCTTACCACAACTAGTGGTAAAGGAGAACTCCTAAAAGGGAAGAGGAACAAGTCTAAAGGAATATTAAATGACGTTTGAACACTGAGTTATTTGTGTCACTGGCACTCTTTACATATACAGAGGCTGGAATGGTTCAGTGAAGGCTGAACTACCCAAAGTTTTGGGGTACATAACTGTGCTTCCTTGCTAGGAGTGTGCAGTGCTGTCTGCTTACCACCCAGCTCTCCAGCAACAGCTGGATAGGGATAGAGTTACTTTTTTTCCTTGGTAGCTGGTGCTCTGTTTTGGATTCAGTGTGAGTAATGTTGACAACACGCTGCTGGTTTGGTTGTTGCTCAGTAGTGCTTACTCTAAGTCAAGGACTTCTTCAGTGTCTCGTGCTGTGCCAGTAAGGAGAGGCACAAAAACCTGGGAAGGAGAATAGCTGGGGCAGCTGACCTGAACTGGCCAAAGGGATATTTCACATCTCAGAATGTCATGCCCAATGTATTTACTAGGGGAGTTACCTGGAAAGGGGGCTGGTCTGGGAATGGATTTGGCATTGGTGAGTGGGCGATGAGCAACTGTATTGTGCATCACTTGATTTTCTTGAGATTTATCTCTCTCTCTNGTGCTCTGTTTTGGATTCAGTGTGAGTAATGTTGACAACACGCTGCTGGTTTGGTTGTTGCTCAGTAGTGCTTACTCTAAGTCAAGGACTTCTTCAGTGTCTCGTGCTGTGCCAGTAAGGAGAGGCACAAAAACCTGGGAAGGAGAATAGCTGGGGCAGCTGACCTGAACTGGCCAAAGGGATATTTCACATCTCAGAATGTCATGCCCAATGTATTTACTAGGGGAGTTACCTGGAAAGGGGGCTGGTCTGGGAATGGATTTGGCATTGGTGAGTGGGCGATGAGCAACTGTATTGTGCATCACTTGATTTTCTTGAGATTTAT